>CM056055.1:193974692-194357192 GCA_029574335.1 Rana kukunoris
ATCATCCTCTTTATGCATGTTGTCTTACTCCAAGCTGTATAGGCTCAAAAGCCTACTACCAATTAAGCATATTAGGTGATGTGCATCTCTGTAATGAGAAGGGGTGTGGTCTAATGACATCAACACTCTATATCAGGTGTGCATAATTATTAGGCAACTTCCTTTCCTTTGGCAAAATGGGTCAAAAGAAGGACTTGACAGGCTCAGAAGAGTCAAAAATAGTGAGATATCTTGCAGAGGGATGCAGCACTCTTAAAATTGCAAAGCTTCTGAAGTGTGATCATCGAACAATCAAGCGTTTCATTCAAAATAGTCAACAGGGTCGCAAGAAGTGTGTGGAAAAAACAAGGAGCAAAATAACTGCCCAGGAACTGAGAAAAGTCAAGCGTGCAGCTGCCAAGATGCCACTTGCCACCAGTTTGGCCATATTTCAGAGCTGCAACATCACTGGAGTGCCCAAAAGCACAAGGTGTGCAATACTCAGAGACATGGCCAAGGTAAGAAAGGCTGAAAGACGACCACCACTCAACAAGACACACAAGCTGAAACGTCAAGACTGGGCCAAGAAATATCTCAAGACTGATTTTTCTAAGGTTTTATGGACTGATGAAATGAGAGTGAGTCTTCATGGGCCAGATGGATGGGCCCCTGGCTGGATTGGTAAAGGGCAGAGAGCTCCAGTCCGACTCAGACGCCAGCAAGGTGGAGGTGGAGTACTGGTTTGGGCTGGTATCATCAAAGATGAGCTTGTGGGGCCTTTTCGGGTTGAGGATGGAGTCAAGCTCAACTCCCAGTCCTACTGCCAGTTTCTGGAAGACCCCTTCTTCAAGCAGTGGTGCAGGAAGAAGTCTGCATCCTTCAAGAAAAACATGATTTTCATGCAGGACAATGCTCCATCACACGCGTCCAAGTACTCCACAGCTTGCCTGACAAGAAAGGGTATAAAAGAAGAAAAACTAATGACATGGCCTCCTTGTTCACCTGATCTGAACCCCATTGAGAACCTGTGGTCCATCATCAAATGTGAGATTTACAAGGAGGGAAAACAGTACACCTCTCTGAACAGTGTCTGGGAGGCTGTGGTTGCTGCTGCACGCAATGTTGATGGTGAACAGATCAAAACACTGACAGAATCCATGGATGGCAGGCTGCATGAGTGTCCTTGCAAAGAAAGGTGGCTATATTGGTCACTGATTTGTTTTTGTTTTGTTTTTGAATGTCAGAAATGTATATTTGTGAATGTAGAGATGTTATATTGGTTTCACTGGTAAAAATAAATAATTGAAATGGGTATATATTTGTTTTTTGTTAAGTTGCCTAATAATTATGCACAGTAATAGTCACCTGCACACACAGATATCCCCCTAAAATAGCTAAAACTAAAAACAAACTAAAAACTACTTCCAAAAATATTCAGCTTTGATATTAATGAGTTTTTTGGGTTCATTGAGAACATGGTTGTTGTTCAATAATAAAATTAATCCTCAAAAATACAACTTGCCTAATAATTCTGCACTCCCTGTATTAAGGTGTTTAAAAAAAAAGATGGATCTGAACAATCTATAAACGCATATTAATTTATTCAGGTTTTGCTTTTGAAGGATTTCATTACTCATTTAATTGACTGACTTAGTCCAAGCATGACTTTTCTATCAACTGCCTGATGTCACAGGTCTACCTAATCCAGAGTGGGCATAGTTGTTGCAGATAACAGAGCCTTGTAGTTCACATTCCTTTTAACTATGGGTTCTATTATTTGACACTGGCGTACTCTCTCAGGAGTAGAGAGACGCTTGATATAAATAAATGTCTATTTCGAGTTACAGATCCTTTTACTGTGTTTCCTCTAAACAGCTGGCTGAGCGGGATTACACACATCCACAGTCCGCAGGTTTGGGCCAGCTGTCTGCGCTACATGTTCAGCTCATCAATTAAGGAAAGGTAAGTGCCGCTTGGTGGCTTCTTTGTATTTTTCCAGGCTTGAGGTTCCCACAGACAAATTATTATTATTAATTAATAATAGTAATAATTAATATTACTATAATAATAGATGTCCTTGGAAACCAAATTGGTCCAAGGTTTATTGCACAAAGTATCTTTCCAAATAACGAATACTTTGACTTTGACCATTTTTCTATGAATTTGTTATAATTTTTCTAGATGGTGACAAATGATCTTTTGCAGTTGTGTGTGGTGTAGGTGTTTTTTTTTTTTTTGGGGGTTTTTTTTGTGCAGACTTTAGATTTGTGATTCAAACACTGTTTTTCTAGGTTTATGTATACGGTGCGTAGGAACATTTTCACCTTATTTGGGTGCATTATGGCACGTCTAAACAATCTGTTGTCCAGTAGCCGATGGAATCCATTCTAATCGGCAACAGAGAAAATGTTTGTGCAAAGTATGACTTATTAGGGGTGTGTGCGCTCCCCCGTGGCCAAAAGTTTTGAGAATGATACAAATATTTTCAAAGTATGCTACATCTGTGTTTTTCAATCCCTATCCTTTTTGTCAGATGTTACTATGGTATACTGAAGTATAATAACTACAAGAATTTCATAAGTGTCAAAGGCTTGTATTGACAATTACAATAAGTTTATGCAAAGAGTCAATATCTGCAGTGTTGACCCTTCTTTTTGAACACCTCTGCAATTCGCCCTGGTGTGCTGTCTGGGCCCCATCCTAACTGATGCAAGCCAATTCTGTCATAATGCTTGGAATTTGTCGTCCCCCTCCCCCCTTTTTTTTTTTCTTTCCTCTCCTCATCTGCCTCTTTAAGATTGACCACAAGTTCTCAATGGGATTAAGGCTAGTGGAGATTCCAAAATGTAATGGTCATGTAATAAAGGAACACTTTTTATTTAAAATGGAACTCGCAGGACAGCTGGGAGAGCGGAGATTCTCCTTCAAGTATGCACAGCTTACTTATTTTACTAATCGCATTATTCCCGGCATACTTGTAGGTTGCTCTCCTCCAGGGCAGGTAGGTACAGGCTCACTCTTGCACCTTGTCTGACAGGTTCTATATTTTGACATTGGGCAGCCACTAATAATGTAACTCCTGTGTGATGCAATTACGTTCTCACTACATAACTCCAGTCTGGGCATTTTACAGAAAGTAGAATTATCTACCACAGGCAGCAAAAAGAATTACTAGGAGGAAGAAGGAAGAGTATTTTGGAAAAAATAAACATGAGAGCTGTCTTGTACCACCTGTCTCGTGCTTTCCTCAGAATTAAAATCAACATATGAAAATAGACTTTTTAGATGCAGAAGATAATGAGGCGTTGTTTTGCAGCCTTTAATTTGAGTACCAGGGAAGTTGAACTTTCCAGAAAGTTCAGGTATTGGGGGGGGTAAGCTTTGACTAGGTGCAAGGTGGCATAACTCACCTTAAAGAGGTTGTAAAGGAAAACATTTTTTGCCTAAATAGCCTCCTTTACTTTAGTGCAGTCCTCCTTCACT
The DNA here is from genome assembly GCA_029574335.1 of Rana kukunoris. Taxonomy (NCBI): domain Eukaryota; kingdom Metazoa; phylum Chordata; class Amphibia; order Anura; family Ranidae; genus Rana; species Rana kukunoris. The sequence goes on from CM056055.1 coordinate 193,978,155, forward strand.
TACCTCATCCTTCCATTTTGCTTTTAAATGTCCTTATTTCTTCTGAGAAATCCTCACTTCCTGCTCTTCTGTCTGTAACTCCACACAGTAATGCGAGGCTTTCTCCCTGGTGTGGAGAAAGCCTCTTGAGGGGGTGAGCAGGAGTGTCAGGACGCCCACTAACACACAGCTAGCTTATTTCTCTATCTACAAAGTAGAGAGTGTCCTGACTTGCCTGCTCGCCCCCTCCCCCCTCAAGAGGCTTTCTCCACACCAGGGAGAAAGCCTCACATTACTGTGTGGCGTTAGACAGAAGAACAGGAAGTGAGGATTTCTTAAAAGAAATAAGGACATTTAAAAGCAAAATGGAAGGATGAGGTAAAGGAAGCGATTTTAGGGAATTTTTTTTTTTTTCTTTTTTTTTTCCTTTACAAGCCCAAAAATCATTGTACTAGTTTGTATATATGAGTGTCCCAATGTGAGTTAAAAAGAGATTCACTGGCATTCAGCTTAAAGAGATGTGGATGCACCATGATACCTTTTTAATTGTTTTTATTTTGTTTTTTAAAATTTATAAAGAAGCCATTTTATTATTCAGTGCTGCTTTGGAATAATCCTGGTTAGTAGGACCTGTTTAAAGCATATTAGGACCTGTGTCAATGGCATCTGTTAGAGATGCTTCTGAATTCAATGAAAGTCCAGCATTTGAACTCCCATAGACTTGTATAGAAGTGCAAAACGCACCAAAAGCCTATCGGCACAGCCCTTAGATGACGTAAGGTATAAATTCTAGATGTACTTTAGTGTCACTGATGCAACTTAAAAACCTATCTACCCCGAAGAACACTACTTTAAACTTGGCCTGCTACATATCTGTCTGGTTTCTATGCAGCCGCCCAGTGGCACGTCTCGCTATAATAAATGATGTGCTGATATTAGGCTGTGTACCTACCAGAAGCAAGAGAAATACAGGGGCGTAAAACTTAATGGAGTTTCACCCAAAAGGGGCGCTATAGCACTAGCGCCTCTTCTGTTACTCCAGTGTGAAAGCACTCAGGCTTCCACACTGGCGCGGTGCCTTGGCAGGAAATTTAAAGTCCTTCTTCAAGAGGCAACTTTGAGGCGGTGTATACACTGCTCCTAAAGCGCCCTTGCCCATTGAAATCAATGGGCAGCACCACCGAAGCACCTGTAAAGCGTAACGGCTTTTTGCGGGCACTTTTAACTCTTTGGCTGCTAGCGGGGGTTAAAACTCCCTGCTAGCAGCCAAATGGCACCTCCTAATACGACGGTAAAGAGCTGCTAAAACTCGTGGCGCTTTAACGCCAACACCCCCGCTCTGTGCTCCAATACTATTTGACACCTCTGATGTGTCAAGTGTCTTGTCCCTCACTGTGTACTGTGGCTCCTCTTGCCAACCCGTAATAACTGCAGATCACAGTAGTGGCATAAGGGTTGTCAGGAAAACTTGCTGCATATTTGTTCTAGGTCTATAATTCAAAAAACAACAAAACCTGGGGAATGCCCAGGGAATAACCAAGCCTACTTACCAACCAGTTTGCAGAACAACCAATTAACCTGTCTAACAGTATGCGGTAAAAACAGGGGTTTTGTCCGCACGCATTTGCAGACGCATGCGTAAGCCACAGAGCCGTGCCAAGGCACCCTGTAATCTGTGGTCTTAACACTAAACTATGAGCGTCCCCACAGTGGCGGCACATGCATTTTAATGGATAGATAGGGGCAGGTGGTCTGAAGGGGAGCCACCCCTCCTTAAAGGTGCAGGAGCACACCAAACACCCAGCATATAGCACAAAGGTGTTGGTGTGTTGCTGGACCAATACAAGCACCACAGGTGAAACATAAACGTGTCCACCGCCCCATCTATAGCTGGCCATAGCAGTAAGTAGCTTTGAAAGGCTAAAGCGGATAACAACAAAACCTGGGAAATGCCCAGGGAATAACCAAGCCTACTTACTGACCAGCCTGCAGAACAACCAATTAACCTGTCTAACAGTATGCGTTAAAAACAGGGGTTTTGTCCGCAAGCATTTGCAAACGCATGCGTGAACCACAGAGCCGTGCCAAGGCACCCCGTAATCTGTGGTCTTAACACTAAACACTTTAATTCAAAAAGCAGAAGCCCAGGCAAGCTTGAGAGATTTCTTTTTATGCAGATGATCGGTTTCTTGCTTTCATTTTAATATAGACAAATTCTAACTTGGAAAAATAAGTCCCAATGTCTACCTGTCTTTCCAGGGTGCTGTCGGAGTCTGGCAGTTTCCTCATCGTTCTCTATTCACTGACCCACAAGGAGCCCGAGTTCTATGAGTGTATTCCATGCATTGGCCACGATCCTCTTGGCTACCAGTTGCTGACCTGTGAAGAATCTTTACATCTTTTCAAAGTGAGTTTTAACTGCCATCATTTTTTTCTTCTAATCTGTTATTGTGAAGTATTTCTGAAGCTTGTGTTTATTTCAGAATGTGGAATCTTCTAAACGGTCACCCTTGTCGTTCGAGCTCACTACTGAGAGTCAGAATTCAGAAGCATGTATGCTTAATGAAGTTTCCAAGACCGTTTCTGAAGCTGCGTAAGTTTCCTTCAGTGCATGCACACAACATGGCTTCCATTTCTACACTATGGCATGTGTAAAATGAGTTTTGATGCTGGTCCTGTTATGCCGGCCATACACATTTCAAAGAATTTTCTTTTGAAAATCGTATCTAAGAATTTTCATACGAATTTCGCACCGTTAGTGGGCTACAGCAACAGCCAATTTTCGTGCGGCAATCAAAATTGGAAATTTTCTAATCAATGATGGGAGAATCGTGCAAAAATGTAAAAAAAAAAAAAAAAACGTGAATGTGTAAAACAATTTTTTTTTTCCGGAGAATAAAGAAAATTCCCAGACACTTTTTTTTTTTTTTTTTTTTCTGAAACAACATGAAGGTTTGGTTGGCCGAATTTCAAAAATCAATGGTGGCATCATCGGATCACAAAACAAACTTTCTGATTTTTGGAAAGGAAAATTTGACCATGTAAAAACACTTTTTTAGCGTTTGTTCCAAAAATTCTTATTACTTGATTTCTCTCTTCCAGAAATAAACATGCATCGCCCATTAAGTTATCAGTAAGTGACCATGATTCTGGAGTAGAAGATGAGGATTTCTCTCCTAGGCCTTCACCTCACCCTCATCCTTCATTTCAGCAGGTAGGTAATAAAACATACATAACCCCCGAGGCCTTTGCTGGCACTTTTTGTTTACATGTTTAGGTCAGGTGTGTGTTTATTTTTTTTTATTTTTTTACATATATACATTTTTTTTTTTTTCTGAAACCCTAAAGCAGGGGTCTCCAACCTGTGGCCCTTTGCTAGCCCTTGAGGCACTAGTCTGCCATCGATCACCAACAAAGGAGCCCCATTTCTCCCACTGACACTAATGGGGCACTATTCCTCTTTATGATACCAACCATTGGCACTATTCCTCTAACCCAGGGGTCTCCAAACTTTCTAAACCAAGCTCCAGTTTATGGTACTTCAGACTTTAGGGGGCCAGACTAGGGCCATTGGGAGTAAAAAATGTCCAGTGGGAGTAAATAATATCATATCCTTGGTGACAGTGGGAGGACTAGTGCCCCATCGTTGGTGTTAACGGAAAGAATTGATGGTGTCAGTTGGAGGAATAGTGCCCCATTTGTGTCGGCAACAAGAATTATGCCCCATTTAAATTGGATCGAATAGTGCCACAAGGGCCACATTAAGGCAAGCAAAGGGCCACATCTGGCCCCAGGGCCGCAGTTTGGGGACCCCCTGCTCTAACCTAATACTAAATTTGGTGATGTTTACTCCTATTTCCACACCCGCTGGCCACAATCTGGCCCTCAAGTCTGAAGGACAGTCAACTGGCCCTTTTTTTTAGAAAGTTTGGAGACCCCTGTCCTAAAGAATAAAATTTTATATATATATATATATATATATATATATATATATATATATATATATATATATATATATATATATATATATATTATAAAAATTCTCTCACGGTATTTGTGTGGCGGTTTTTCAAGCGCAATATATTTCGGGGGAAAAATACACTTTAATGAATAATAAAAAAAAAAAAACACTTAACACTAGCTTTTTATATTTTATGCACATTTTTTCGCACGGAAAGAAAAATTGCATTTATTTTAGTTTCTGGAGCCTCTAAACAAAGGCTGCTGGACCTTGTAGTTTTCCATTCAGAGCACTGTGAATGAGTGATGTGGCCACTTAAAAAAAAAAAAAATAGTGACTGCTGGAGGGAAGGGTGGAGAAAATCCCCACTAGCTGTCAAATAAGGGAAGTGGGGGCCAGTCCATTCATAACGTTGTATGTTCCACCCTGAATATGGGTGTAACATGTTAAATAAGTGAACTTATCTTTTTAACTTTTTTTTTTTTCCAATACAGACGACTAGAATCCACCCATCTGTACCTGAACTCTCTTTGGTATTCGGAAGTGTCGTAGAACCAAAACCTTCAGAGACCAGCAATAAAAAGATTCCTCCGTTCTCCTCGACACCGAAAGTTGCAGACAACCAGTTTACTACTTCTTATCCCCATAGTGATTTATATAGGAAGGAATCTATACCAAAACCTGTTCCTTTCAAAACTTCCAAATCCACACCCACAAGATTGTCCAGGGGGAAGTGTTCTACAACTGACAAAGCACATTTCCACAGCAATGGCCAGACTAGAAGAAACTCCACAGCATCTTCCACTTCTTCCTCCTCTCTTTCCACACCTCAGACGGGTTCGTCCCCAGACACGTCTGTACACCAAGTCAAAGGCTCATCTGAACTTGACCTAAGATGTGGCATCAGTGGACCTTGTCAAGAGCAACCACCACTGACATCTTCACCTTACTCAAGACGGTCGTCCTTGCCTCATTCTCCCAACCACAATGCAACCTTCCCTCTTCAGACAAAGCCACTTTCTGAAACCCAAAAGCCATCACAGAATTTTGCTACGTGTCGCCATCAAACCAATATCTGCAGCGGTTGTACTGGCATTAGTCCTGTTCAGTGCCATTCACCTACTTCCTGGCCAGCGGTGAGTCACATCAGTCATCGGGGTCTGGAGAGCCCATCTGAACTGTCTGGAAATGTCATGCCATTTTATCAGAACATGCCATGTCCGAATGCTTGTTGCAGCCCTCTGGTAATGAACTGTGGCCGAACGGTGGGTTGTGCCACTCCAGTAGATGGTGTCAACTCTCCTGGCAGAAGAGACTCTTTGCCTGTAAATTCTTGCAGTTCAAACTCATGCATGGGTATGGCACCTCCTACAATTCCTGGACCTAGTGGCATGTTGGGATTGTCTGCAGAGGCCTACCAGCTATTAGCAGAACAAGACAAGCAACTGAAACTTCTGCAAACTCAGGTTTGTGAATTGTGTGAGTGGGCCGGTAAATTCTTGTAATCTGCATGTAGTATATTAGACTGCAACATGCACAATAAATTCAACATTATAATGCTTTCCAAAAAAAAATTGATATTCACTAATATATTGAAACCTTAACCTGGTTCTTAAGTGAGCTGTGCAGAGGTTGGTTGTTAGACATGGAAAGTGCTGTCATAGAGACCAATTCTGTCACATGTCATTTTTAGGGGCCCCTTTCACACTGAGGCATATTTTTGGCGTTTTAGTGCTAAAAATAGCGCATAAATAACACCTGAAATACTCCTGCCCCAGCATTCTCAATGTGAAAGGCCGAGGGCTTTCACACTGAGGCGATTCGCTGACGGGAGAAAAAAAAATCTCCTGCAAGCAGTATCTGAGGAGCAGTGTGTACCGCTCCTTCCCATTGAAAACAATAGGACACCACGGTAATACCGCCGGCAATGCGCCTCTTTTTTGGCCGCTAGCGGGGTTTAATACCACACCACTGGGGGCCAAATACTGCCGCAATTCCAACGGTATATTGGCGCTTTACTGCCACTGCACATCCTGCCCCAGTGTGAAAAGGGCCTAAGAGATACACTGAGGTTGGTTTACTAAAACCGGTTAACGCAAAATCTGGTGCAGCTCTGCATGGTAGCCAATCAGCTTCTAACTTCAGCTTGTTCAATTAAGTTTTGACAATAAAACCTGGAAGCTGATTGATTTCTATGCAGAGCTGTACCAGATTTTTCACTCTCCAGTTTTCGTAAACCCCACCCTCATGAGTATATGTAATTTGTTGCCTGCATAGCGGTAGATATTCACCTAGTCATGAATTCATATTAAATCTGCTGCTGGACACTACCATTTTTGTTGTAGCCAAAGCAGATCAAGCAATTACAGAGCTGTCACTTTGTAGGATATTGCATCATAGCAGCTCTTAAATTACATCAAAGCTAAAATCACTTCAAATAATAAAGGCTGTGCAAATCTGTAGCTGCAAGGCATATCCCTAGGAGCAGCTCGTCGATACTTTTTGTAAACTTTGTCCAGATGGTGTCGTAAAAAGTATTCATTCTTCTCAGTCACAGGGAGCAATTTGAGATCGCACTAGGCTTCCCAGGCAGTAGAATTCAGCTGTGCTGACGTCGGGTTAGGAAGGGGGGAACTGCTGTGTGCTCCAGAGAACCTTTGGCGTTGCTGGTAGTGTCAAGACTTATGTGAGACTTAACATATATACTCAAGTATAAGCCGACCAGAATAAAAGCTGAGGCACTTAATTTTACCACAAAAGGCTGGGAAAACGTATTGACTCAAGTATAAGCCTAGGGTGTCCATCTTAATGCCTCACTGTGCCCGTGACTAGACTTGCGTTTAACATGGGAGTACATAGGAGTGCTCTGCTTTGAAAAATCTGTGCTCCCTGGCCATAGGTCCTCCAGACAGCAAACTTTGCACACTTGTAGAGGAGAACTGCAGCTACAGGTGTGTCAAGTTTTGGGTCCAGGGACCTACGGCCGGCCGATACCAGGTCCGCAAAGTTACCAGAGAAATTACCGGAAAGGTGCGCCCACCTTTGAAAAACCGGTGCTCCCCGGCCGTAGGTCCTCCAGACAAAAAGCTTTGCACACTTGTAGAGGAAGAGTTTGGCTATATTTGTGCCAAGTTTGGGGCCCAGGGGACCTACAGCCGGCCGGTACCGGCTCCCAAAAGTCCTGAGATCAGGCACAAAAAGATGACTCGAGTATAAGCCGAGAGGGCCATTTTCAGCACACACAAAAATGTGCTGAAAACTCGGCTTATACTCGAGTATATACGGTACTTTAAAACTAAGATCTCCAGTGGCGTGCTGTCATTAACAGGGCTTCAGTCCTTTGAATGAGCTGCAATGATGTCATAACCACGTGTGGGTGTCGCTGTTCAGGGAACAGGTTTCTGAAGGAACGGCATGGGTATGCTGTTTCTTCAGAGCGCATGGAACAGTAATGTCACCAGCGGCTCCACAAGTCAATATCTTCTAAATGGTCCATGTTTAGGAGATATTTAGGGTACCTATAAGTAAGCCACCTTTTATAGGCATACCTATAGGTAAGAGTTAACCAAAGAAGTTTACTCCCATTTTAGGTAATATGCTGATACAGCAGGTTTTAGCCCATTTGATTCATTGTCATGAAAAAAGTACTGAGGCATGAGAGCAAGGCAACCATCGTTTTCAAAATGTTAGCAGCAGGACATCCATGTATTTTTCATGTTTTTTTTTTTTTTTTTTTCTTCTTTTTTTAGCCCAAAAAAAGTGTATTGTACATAAGATGTGTAGTGGAAAATTGTGTTTTTTTTTCCCTGCAGATCCGGCGGTTGCTTGAAGGGCAGGCTGCTCAGGGTGATTCCAAACCTTCCCGCCATGAGAAGACAGAATCTGTGGCCACGGAGACAGAGAGGTCTGAGCCAGTGCGGAAGACCAGTGTGAGCATTGCTGTCGGCACAGGTAACAATCTCTTCCCTTTGCCCATATTGGTGTGTGTGTGTGTGTGTGTGTGTGTGTGTGTGTGTGTGTGTGTATATATATATATATATATATATATATATATATATATATATATATATATATATATATATATATATATATATATATATATATATTATAAATGCTTTGTGATTTTTGGTACAGACGGGATATGAGCCTCTCCTGGGGACATCTCCTTCCACGCGGACGTATAACAGAGCAATGTTTTTTAGCTTTAATAAAGTTTGCACCCCTTTTATTAAAGCCTGTGTTCACCAAGTGCCACCTAGTGCTGAATGTGTAGGCTGGGAGGATGAAGGCTAATAAAGTCTTATGTTGGGGAATGAATATTAAGTATTTGCGTGTGTTTATGATCTCTTTAACATACATAAGAATAATATGGTGTCTGACTGTCTTTGTGATAATGCTAGTTGCTTGGCTGGGTCACAGACCTGGGAGCATGTGGCAAACAAAGTGCCAAAGCTTTTTTTTCTTTTAGACATTTGTCTGTTTATTAAAACTCAACATCTACAGGTTTTGTAACTGACTCTTAATAAATACCAAATTGACTGACGTTCCTCTTTAATCAATTTAGAAAACATTTTTGCTTTTGGGTGAAATAATTTATATAAATATAAATGTTTAGTTCTGAAGTGTACAAAATGGCCACCAGGTGTCACTATAATCACTTTTATTCTCAGCCTATAATGTTCCTGCTGTGTGACCTGACCGGATCTTTATTTAGCCAAGTCACTACTTGTCAGTTTCTAGCATTCTGGATTTGCCTACACACACACACACACACACACACGGAAGTGTGTGTGTGTGTGTGTGTGTGTGTGTGTGTATGTGTATATATATATATATATATATATATATATATATATATATATATATATATATATATATATATATATATAATGTGTTTTTATATTAGTCGGTGCATTTCTAAACAAGGATGAAAGGGAATTATCTCTTAATGCCTGTATTTATAAATTGATGGCAAAGACCTGACTGCTTAGGTGTGCTCAGTCTATTGCATTAGGGTGTGCACCCCAAAGCTCAAACACACACTATGATGTTCATTCAGAAAGGGAAGGAGATGGTAAATTGCATATTTACCGGCCCCTTCCTCCACTCATTCTAAAACATTCTTGCAGCAACAGCTGACGGGAGAGGAGGGAAGCTGGTAGCACTGCAGGGGGAAGGAGGGAGCCAGGGAAGTAGAGGGAATCTGTGCTGTAAATGGTGATTAGGGTGTGCCTAGGCACACCTGGCACACCCTGTGCGCACGCCTATGCCTGACTGCCTTGTTCCTGTAACTGCTTCATCTTGTATTTCTTCTATATATAAATATGACAATTTCAGGCAGCTCCCTGTTAAGAGTCGGTTCACACTGCAGCGGCACGACTCCGGCGGCGGCTCTGCAAGTCGTCCTGAGGACGACTTCAGAGGCGATTTGCAAAACGACTTCTGTATAGAAGTCAATGCAGGCCGCCCCTGAAGTCGTACAGGAACCTTTTTCTAAGTCGGAGCGACTTGCGTCGCTCCTATTAGAATGGTTCCATTGCATTGCATGGGATGCGACTCGTCAGGCGGCTGAGCCCCAGTGTGAACCGGGTCTTAAGCGGCTGCTTACTCTAAGTATTTAAAAAATAAAAGTCAACAGCTACAAATCCTGACAGTGATGAAGAAAAAAAGGGGATGGACTGCCGCACTCCAGGAAAACTTCAATAAAATAAAGTCGTCTTTATTGTAAAAGCAGGAACATGCACAATCGCAGCAAACCACAAAAGGCAGGATAGCCGACGCGTTTCACACTCAACTAGTGCAAATCCTGGTTCAGCTTTCTAACCAATCTGAGTCGGAGCAGGTACCTGTCAAAACTTGGTACCTGCTCCCCAACCCCCCAAAAAAATTCCATTGCAGGGGAGAAGGACTTCCCCTTTTGCGTTGTCCTGCTTTTAAAATAATTTTAACATGCTGGGGAGTCGCTTAATTGCAATTGCCCCCCCTTAGTGGACAAAGGGTTGTCTTGCTTACTGATCACAAGGCATATACATTGTTATATTTAACCATGTGTTGCGTAAAGCCGATACGTTAAAAAATAAAAATATATATACACGCAACCGAATCTTGTCATTAAAAGCCTAAATAGTAGTAGTCACATGACTGATAGAATCTTGTTTTAGTCTCCTTAGCAGGCACTATGAGCGGAGAGATGCATTGGCACTTTTTGTAATGTCATCACCTACTTTGAACTCCCAGCCTCTTCTACCAGAGTGACTGCACTAAAAAACAGTTTTTTTATATTATTTATTTAGTAATTTTTATTACTTGATTTAAAATACTACCTGGCTTAGGCCTTGTTCACACGGGGAATTTGAATCTGTGCATCTCTGTCCAGGCAGTTCCATTGCTGTCAGCTGCACAGCCGCAGATCGCATTGGAAGCATGGCTGTGTCTGTGTAGCCACTCTGTCCCAATAGACGGCAATGAAACTGCTTGAATGAGGATGCACTGAACACCTGTGCATCCCAGTACAGGTAAACACGGCCATCACAGGGGCCCACCGATTTATACTCCCCGTGTGAAGGAGGCCTTCGTTTTGATTCTTCTGTCTGTACAGCAGATTTGGAGCGGAAGGGGCAGCACTAGAATCCAATCTAACTTTGCCACATGCACATGTGCTGATGTAGAGTTTGCTGACAGAAGGAGGGAGTAGAGTGATTTGAATGTATGCCTCATCATTGTATTGCTATTTTTTTAAATTGTCCATCAGCAAGCTTCCAGTGGGGAGGTGACACCACTGTTCATTACCCTCTTACCCAGGAAGTTGTCACTCTCCTGCCTATGCTGTCTGGAAGAATTGGCTGGATAGAACTACAGATCATTGTTTGTTAAGCTGATTGCCTGGCATTTGGGTTTATAACAGACTTCAATGTCTTCTAAGTTCAAAGTGAACTAGTGTGCTCTGGTTCTAAATGCATTGAAGTGGGCTGCGGCTCAGTCGGGGGTACAACTGTAGTTTGGTTAAACTATGTGGCAGTATGGCAATGGGCTTTAACAGGGTAATGTTACATGTATGCTTACAGGCAGCATACTGTCACTGACAGCTCAGTCACTGTTTACATTCAGGAGATGGCAGGACAGACCTCTGATCACATGACCAATGTGCCAGCCAGTCACAGGGATCACATGATCCAGAATACTAGAAAACACCTCGGGCATTAGTTAGTGGGAGTTATTATAATTTTTTGCCATCTGTGTCTCATTGCAGAGATTTCCCTTCAATTCCTGTCCCATAACCAAACAGGAAGTGAGGAAATGCCTGAAAATTTTGTAAATTCCATGGGATCCCCGAGGTCACCAGAACTAGTGTCCCCATTGGAAGATTTCCCCTCTATTACTTTTGTGGGGATAACCCGAAATTTGGGATTGTCTTTTGCTTTTAATGATAATGGTAAACGGGATAAAGAGAGGAGATATCTCCCTAATGGGGTCACAGACGGCAATAAAAACGTACAGATGTTCTAATCCCTGACCACTCTATGCAAAACTATAGAGTTATGCCTTTTGTAAAGATATACTTTAAAGGGTCTGTAAACCCTCGTGTTTTTTCACCTTACTGTATTCTATGCATTCAGGTGAAAAAACTCCTGACACTGACTAAATGGGCCCCCCGTTTTACTCACCTGAGCCCTTTGACCCATTGGCGGGGCCGCGCTCTTCCTGTGGTTCTCGGCTCTTGGTTGTAACTATTAAGAGCAGAGCCGCTGCTGTCAATTAAGTCCAATGACACGGGGGCAGGCCCAAGTCTGGTATTCTGTGTCAATAGACTCGGGAGCACGCCCGCAAGGTAACACCCCAGGAGAGCACTTGTTGCATAATGCCATTTGTGACGGGTTCTCTTTAAACCTTATTGCAGTCAGCAGGTGGCCCTCTGGTTTTGTAGAGTTTACCTATAATAAGACTTTCTATGAGATCAAACCTATATACAGTATGAATCGGTGCTGATCTGTATGTGTTTCAGTGAGAAGTGCTGAATGGTGCTGTGTCTCTGCTTGCAGGTGCCAGTCTTTTTTGGAACCCCCCTCCATGTCCTGAGGAAGAGGAGTCCCTGAACAAACAGGATGAGTCTGATCTTTGTAATGAGCTGACTGCTGCTGTGAACAATGAACAAGATACAAGCAACGCCACCATCGCTTCCTCCTTAAAAGCCGTGGACATTTACAGCTTTGCAGAGAGCAGTCAGCTGACAGACAGCGCCGGCCATTCTCCTCCTGCAATGCCGCTGTGAGTATCTCTGTAAACTCCTAATACTGACCCTTTAGACTGTAATGTGACCGTGCCTGGACTATATATGATGGAGATCTTTAGGATCATTTGCTGTGTGTGGCCTAATATGTTGATTTAGACTATTCAGTTTTGGGTGGATGTTTAGTGAGTTGAAGGACTTTATCTTAAGGGGCTTTAGAGACAATTGTTCCCCAATAAAGTTCCTGCTTTCTCACACCTATAGCCGTCTTCATGAAGGGGTGTGTCTCTTATCAGTTTCTGCACTTGTTGCCCCATGTAGAAATGCAGCAGAAGGGGTGAGACTTATTTGCCTGATTTCAAGAAGGGGAGGCATCTGAAACTCATGGGGGAGAATATTACTGTAGTGAGAGCGGGCACGTTGGCTAAGCATTGGCAAGAGTCGTTCCTCTTCCAGTAGAAGGGTTTATGTTTCCACTATTGGATGTGTTTGTGGTACACGGATGATCTCCTCCTATGGATGTGGACAGAAAATCTTATCGCACGTCTTGAAACTCTTTGGACAGCTGTGGTTGATGTAACTTTCCCCCCCAATATCGGTGTGGAAATCGCACAGCCATAACTTATTATGTATTAAGAAAAGGTAAAGTAGCCACACAAGAAGGTCACACCGTTCTGTTTATTGTTTGTGACAACCAAGACTCCGTCTGGTGTGTTCTGAACCTTTTTCGTTGCGCTATTTTTTTGTATTTAATCACTATCGCACTTCTGCAGTGACATTCACTATCAAGTTTGGGTGGATTTATCACTGCGAGGAGCGCAGCTAGTCTGTGAATTGGAGGTCGATGACATAACGTGAGAAAGACAGAAGAATTATGTAGTTGTAGTAGAGAATATACAGTATAGGTGTAAAATCTAAAAATGAATTTGCAGGTGTTTGTGACATTAGGGGTCAGGAACATTATACCTCTGCCAATCTCATTCTATATGCTTGGTTGCTATTTTCTTATAGAACAGTGTTTGGGGATATCATTTACAGTTTAACCACTTCATTACTGGGCACTTAAATCCCCCCTTCCTGCCCAGACCAATTTTCAGCTTTCAGCGCTGACGCATTTTGAATGATAATTGCGCAATCATACAACACTGTACCCAAATTATATTTTTTATCATTTTTTTTTCCCCACAAATGGAGCTTTCTTTTGGTGGTATTTGATCATCTCTGTGGTTTTTTATTTTTTGCGCTATAAACAAAAAAGACACATTTTTGAAAAAAAAACAAAAACTTTTTTATACTTTTTGTTATATTATCCCAATTTTTGTTAAAAAAAAATGTTTTTTCCCTCAGTTTAGGCCGATACGTATTCTTTTACATATTTTTGTTAAAAATAAATCGCAATAGGCGTATATTGACTGGTTTGTGCAAAAGTTATAGCGCCTACAAAAGATCTTTTTTTTTTTTTTTTTTTACTAGTAATGGCGGTGATCTGCGATTTCAGGCCTGCGATATTGTGGCGGACACTTTTGACACTATTTTGGGACCGTTCACATTTATACAGCGATTAGTGCTATAAAAAATGCGCTGATTACTGTATAAATGTGACTGGCAGAGAAGGGGTTAACACTAGGTGTAAGGAAGGGGTTAAATGTATTCCCTGGGTGTGATTCTTACTGTGTGTGGAGGGGGACTGACTGGGGAGGTAACCGATGCCGTGTCTCCACAGCAACGGTCTCCTTTCTCCCTGACAGGACGTAAAGCTCTGTGTTTACACACAGAGCTCCACGTCCCTGCTGTCACCGCCGATCGCGGGTACCTGGCTTACATCGCGGCCTCCAGGCATTTGCCGGGCACAGCGTTTCCCCATTGCGCCCCCCCCCCCAATGTATATAAAAGGATGTCCACCCGGCGGTTGAGAGCCGTGCTGTGGACGTCTTTCGTCTACAGCACGGGTCTCGAGTGGTTACAGGGGGAAAAAGCTACAATAACATTTAGACTAGTTTTGCATTTTTTTTTTTTTTTATTTTTTTTTTTTATATGTTGTCATTCTGATTGGCAAACCCTGTTATGGATGATTTTACACACACACACACACACACACTCTACTGTGAAAAAGGCTTAGGCAAGAGTAAAAAAAAAAAAAAAACGTTATAAATAGAATTGTTTATTTTTATCAATTAACAAAATGGAAAGTAAAGAAACAGACGAGAAAAATCCAAATGAAAGCAATATTTGGTGACCACCCTTCGTCTTCAATACTGCATCAATTCTTCCCGGTACACTTGCACACAGTTTTTGAAGGAACTTGGCAGGTCTCTTGTTCCAAACATCTTGGAGAACCAACCACAGATCTTCTATGGATGTCATCTGCCTCAGATCCTTCTGTCCCTTCATGTAATCCCAGACAGGCTCGATGATGAGATCCGGGCTCTGTGGGAGCCAAACCTTCACTTCCAGTACTCCTTGTTCTTCTTTATGCTGAAGACGGTTCTTGATGACATTTGCTGTATGTTTGGGGTTGTCCTGCTGCAGAATACATTTGGGGCCAATCATACACCTCCCTTGTGGTATTTCATGACTGATAAATATCTGCCACCTTTATTCTGCAGCAGGACAATGACCCCCAAACATTCAGCCAATGTCAGCAAGAACTGTCTTCAGGTAAAGCAAAATAAGGAGTCCTGGAAGTGATGGTTTGGCCCCCATAGAGCGCTGATCTCAACATTGAGTCTGTCTAGGATTACATGAAGAAAGAGAAGGATTTGAGGCAGCCTACATCCATAGAAGATCTGTGGTTAGTTCTCCAAGATGTTTGGAACAACCTACCTACCTGCGGCGTTCTTTTTTTAAAAACTGTGCAACTGTACCAGGAAGAATTGATGCTGACGGCAAAGGGTGGTCACATCAAATTTTGATTTGGTTTTCTTTTCTGTTCATTTATTTTACATTTTTTGTTTTTAAAAATAAACAAGCATTTCTATTTATAAAAGTATTTTTTTCACACTTGCCTAAAACTTTTGCACAGTACTCTGTATCTGAGGATTCTTCAAAAATCCTATTAAAAATTCCAAAGTGTGGAAACTTTTGGAAGTGTGTGTGTCTATCTCTATCCAATCATCCATCAGGGGGAAAATCCTTCCTGATCCCCCTAAGGCAAAATCCGATATTACAGGTGTCAACAATTTTGGTTTTCTGGTGTGGTAATAATGTTAACCAGTTTATATTCTACATATTTAGGAAACTATAAAGCCCTGTACACACGATCGGTCCATCTGATGAGAACTGATGTGCTTACACACCATCGGTTCATGAACCGATCGTGTCAGAACGCGGTGACCTAAAACACGACGACATGCTGAACAAAATTAAGTTCAATGCTTCCAAGCATGCGTCGACTTGATTCTGAGCATGCGTGGATTTTTAACCGATGCTCATACGTACTAATGATCGGTTTTGACCAATCGGCTAGCCGTCCATCGGTTCCATTTTTAAGCAAGCCCTCTGTTTTTGGACCGAAGGATAACAGACCGATGGGGCCCACACACGATCGGTTTGGACTGATGAAAACTAACTTCAGTCCATTTTTTATCGGTTTGAACCCATCGTGTTTGCGCGGCTTAAGGCTCCATGCATGCTAGAGTAAAAAAAAATGCTTCTAGCAGCAGGTTTTTTTTCTGCTTCTAGAAGCAAATGGGATAACACTGTGTCCCTGCACACTGTTTTATTCTAGAAGCAGTTTTGAAGCTTCAGCTTTTTTTATTTATTTTTTGGGATTGATTTGCAGGCAGAAAAAAAAATGCGTGCGACACTTTCTTGCTTGCGTAAGAAAACCCCTCCCACCCACATCTTGAAATGCCAGGTTGCTTATCTGCTGCAGACTCTTGGGCTGGGTGGATACTTTAACAAACAGAGAAAATGCTAATACTAATGACTGTTACCAGTTCTGTTTTCCATTCTATATTATGACCTTTCAATTGATAATGTTTGTTCTATTTCTAGTTGTAAGGTTTGTAAGGAAATCCCAATTATGTAGACTGACGCGTATAAACCGATACATTTTCATTATTTGTAATACTGAAAAAAAAAAAAATGAATGCTAGGTGCTTTTATGAAGTGGTTTGAAAAAGTTTTGAGACTAGCTCTGTTTACAAGAAAGTATGCTATTTATCTACATTTTACACACTATAGCCTTATAATGGTCCCCTTGCACAGCAATACAGCGCTCCCAGGGTTCCCGGCATTTCTGCAATGTGTCCTGCAAGTCTGCTTTTTGAAGCTTGTTGAGCTCCTTCTGCTATTCGCATTAGATCTTTGCAATGGTATCAAACATCAACCTTTTGAGCTGGATCTAGATCAGGGGTGTCAAACTCAATTTCATTGTGGGCCGCATCAGCATTATGATTGCCCTCAAAAGGGCCGGTTGCATCTGTAAGATTAGATGTCCAGCGCATCCCCTCCCTTTACATAAGATGTCAAGAGCCACCCCACCATCAGAAGTTGAGTCCCCCACTCTCCCTTATATCACAATGCACCCCCCTTTCCATATGCTGCTGCTGGGAAGAAGCTGGATGCATTGCTTGAAAGCAAAAAGTAGGGGTCTGGAGTAGGACCAGAGGAGGGCTGAAGCTCTCCTGCAGCTGCTGGAGAGGTACGAGGGCCACATGAAATGGCCTGGAGGGCCGGATTCGGCCCGCGGGCCTTGTGTTTGCCACCTATGATCTAGATCTTCGCAATGGTATCAAACATCAACCTTTTAAGCTGGATCTTTGGCTCATCGCAGCATTGTCGTAAGCTTGCTGAATATTGTCAACCGTCTCTGTGGCAGGGTTGCCCAGTTTCATGCCGAATTTTCACGTTTGCTCTTTGTTCTAACTTGCCGTCCATGATGAAATGGCAGATGATGCAACACGTGGTCAGAATTGCACCAGTTGCACAGCTCCCGGCGTACACAGGATGTCTTTTTGGCACACTGATTTATGAAGAGCGGTGCTCCCTGTGATTCTGCGTCCTGCCATCTGTTGTTTGTTACAAAACTAGTCTCAAAACATTTTGTTACCACCTCATATGACCCTTAGGCCCCTTTCACACGGGGGGGATCAGTAATGATCCTCCTCCGTATGCTTAGCGGGGATCGCTCTGTTAATCCCCGCTGAGCTGGCGGATGACGGGATGGTCCCCGCACACTGTGCAGGGACCACCCTGTCTTTTCTCCGCTCTCCCCTATGGGGGGATCGGATGAACACGGACCGTCTGTCATTTTTTTTTCCGTCTGCAGAATCAGATCATTGCAGAGGCAGGGTGACCTGTGCAAGTTCATGTTACAGATTTTTCTGTAAAGGTGAACTTACACTTTTTTAAATGTACATTTATTTTTTTATAATTTTAAACACAGAAGTGTGCTTGACAAATATGCATTGCTCTGCATTGGCTTTGGGAACCTGAAGCCAGTGGAGAGCTATCGACATGTAATGTGTAGAGAAAAGGGATAGGATAGAGACCATCACGTGACCGTATCCTCAAATTCTCTGTTGCATTTAGCAGATGGAAGAATGAATCGATGGAGCTTACACAGTAAGGCGGCGTACACACGACCGAGGTTCTCGCTGGAAACCAGCGAGAACCTCGCTGGAAGCTGCATTCCTGCGAGGACCTCGGCCGTGTGTACGCTTTCGGCGAGCTTCCCGTCGGGAAGCCCGTCGAGCAGAAATAGAGAGCATGCTCTCTATTTGCTCGACGGCCCGCCTGGAAGAATGGCTGGTTGCCATTCCCGACGGGCGGGTCGCCGATTTCGACGGCCGGCAGGGAACCTCGACGGGCGGAACGATGTGTACACGGCCTAAGACTTTTTATGAATGGGCTATAAAATTTGGGCTCTGTGTGTATCGCAGCAGAGTATAATGGAGGGCAAATGTTTCTGTTGGAATGCATGTTCCGTGCGTTCCTGTGCAGGCAATCCCATTCATGGCATTTGGGAGCAGCGGCTGTGCCTGTATTGACATGGATGGGACTGGCTGCACAGGGAGGAGTGGAACGCCTGTGTATCTCCGTATTATTAAGGTCTTTTAACTCCATGCTGAACCTAATTTTGGTATGCTGACAACCAGCAAAAACATCTGTAAACATTCATAGGAACTACCTTTTAAAAGTTTGGGTCACTACAGTTTTTAAAATTGGGGTAGTCCAATATCTCTTGGGAAAATGTTTTTCTAGCATAAGATGTGTTCTCATTGAAAACATACTTTAGTTTGTCTTTTAAAGCTCATCGTCTTTTATTTTTCTCTTCAGTGTTGGTAATGCAAGGAACGAGTCTTCTCATATGCTGCACGATGGGCGATGGTCAGCTACTGCCAGCGTGTATGATGCATCTCAAGAGCACCACGGGAACCAGAAAAACTTGGATCATGAATTTTCTGTCCCCAGTCTGCCCCAAGAGAAGTTATATCAAGATTTAATTGTAAGTATAGTGATATATTTACACTTATAATACATTTTTGATTCCTGAACAGGTTGCCAATGGGGAAATAAAGTTTACCCTGTATGGGCCTGATACAATATTTGGACAGTTTATCAATTTTGTCACATAAGGCAATAATCGGGGTAGTGAGTCATAAATGTATTTTTTGTTTCCCCCTTCAGTATGCTGACCTTTAAAAAAAAGCTGGAGAGATCGCCGTAATAAGACAAGTGATGTTAGTGTGGTGATCTTTCCCACTGTGCTATTGTATTCTGACAGGGGAACCCCCCCCCCCCCCCTCCCCTCCCTGTCTGAACACACGGATCAGCGCTGGCAGCCATTGGCTCCCAGCGCTGATCGGATGCAGGTTTTTAAAAATAAGCCAAAGAGGGCACCTAAATGCTAACTGTGTGAAAATGGACACGAAAGGATAAAATATATTGCACTCACTGTATATGGATGATCCATGTGCATGTTGCCCTTGGAGAACTGCAGAGATTGGCAGGTCAGCGGCTGGTGGTGCTAGGAAGAGGCTGGATTCTAAGCAGTTTGCGACGGAATAGAAGAAAGTGAAGACCGCTAGGTTCTGGGAGCTGGCATGCCCGTGGGTCTGGGGGACTGCAGAGGTCAGTAGGAAAGCGGCTGGTGTCTGCCTAATAGCCAGACTCCCAAGGGTAACGTGCACACTGATCATCCATATACAGTGAGTAGTGCAATATAATATTTTATCCTTTTTATGTCCATTTTCACACAGTTGGCATTCTTCTTATTATTTTTTTATATATATATAAAATCTGTTATAGGCTCTCAGGACCTGCTTTAAAGGAAGCTACCACAATCTAATTTGTCTCCCTTTTGTTATACACTATCCCACACTTCCTGACCCTAGTATCCATCATTATATTGCTGTAGCTCCACTTCCTTCTGCTGGTTTTTCAGCATGGCCATTTGACAGAACCGTCGTGAGGCCACCTTTTGTAGAACAGACAGCTTTACACACCACCTTTACATGGCTTTCCGCTTTATGATTTACTGCTGTTCAGGAGCACTGAGCTTCAGCAAAATGGCAGCCTCCAGCAAGAAAAAACCGGAGCAATGCTGGAGGTTATTTACAGCAGTGGATCTCAAACCTGTCCTTAAGTACCCCCAACAGGCCATGTTTTCAGGTTTTTCTTTATTTTTGCACAGGTGCTTTTAAATTGGAGTCAATGGCTGGGTATTTTGAACAGCTTTTTTTTTTTTTTTTTTTTTTTTTTTTTTTTTTAATATAGAGAAATTCACAAAACATGGTCTGTTGGGGGTACTTGAGGACAGGGTTGAGAACCACTGATTTACAGCGCACACTAATTCTGGTAGCATAATGATTAATGTAAGTTCCTTTCTAAGTAGTTATGGGTAAAGCTCCTCTCTAAGGAGTGTTTGGAGACATGCTGAAGTAGACTTTCAGAGACTTGGGACATGATACATGAAAACTGCCGCTATAGCCCCTTCAGTAATGAATGCTCACACGTACCAAAGGGGCCTGCGAGCCAATCGCATGTCTTTCTGGAGTTTTTAGAATCTAGCACATACAGAGAGATGGAGATCTATCTCAAGCTCAATCTCTGCGCACCCGTCAGTTTGGTCAAGTTACAAGCAGGGCACTTGGAAGAAATGTACACCCTAATAAGAGACAGGTACGTATTCTATCTATAGTGTATAGCTGGCCATAGACCGTGGGACCAGCAGACTTCTGATCAGTGTATGGCCCTCCATGTTTGACAGAAGACGAACATTACATTGACTTTTGTCAAGCTGACAAGTTGGGAAAACATTTCTAAATTGGCGGCTGCAGCCCCTGAGTTTATGTCAGGTCCCACTGTCGGAATACAATCTGGGGTCTGGGAGATTCCTCCATCAAACCTGGTTTTGTGTGGATGGAAGAGTCTGTCTCTGTCGAAAAAACTACATATTTGTTCCTTGTGTACCCATAACACAAAATGCTTATGCCGGTCCATTTTCTTTCCAGAGCCAAGTCAACAATTTTCTGAGGACCTCATCCTCTGCAAGTGAGGAGTCTTGTGAAAATATTTCCAGGGTCAGTTCTAGAGCAAGTGGATCCGTTTCGGAAAAGCCAAGGGAGTGTCGCCCAAGGGAGCCCAGACATAGCGACCAGCACAGCGTACATAGGGCCACTCTAAAGCAGCTGAAGTCTCTGGGAGTGGAAATCCACACTGAACAATCTGAAGGGAAGATGGACAGTGGGGGAGGCACTGCAGATAATGCATGGTAATTACCATAGTCTGTTTTATGTTGAAAGGGCCCCTATAATTTTAATGTTAACATCAATTTAGAAGTCTGAGCCGGGCAAGGGAAGAAACTCAACAGAAAACCAAAATCTTTTACAACTTGGACAAAGTCAGTAAGCATTACCTTTTTTAACTTTAACATAGTCTTGCTTTTATTACTTTATGAACACTCCTGCGATACTGCAAATTCCCATTTTTCCTGCCAGCCTGCTAAAATGGAGGGGCGCGGTGCTCTGTGGGAGTGTTGATATATTGTCGGTGGTCTTGCACATCTCCTGTAGTCTCCACCACTGCGCTCCAGTTGGTAGGGAACACCAGCTTTGCTGAATGGAGCACAGTGGTGGTGACTGCAAAGCATGCATCAGACTACTGTTCTCCTACAGCGCAGCGGCCTTCTGCAAGCTGTTGGGAAATGGAGGAGTGCTACTGAAGAACTAATAAAAGCAAAACTGTCTACGATTTCATGGGTTTTATTTTTGCTTTGTCCAAGCTTTAAAAGCTTAAAGTCAAACTTGAGGCAGAACTTTTATTTATTTTATTTTTGGCTAGAGTAACCGCAGTCAGTTTATTTTTATTTTTTCCTTCTTTGTCCCATTATGGAGATTACCTTTAACTTCCTGTCCCATAGCCAAACCAGGAAGTGAGGCAATCCCTGCAAATTAAGGGAATCTCTTGGGGACCACCAAGGTCATCCGAACTAGTGTCCCCATTGGAAGATTTCCCATCCGTTTACTTTTTCTAGGGACAACCCAAAATGAGATTTTCTTTTTTACTTTCACTTTTTATATTTGAAGGGGTTGTAACGACTTGCGAATCCAATGCGAGTGACCAGCACCCCATTATACTTACCTGAGCCCTGGAATGTCCCACGCTGGGGACGTGCCATCTCTCTGCCGGGGGTTCTCCGCTCTTGATTGGATAGATTGATGACAGCACAGCCATTAACTCCCACTACTCTCAATCAAATCTAATGACTCCACTGCAGGGGGATGGGGCGCGTCCAAGTCCGGCATTCGTGTCTATGGATGCAAACAAATGCTGGACAGGGGCATAGCCACAAGGTAACCTCCCCAGTAGAGTTTCTCCTACGGGGGTTATCTGATGCGGGGGGGAGCTGTAACAGCCGCCGAGGGACCCCATAAGAGGATGTTTGGGGCCACATTGTGCAAAATGAGCTGCACAGTGTGTGTGCGTGTTTTTATTTTTTTTGTTCTTTTTGAATACTTAAACCTTTTAGTATCGCTTTAATTGGGACAAATGCTGTAGAGCAGGGATCCTCAAACTACGGCCCTCCAGTTGTTGCGAAACTACTAATCCCATGAGGCATTGTAACACACTGACATTCAGACATGACGATGCATGATGGGAATTGTAGTTCCTGAACAACTGGATGGCCATAGTTTAAAGATCCCTGCTGTAGAGAGCCTGAATGTACCCAACGGGGCACAGACCGCAATAAAAACGAACATGTTCTAATCCCTCTCCATCCTATCCAAAGAGTTATTTATTTTTATTTTTTTCCCTTTTACTTTTATGCACACCACAAATTGATTGTACAATTTCATTTATATCCACCAAGTATGTAATGCATAGGCCTGTGTGATAGGATAAAAATTATTGGGATAGTTTTGGTACATCTGATTTGTAGCCTAAAGCCGGCCATACATGGGTCAAAACCCGGCAGTGACCAGCAGAGTTTCGATCCGTGTATGGTTAGGCTGATTATACCAAAGTCAATCCATCGATCAAGTCGGGCACAACCAGCCTGTCTGTTTGCTTTTTTTTTTTTTTTGCGTGCACTTGCTACCGGGAGCTATGGCCGCTAGCAGTAGTCATGTTCTTCTGGCCGGGAAGAAAATCAACTCCTCTTTTGGGCTAATTTTAGGCTACAATCTGGCTTTTTACAAACGGAGTGAAGTTCTTCCCTTTTTTTTTTTTTTTTTTTTTTTTTTGTTAAATTAAATATTTTTCTTCTAATAGCATGCAATTTACTTTTTTTGCAGTGTCTTGGCGTGTATTAATCCCGATGCTGTCATCCCAAGACTAAACTACCTGTCATTTACAAATATTGGCTTGAGTTGCATTGTGCCCAACGGAGTTGATTTAAGTATGGAGGCCAATGCAATCGCCTTAAAGTACTTGAGTGAATCGCAGCTGACCCAGCTGTCCCTCAGCCACACTAACCAGAACAAAGATGTGGACTCTTCCTCCTTTCATGGCCTTTTTTCTGGCAATTCTGAGAAGAGCATGGTAGGCCTAAGCCTAATTTCACCCAACAACATGTCATTTGCCACTAGGAAGTACCTGAAGCGTTATGCCTTAATTGAGAGCAACGACAGCAGCGACGAGGAGTTGGATCAGCCTTCAGAAGCCGAACATTTGGCTATGGTGCAGAGTGATAGAAACAAGGATTTTCCCAACTCATCTGACAAACAGATTCTGAATTCTGACCCTAAAACCACTCCAAGAGCAGCAGACAAAGCTACGGTTGAATTTGTATATCACCCGGAGGGAAATAAATTAAGAAATATTACAAACGAGATGCCCAAGAAGGCTTTTCCAATGGTACAAACATCTGATGATGAGGCGCCAATTAATTTTCTGAAAGACATTAACCCTAGATCCAAGCTCTTGTCAGGGAAAGCTCAGTTTAATGGTCACCATGATAAAGAGAATGGTCGTAACTCGCCACTTATGAACACGGAAGACTCCAACTCCTCAGGGAGGAAAGTGGTGGGTCCACAAGGTTCTCTGGAGGATATTTTGGATGTCCACCATCTTCGGCAGCTCCCCAAATTGTTCTAAGCTCTTTTTGTGGGTGATCATTGGGATGAACAAACCAGTTTGTTTACATTTTCCTTCCTATGGAAGTTAAGAAACCAAAGATCTGCATGTTCCTAATTCGGATGCGGTTTCTACCTTCAGATGTTTTTTAATATATTTGGCTTGTGTGTGAAATTTACAGCATTCATATTGCACTACTTTCTAGCCTTCTTCTTCTCTTCTTTTTTTTTTTTTTTTTTTTTATGCTTTTCGGAGTTCCAGGTGATCTGAGCCAATATGCCTAATCAAGACTCCTAAGGCCCCTTTCACGCTCGCTAAAATCAGACAGATGGCGATATGTCTCCATCCTGGCTGATCGGGTGAGATCTGATGAAAACTGACATGCTGTCCATTTTTGTCCGATCTCTCCATAGACTAGCGGCGGCACTCGACAAGCCCCTCCCCGCTCAGTAAGCAGAGAGGCACCTGTCACCCGCTGGCTCAGCAGAGATGAACGGCGAGATCTCCAGCTAAGCTGGCGGACCCCACTGACAGATTCGTCCCCGTGTGGAAGGGGCCTAAGGGCTGAGTCTAGCTTCAAATATCTGACATTTTTTGTACTCTTGGGGTGAGGAGGGTGTTTTTAATTTGGATACACCTTAAATACTTTTTAACCTCTTCATGCCGGTGCCTCCAGGCTATTTAAAAGGGTTTTTGATGCCGGAGCATGTGATCAACGAACCTTCCTGTTGTATGTGAAATGCTGCTGTTTCTTCACTTTCTGTCTAAAACCTTTCAAGAGAACATTTTATAGCCACATTCCTGTTCAAATTAAATGTGATTCTTGGCAGTGCGATTTCAGTCCATTCATTTTGTATGGGCTCAAAACGCCCACAACTGCGTCTTGTTTTGGGTATCGGAGCATTTGTACGAGTACTTGTGTAATACTCTGTATCCGTGCAACCCTCCTGAAAACCCTTCAACATCTGACACTTCTGGGTGTGCTGGATGCTTTATCCCTTGTTTTTATGCTCTGTGGTTCAGTCTGCAGGCATTAGTAGTGATGTAGGAATGGGCAGATGGAACCTGTGTGCTCAGTAGGGGTCAAGGCATCTCGGCCATGTCAGATGCTGAAGATTTGTCAGCCACTCTGGCTCGAGAGCAGCACAGGCTGGCAGAACAAGTTTTCTTTTTACAGGGAGATCTTTTCTAGATTTCATATTACAATGGAACCTCGGATTGTGACTAACACAAACAACCGTTTAGCAATAAGAACACTGTATTTAAAAAAAATCTTAACTCGGTTTGCGAGTGTCTCACAAAAAGCAGGATTCAGGCCAAATCGGTGTGCAGTACCACGTTTGGCCTCGGTAGGGCGTCGGAGCCGAACGGCTCAGATCGCAGCTGATCGGCGCCGTTTGGAAATTGCTCTCCGGTGCCCCCCCACCTCTGACCGCATGCGGTATTGCATGCCATTGAAGTCAATGCGGAATATATTATTTTCATTTCCATTGACTTCAATGAGGAAATTCTCTTTGATATGCGAGTACTTTGGATTACGAGCCTTCTCCTGGAACAGCTTATGCTCATAGTCCAAGGTTCCACTGTACAAGGTTCCTGAAGGCTTGCACAAACCAATATATGACGACAGTCTGAAGGTGAAACCTGTATTATAAAATGTTCAATTTGTGGCCTTACCTTTTTGGCATACATTTGGGGGAAGCTTGCATTTTATTTTAATTTGCCATTAATTTTAACGTCCTATGACTCTGGGACTCGAGTAGAACTCCTACTCGATGACCTTTTTATAAAAATCTATTTTGCTATATATATGTGTCACATTTGTGATCTGCAATGAGAAACGCGTTGGATAAATTTTAAACATTTATCCAGGAATGGCTGCAAAATTGAAGATTAGTAGCTTGATTATGTTTTCCATACGGAGTTCCAGTTACATAATAATGTCGGGATGTACCACAAAGCTAAGGTTTTATTTTGCACTTGTTAAGTTCTGTGTCTTTCTTTTGTTTGTGCACAATATGTGTTCTATGTGGTGTGTCTTTTGTAAATCTGATATTTTTATTTAAATTCTGTTTTTTTTTTTTTATATCTGTGTTTGAAATATTTTATATTTTTTAATAAAGTTTAACAAATTTTACTTTTTTTCTGAAATGTGCACTTTCAGTGGAATAATGTTTTTTGAGACGTCGTACAGCGATGACGACAGCAAGTATTTTGTTTGTGTCCACCAACCCAAAAATTGTCTGCATCCAAGTCCATAAAGCTGTCCAATTTCAATGGCCATAAGCCTAGTATACATTGCTGTGTGCGTGTTTTTTTTTTTTTTTTTCG
Organism: Rana kukunoris; assembly: GCA_029574335.1. Lineage (NCBI taxonomy): Eukaryota > Metazoa > Chordata > Amphibia > Anura > Ranidae > Rana > Rana kukunoris. The sequence continues at coordinate 194,004,176 of CM056055.1, forward strand.
TTCAACTCTGAGGGCTGAATGAAAAAAAGAAACCGCTTGGCAGGAGCCTTTGTAGTAACAATGCAATTTTTTTTTTTTTTTAAATCAGAAAAGTTTTTATTGCTCACAAAACAAACACGGAGAATAGATTACAATGTGACATGACATACATAGCAGGTAAATTACAATAAACATACCTCTCCTTTAATATTCAAACAGTTGGTAGCTGCACCCGTTGGCATGCCCCTAAATCCTGCCCCCCCCCCCCCCAAACTATGCAAGTCTAAGTACCACCCAACAAACAATGCAATGTTAGTAAAGCAATCTCCCCCACTGAACTATTGTGTTCTGACGGGGGTGGAGTCCCTGCCAGAACAAACTGATCCGCGCACTCAGCTATTGGCTGCAAAATATGCAAATGGTAGTGCAGCACTTAAAATACAATGTGATTTAGAAATGACAAAGTAAATATATGACAAAAGGTGAGTAAAAGAATACAATATGAAAATACAAACTTCAAGGACACTGATGACCAGTATGCAAAGCAGTATACAAAATGCACCGTGTGATAAAAATCAATGAGTGACAAGACTGGAAAAATAAGTGTCTAATTATTCAAATTCAGTGAAGAAAAAGGGGTGTGCTGGAGCTTGACTTCCTAATCGCAGAGAGATGTCCCACCACCAGTAGAAGTACAGGCTCACCAGAGGTAGTGGACTCAAAGAAAATTACATTTCCAGAGTCAAACAGGCTTAGTATTCACTGTAAACTTGATGGGGGGGGGGGGGGGGGGTCTCCTCAGGAGCAGGGAATCTGCAGATGGCTATGATGCCGGAATTCAATCGCCCAAAGTATGATGAAAGAACACTGGCTCATGAGGCACAAAAAATAATCCTCCTTTAGAATTTCGGATGAATATGGGAAAAGGAGGAGGAAGCGCCATAGTGTAACACCGTATGAATAGGTTAAAATTTAATAAATATTGCACTTGCATGTTTCTTGAAAATACAGCGCATAAAACGTTAGAATTGTGGCTACAGTGGAGTCGTCCCTGACGCGTTTCGTGTCATCACACATTGTCAAAGGGTGTCTCGCCTCTGTAGCCAGCTCAAATATATACAGTAGATGTTCCCCTAATGAGAGTCAAACTCGCCATCTGCGAAAAATCACTCCAGACATGCACTTCCGAGTTGGGGCAAGATGGCGTCGGAGCGTAACACCAGCTATTGGCTGCAAGCCCTGATCAGCAGACCTCTTTTGGTCATGCCCTTTCATTAGAAGCCAGCCTGGCTGCCGTACACACTGGCTGAATGTTGGCCAGTTCAATGTTCAGTCTGTGTGTACTTCTGGTAAGTTGGCTATGGAGTGCTTTCCAGGGCCTCTGGCATTCCCTCTGCACATGCCTTGTCCCTGAACACTCCAGCCATGCACTGGTAGATCCCTCAGTTTTGCTGGTGGACAAATTTACTTATTTTTCACTCTGGCTCTGTTATGGAAGGGATTAACACTGTGGCACTAAGAGAACATCAACCATTGGGTGATGTGTCACAAGTACATCATCTATACTTTCTTGCCATACAGCAATGAGGAAGCATCTCTGTACATTGGCATATAACGATGCTGACAGCAAGTAACTAAATTTTTATTTGGATGTTCACTTTTATGTTGCTGTTTTTGTCTGAAGTTCTCATGCTCTATTTTACTATAGACTTAAAGGGGTTGTAAAGGTACAATTTTTTTTTCCTAAAATGGTTTTCTTTACCTTAGTGCAGTCCTCCTTCACTTACCTCATCCTTCCATTTTGCATTTAAATGTCCTTATTTCTTCTGAGAAATTCTCTTTTTCTCTCCCTGTTTGTGGAGGGTATAATAATCTGGCAAACAAAACTTTTGTATAGTTCACATCTCTCAAATAGGGAGATGCGGTAGATTATCCACACTTCCATTTCACTTACCATTTTGAAGATTAGTGGTGGGATAGGTCAGGTAATATAGTGATGAGTATGGAAAAAATATGCGAATAAAACTGCGCTAATAAATCAATAAACAAGACCCGTAAACAAAACGAATACAGGGATATATGTTGCTAAAAAAGTAAAGCTGCACCTTACTGTGTAACATTGTACAGTGAAAAAATTGAAAAGAAAAAAAGGAGCGCTAAACATTAGTGTGAAAAATACAAAACAATAGTGGATTATGGTGATTGTTTACTCCATAACAAACATTGTAGACTTAAATAACTTATACAAAAATTTGATGAACTTAAAGGATCACTAAAGGCAAACATTTTTTGCTAGTTTTTGCTTTGAAGTAGCTGTAATACTTCTCTGATCTCCACACTTCCTGCTTGTCTGGCTCCTTATGAAAAAAACTCATGGCAGATTTTCCCTGTGGTCTAAGTTGTGTGTCTAAAACTCCTCAGAACCAATCAGATTCAAGTCAGGCTGGGTTCACATACATATGTGCATTGGATGTGGAATTCCCTGCATCCAATTCGCCTGAAAGGCGAGTGACCGGCTCTCAATGGAGCCAGTTCACACAGGTCCGGGGCGTCACGGTTTACATTCAAAACCAATCCTGGGTGTTTGTGTCCTGATAAGGTGCGAATTCAGGCAAAAATTCTGTCCCGATTCACACCTGAACCGGATGCACCAGACCCCAGAAACTAACCCACGGCCGCACATATGTGAACCTGCCCTTGGGAACCTTGGATTCTAATCTCTTTGCGTGTACAATATATATGTACAGTACTGCCTAAATTGACAGTGCTATATAAGTAATCTAGGGCTGTTACTGATTAAAATTTTCGTGTTTGATCGATTTTTTTTTTTATTTACTTTTTTTAATCGACTAATTTCGATTAATTATAACGCACATACATTTTACGGATCACCAACATATATAGTGCTCACTGTTATTTCCACAGACATCTCCCCCACTGTATAGGAAGATTAGTGCTTGCTTAGTCTTACCAGAGAAGCCGGCCGAACACGAGCAGTTGAGGCCGGGTGATGTCAGCGCGCCATTCTAGGCTGCCGCCGGGTTGGGCCAAGATGGCTGCCGCTCAAGAGCGCTAGGCCGAAGCCACGCCCTTTCCTATGGCCGAGGCAGCAGCGGAGCTCCACTGATCATGTGGTGTGCTGATCTTCATATGGTGAACCGTTTGGATCACGGATCATTTATGAAAATTAACGGTAAATCGAGGAATTAATCTTTAAATTCCACAGCCTTAAATGTAATCGTAATAAAATAAAAATCCTGAACAAGGATCAGGTTTTAAATTGTAATGTGTTCTTTTATTTTATTTATTATATAATTAAAGTGTAAGCTCACCTTTTTTTGCAAAAAATTAAAAAACGTGAACAAATTAAATATCCTTGGCCACCCCTCCAGACTGTGCTACTCATAGCAAGCCTGATGCCTCCATGCTGCCGGTATAGCAGAATATACACATCCCAGGAGTGAGTATTCATAGTAATGCTTACAATGGTAAGTGTTCATTGGTCAGCGCATCCACAAACCTGTGCTGACCAATGAGAAGGGTATCTGAAGGCCGTGTATTACAGTGTATGGACTGTTAGACCGACAGCTCAGAGCATCACGGCCACTCTGTGCAGCAGGGTCCGGAGGGGTCGCCGAGATATTTGGAATTGGTTCACCTTGTAATTTTTTTGTGAAAGGCCAATTACCCTTTTAGCATGGTAAAACTTATTTGTGATTGGGTTTACACATCCTATAACCGGAGCTGAAATCAATTTATTTTCCTAACGTATACCGAGAGCCAACAGTCTTCAAACTGTAAATGGGCAGTTCTAAAAATACAGAATTCCCTGCAGATAGCACGGCTCTATTATCATTTGTACAAGGTCACCCGTTATTTTAAACTCATTTGAAGACACAAAGCTAAGGAAATTAATGCAAGTGGATAGCTTCTATGGAAAAATGGTCCCTCCCTAATAAAAGACCAGATTTGTAACAGCTTGTAAAGGCTTATTTAATCTAAAAATAACACTCGACTACAACAGGCCTGTTCCATCTCGAGCATTTCCTGTTGGGCAGAGGAAGTAGGCTGGAACCGATAGAGTTTCCTGGATGTAACCTAAACATCAGAGAGACCTGCCGTGGCCTGAGCTCAATACAGTAAATATCTTTCCTGCTAGGAGAGTGAACCTGGCACTGTTAGACGCAGACAGATAATACCGTGTCGAATATTGAAACATGCAGTAGAGGTTTGGTCACTCATAGTCACAAACAAACACCAAAAAATGTATAACTAAAAGCAAAAGAAATTTAAGATTTCATTAGTGGTCAGGGGTTAGAACTGCTGTTGGATTTTTATTGCCGTCTGTGTCCCTATTGGGGAGAAGATCTTTTTGTAATTGATCTGATCACCAACATCACTGAGAATGAAAGTGGAGATCTATCCAAATTTTGAGTTGCCACCAGAAGAGGAACAGAGGGGAAATCTTATGGGATTTGGAGGACATCGGTTTAAACCCTTTGTACACAACCCAAATGGGAAAAAAAAAACTTTAAAGGGGTGGTAGGATGAATTAAGGTGAAAAAACTTCCCCCGTTTTACTCACCTGAGCCAGTTCGTTCCCTTGGCAGAGATGCGCTCTTCCTCTCTGCCCCTCGTCTTGCCTCTTGATTGGATAGATTGATGGCAGTGCAGCTATCGGCTCACGCTGCTGTCAATCAAATCCAATGGGGCGGGGCCGAGTCGTGCTTTCTGTGTGTATATGTAGCGATACCCCCTCAAGGGCCGCTGGTTGATTTGGGATCGGCGTATTAAGTTACCTTTCAACGTTGTCTAGGGGTGAAGTCAGTGAGCAGAGCAGTAAGCAAATGTCCAATCAATAGTTGAGGTTTTCAAAAATGCTTTATTTCTTGGGTCCAACACGACCAACATCGACAGGAGGTAGATAGGACAGGTTGATGAAATAAAGAAAACCTTGCAGTATCGGGCTTGGATGAACAGGAAAGCAAGCCTGCTTTCAGTAAATGTATATTGCATCGCCACTCTAGCCAGGGTGGGTGATGTGATCCCCGGACAGACCTCTGCCACAAGCCTGGCAGCCGGAGTTCCACTTTAAGGTTACTGGAAAGAACAGGTCCTTGCAATAGACCTGGCTCTGGTTTGGTTTGAGATGCCAGATGAGGCCTCTGCCACAGGCTCTATGCTGACATGTGAACAGCAGAGCAAATCTCTCCAGTCAATCACAATTGAGTGACCGGTTGACAGTAGCAATACACCTGTCAAGGTGTCGGTCACTAGATCCTCGATATTTTGATCACGTCTCAGATAACCTGCCTCCGGGTTTTCCTTGAGCCAATTCCCCCACCGTACAGCCAGCAGCTTAGGATCTTTCTTATGGAAATGAGGGGACCCAGCAAAATCACTGGGGTCCCTCGGCAGCATCCGCCAGGAACTCCGCGTAACTTGCGACCCCGGCCTGGTAGGCCATATCGCCGGGGTCTGGTGGGTGCCGCACCTGGAACCCGCGAAGAACACCGAAAAATGGCGCCATGCCACAGATATTACCCCTGAGGGAAAACTTCAATTGGCTGCTGGGGAAAAGTGGCTCTGTTAGAACCCCTCTGACGCCACCTGTCGCCCGGGGGTGGGATTGACACCCCCGGTGCTCAGACTGGCCCACAGGACAGTTCTAAAGTGACAGCAGCCCAAATTTAACAAAATTAAGAGTGAAAGCAACATAACTCTCCCACTCCCCCACTGACTTTAACGTAGTGCCCATACTGAAAGTAAGGGGGCGCTACATATACAAGCAGAAGCAGGACTCGGGAGTGTGCCTATACGGGTGTCTACCAAAAAGAGCATTTCTCCAACGTGGACACCTGTTACAGGGAGGAGCTACCAGCGGCACCGGGGGACCCCAGAAGAGGTGCCACTCTGTGCGAAACGAGCTGCACAGTAGGGGTAAGTATGACATGTTTGTAAACCCTGATTTAAAAATAAAATAAGGGCTAGTTTACACTTGCTTCAAAATGTGGCTTTGGCTTTGGTAAAGCTCTCTGAACGCCAGTCAAAGCTCCTGTCGCTAAATAAAATGGTTAGCTTACAGTCCTGGTTACACCTTGCTTTTGCTTGGTGCTTCAATGAGGCTTTGGTGGGACTTCAAGCAAGCTTTGCCATAGCCTTCTATGGAGGCTTTGAAGCACTAACGCTATGTGGGGTATATCATTTTTGAAGCAGAGCAAAAGCAAGTTCTCAACAGAACTGTAAACAAACCAATTTCGGTAGTGACAGGAGAGCTTTATACACTTGCTTACTGGGCACCTAACCCCCTCCTGCCCAGACCAATGTTCAACTTTCAGCGCTGACACATTTGAATGACAATTGCGCGGTCATACAACACTGTACCCAAATTACATTTTTATCATTTTTTTTCCCCCCACAAATAGAGCTTTCTTTTGGTGGTATTTATTTTTTGTAAAAAAATAAAAAATAAAAATTAAAAGTTAGGGTTGGGTTAGGGCAGTGTTTCTCAATTCCAGTCCTCACGCCCCCCCCAACAGGTCATGTTTTCAGGATTTCCTTCAGATGGAAAGGCTGTGGGAATTACTAAGGCAGTGAAACTGATCAAATCACCTGTGCAAAATAATGGAAATCCTGAAAACCTGACCTTTTGGGGGGGGGGGGGGGGGGGGCGTGAGGACTGGAATTGAGAAACACTGGGTTAGGGTTAGGTTAGGGCAGTGTTTCTCAATTCCAGTCCTCAAGGTGCACTAAACAGGTCATGTTTTCAGGATTTCCCTCAGAATAAACAGCTGTGGTTAATACTAAGGCCTAATCACATGTGCAAAATAATGGAAAGCCTGAAAACGTGACCTGTTGGTGCGCCCTGAGGAATGGAGTTGAGAAACACTGGGTTAGGGTTTCCGATTGAAGAATGACTAGGACTCAGGAATTAGAACAGGGACCTCCCCCAAAGGTTTTTTTCTTATTATATATTTTATATTTTGTTATAACATTTAGCAAACGGGTAATTTTAGCAAACGGGTAATTTTTCTCCTTTGTTGATGTACGCTGATGAGACTGCACTGATGGGCAGCACTGAGGTGGCACTGAAGGGCATTGATAGGTGGTACTGGTGGGCACTGAGAAGTGGCATTGATAGGTGGCAGCAATGCGCACTGATGGGTGGCAGTGATGGGCACTGATAGGCAGCACTGCTAGGTGGCACTTGCAGGGGGTAATTGTGGGCACAGAGGAGGCAGATGTGCCTCCTTCTTCTTCTTCGGGACCGATGTCCCTTTCACATAAGCCAGTGATCTTTTTTTTTTCTTCTTCTCATGTTATCAGCGTGGGGAGAAAAAAAACGATTACTGGCTTTTTGCTGACAGCTATTCACGTGGTTAGGGGCTGAGACTGACCCCTTACTCGGATCCGTGATCACCCGAGTCTCAGTGACTCAGGTGATCACAGCGCGCGCCCGAAGGGGAGGATGTCTATTGACATCCTCCCAGCATTTGGGGTCCGCGCTGTAGTTATCATTAGGCTATAGCGTGGGTGCCAAGTGGTTAACAAAGTGTGTCTGAAGCCATGTTTTGAAGCAAGTGTAAACTTAATGCGTGTTGAAGCCGAAGCAAGTGTAAATGGACCCCAACTAAAATCATTTATTAAGCCCTCTGCATGATGCCAACTGTTGTCATAATGAACTCTATAGAAATCCTGAGTGTATGTATTTAACCACTTGCTTACTGGGCACATAAACCCCCTTCGTTCCAGCACTGCGTCGCTTTAACTGACATTTGCGCGGTCGTGTGACGTGGCTCCCAAACAAAATTGTCGTCCTTTTTTTCCCACAAATAGAGCTTTATTTTGGTGGTATTTGATCACCTCTGTGGTTTTTATTTTTTGCGCTATAAACAAAAAAAGAGCGCCAATTTAAAGAATATATATATATTTTTTACTTGTTGCTATAATAAATATCCCATTTTTTTTTTTTTTTTAAATCTTTATTTTTTTTTTTTATCAGTTAAGGCCGATACGTATTTTTCGACGTATTTTTGTAAAAAAAAACGCAATAAGCGACTGCTTTGCGCAAAAGTTATAGCGCCTACAAAATGGGGAACAGAATTTTTTTTTTTTTTTTTTACTAGTAATGGCGGCGATCTTCGATTTTTTACTGGGACTGCGATATTGCGGCGGACATATTGGACACATTTGACACAAATTTGGGACCATTCACATTTATACAGCGATCGGTGCTATAAAAATGCTCTAATTACTGTATAAATGTGACTGGCAGGAAAGGGGTTAACACTAAGGGGTGAGGAAGGGGTTAAATGTGTATCCTGGGTGTGTTCTAACTGTGTGGGGGAGGGGGTGACTGGGGGAGGTGACTGATGCTGTGTCCTTATGTACAAGAGACACAGATCGGTCTCCTCTCCTCTGACAGCATGTGGAGCTCTGTGTTTACACACAGAGCTCCACGTCCCTGCTGTCATCTGCTCGTGTTCTCGCTGATCGCATGTACCCGACGGATATCCCGACCGCCAGGTACATGCATCGGATCCTCAATGATGCGGCGGGACAGTGTTTACCCGCGGCGCGCCACCCAGTGGCGCGCGCGGGTAATGCACTTCAAATCGTGTCCAAAGACGTCTAGTTGGCGCCTCAGGTCCCCGCTGTTGACGTATTTTGTCAATAGCGCGGGTCTGAAGTGGTTAACTCTACTTGTGTTGGCTGGTAGGTGGAAGTGCTGAGAACTTCCTACTGGATACCCATAAAGATGTACAGTGTAACTACACTAAAGATAGTGGGTGAGTCAATTCATTAGTTTAGGGTACATTAACACAACAACCATACACATAATCTCAACTTGAATTGTATATCCAATTGTCTGTAGATGTTCCCATCAGCCTCCAGGTCTAGTAAAACCCATGAACTGTTACTTGGACCTCCCCAAACCATCCTTTCTCCAAACCGTGTAAACGCACAGTGACAATCCAAAATCTGAGATACACAAGAATGACCATGGGAAGTGTATTTAAGGTGAGAAATAATTGAGTGTCACACTTCATTACTATTCATTACTTTCTGGAGGCAGATCTGCAATGTCAGAGGCGGCTCCGTGCTTCATTTTACCTCTGCTGCCCAAGCAAGGAATGGCAGAAAATTGAAAGATTTGGCGCCTCGGCTTTAAATGGTTATTTTTAATCTCTTGACGATACAGAAATGACCTGAAAAGAGGTTGATAAGAAGTTTTAGAATGGTCGGTGAGAGCGCCAGATGTCACATAGGACACGCTGCGTAGACCTTACAATTAGACTATATTTAGTATTTGTTTAAGGAAACTTATCAAAAAGGCCATCAAACGAAATACCACACATAAACATTAATACAGCAAGACAATAACGCCCAGCCAGAAACCAGCCATTACCTGTCTACACGTTCTTAGTAACTAAAAATATTATTTCTATAGGCTGTTATTCTTTTACATTATGTTATTAACCACTCGCTTCACGCACTTATACATCGGCAGAATGGCTTGGCTGGGCTGGGCAAAGCAATGTACGTACGTTGCTTTGAATTTCCCGCTGTGTGGGAGCGCGGGCTCCGTGACCATGCCCGCAGCACCCGTGGACTCGATGTCCGCCGGTGTCCCACGATCGTGTCACGGAGCTGCCGAACAGGGAGATGCCTGTGTAAACAAAGCATTTCTCTGTTCTGCCTAGTGACAGGACACTGATCTACTGCTCCCTGTCATCTGGAGCAGTGATCACTGTTGTGTCACTGGTTGCCCAGCCCCCTCACAGTTAGAATCACTCCCTAGGACACACTTAATCCCTTTCTCGCCCCCTAGTGTTTAGCACCTTCACTGCCAGTGTCATTTACACAGTAATCGGTGCATTTTTATAGCATGATCGCTGTATAAAGGACAATGGTGCCAAAATAGTGTCCGATGTGTCTGCCATTACTAGTAAAAAAATATATATATATATATACCGTATTTATCGGCATATACCGTGCACTTTTTTCCCCTTAAAATAAGGGGAAAATCGTGGGTGCGCGATATACGCCGATACCCGCTTCCCGCGCTCAGTTTGAATGGAGCCGCCGACATATACCGAGTGCAGTACACTCGGGTACATTCGGCTTCGTTCGTGCTCACGCATAAATGTCACAGAGCGTGAGCACGAGCGAAACCGAGCCTTGCCGAATGTACCCGAGTGTAATGCACTTGGTAAATGTCGTGGAGGCGTTCAAACTGAGCGCGGGAAGCAGGGATTCGACTCGAGACGGCGCTGGAGAAGCCGGGAGGACACCACCGAGGCCACAGACGGACGCCGGACCGGACGATGGACGCTGGGCAAGACACCAAAACTGTAAGGCCTCGTACACACGATTAAATGTGTCTGTTCAAATCGGTCGGACCGACCGATTTGAACAGATCTGTCTGCTGGGATGTATTGGTTTGATCGTGTACACACAAGCAAAACCAAAATCCCCGCCAGCAGACAGCGCGCTGACGTGTCGGTGACGTGGCGGTGACGTTGACACCGCCACGTCACCGCACCAGGAAGTAAAACACTTCTGCGCATGCGTCGAAACCATTTGGCGCGTGTGCGATCAGATATGTCTGCTGGTTAGCATACTAACCAGCAGACATGTCGGGCGGACGGGTTCCCAGGCGACAGATTTCAAAGCATGCTTTGAAATCTGTCGGGTGGCCAAATCCGTCTGTTTGCCCCTACACACGATCGAATCTGTCTGCTGAAACGGTCTGGCAGACCGTTTCCAGCAGACAGATTTGATCGTGTGTACGAGGCCTAAGTAATAAAATGTTATAACATTTTTTTTACAGGAATTTCAGGGCAACATTAGGGGTGCGTGCTATACGCGGGAGTGCGCAATACCCCGATAAATACGGTATATATAATAAAAATGCCATAAAACGACCCCCTATTTTGTAGACGTAATAACTGTTGTGCAAACCAATCAATAAATGCTTATTGCGATTTTTTTTACCAAAAATATGTAGAAGAATACGTATCAGCCTAAACTGAGAAAGAAATTATTTTATATATTTTTGGGGGATATTTATAATAGCAAAAAGTAAAAAATATCGTTTTTTTTTATATAAATTTGCTCTTTTTTTTGTTTATAGTGCAAAAAATAAAAAACGCAGAGGTGATCAAATACCACCAAAAGAAAGCTCTATTTGTGAGAAAAAAAAGGACATCAATTTGGCGGCGTTCAGCGATTTTTATTGTGCCTGCGACTTTATATCGGACACAAAATATAAGAACGTATTTTGATTAACCCCTTCCTACCCAGCCCCTGTGTCTCTTTTGCAGGCTATTACACCTGGAGAGCGAGAAGGTCTGCCTGATTTTGTCACCGCTGCGATTGGTTGTCACAGTTGTCACTTGTGTGGGAGCCTGTCCCCCTCGCTGGGTCCCCCTTCATTACTACAGACCCCTTCTTTGACAGCTTGGTCACTGTGCTGGGAGCACGCAGTGAGTGCACACTCAGCGCAGAAACCTCTGCCGCCCAAATAAAAAAGACAAATGTTTATAATACAAAGTGTTTAAATATCAACCAGTTAGGGGTTAGATCCACTTTAAGGATTGTCATTCTCTCTTGCAAAGGCGTAGTCGTGACTGGTACTCTTTAAAGGGATGCCAGCAGCTTTGTGGCACCCAGTGTGTGTGACGCAATGCTGATTATGGAACAGGAAACAGGATGTCATTATTGAACACGAGTGCTGACCTTGTTTTAAAGGATCCAAATCCAAGTGTCAGATTAAGCCATTACCTTCTCCCCAGTTTCCTGTTTGTGCAGGTACTTGGGCAACACACACAGGAAATATGTTAAGAAGCTGTGTATGATGTAACAGTCACGGATCACATTCACATGCTCTGATGTGCTATTATACACCATATTGTCAAAAGTATTGGGACACCCACCTTTACACGCTTATGAACCTTAAAGCAGAGTTCCACCTATTTAAAAGTCAGCAGCTATAAAAAGACACTCTCCTGTCCAGCAATGCGGCTGCCCAAAGCCTCGCTTCTCTCTCTCTTCTGCGGCGCTGGCATTGCAAGTGTGGGCGTCCAGCTGTGGCTTTGCATCTGGGCACTTGCACGCTGCGCTGGGCGTTATGAATCTTCTGTAGACGTGTGTAGACGTGTATACAACAAAAATAATTGTTTCGTCTCATTTTCGTGGATTCATAAAGATTCGTAATTTCGTAAGACGCAAGTTTTCATATTCGGACCCGTTCGTATTTTCGTAACAGTTTTATTTCCGTTGATACTGAATGATTCGTAATTCTGTCTAATTTATTTTCTTTGATTCGAAATTCGTAATTTTGTTAGATAATAATTTTCGTTTTTCTTCTGTACACTACTCGTAATTTAGTAATTGTTACTTTTGTGAAATTGCCTTTTCCGTTAATTCGTAACATTGTTTCGTGTCTATTAACGTGCTTCGAATGGATTTGTACTTTTGTAAATAAATGGCGGTTATTCGCAATCTCGTATTTTAGTTTTGTTTTCAACTCGCGGCTATAGCCTCCTACCGTGCTTCGAATGCATTTGCACTTTCGTAAATACATCACGGTCATTCGTAATGTATTTTAGTTTCGTTTTCAACACGCGGCTATAGCTTCTGCCCCGTACGCCATTTTGAGAGTGTGCATCTTGCTTAAAGGAGCTGTAGATACAAAAAAAATTGTCTGAAATGACTGTTTACAGGGTATAGAGACATAATAGTTAACTGATTCCTTTTAAAAATGATTAAAAATAGATAAAAATCAATCATATAATGTGCCTGCAGTTTCTAGTTTCGTTTTTCCATGTTGTTTCCTGCCTGTGCTGTACAGAGCCACAGAGCCAATACAGGGCAGTGATGGTTTGGAAAACGAAACTGATTGATGTTGAGGGGTTTTAGACACACAGTAATCACACCTCCTTGATTAGTGACCACAGAGAGAAAGCTCCCAGTACTGTGGTTATCAGGAAACAGACAATCAGGAAGTGTGGAGATCAGAGAAGAAGTACAGCAACTTGAGAGCAAAAATGAACAAGGTCTGCAGGTGAGTCATCTGTACACAACGATAGGGCAGAGCTGCGCAGCAGTTCACACTGAGATATCAGGACATAGCACAGGACTAAAACTTCAAGGGACAAGGGTCTTTAAACTGGGATAGTTGGTAAGTCTGAGGCAGCTGCTTTGGGCCCCACAACAATAACAGGGCCTAGGGCAGCTTCCCCTTTTGCCCTGCTTTAAAGACGGCCCTGATTCTAGCCTGCATCTCCCCAAGGTATTACATAAAACCTGGCCTGTTAGTGGGCCCTGAGGACAGGGTTGGGACCACTTCTATAAAACTATAGCCATCTTTAGATTAGTGGCAGACTGGCAGCAATTTCATGATTTTTCATTATAAATGAAGCCAACCCCGTTAATTAAGGTCATATGACAAATGTCACTGCCTCGCTCTTAGCAGTCCCTCTTTCAAATCTTCAGAGATCAAAAGTGAAAAATATGTGAAAAGGGACAGAAGACGCAGAACTCGGTGGAAGGTCACTGAACCTTTTTAGCCGTCCTGACTAACTTTCAGGCACTCAACTCTTTCCTGTTTCCTGTAATGTTTCCTGCCTTGCAGCTGAAGATACAAGACTGCAGCACCTCATAGCATTCCATACTGTATATCCTCCACAGTCTGCAAGCAGCACCTTCCCAGAACCTTAATGTATCATGGCCTATAAAATTCACACTACTGGAAAATGATGGCATGCAAATGCAGACATCCGAACCTGCAAAAACTCATTTCAGGGAGATGATGCTTCACGTCGGTGCCAAACCCCCCCCCCCCCCCCCCCTCCAATGAAATGCAGCCTTATCAGTGCCAATCTGGAAAAAAATGTGATTCTGGCAGCCATCTTGGGTCAGGCAAACTCTATTTAGAAACCATGACACCTACATTGGGGAACATGACATTCCCTCTAGGCCTCCAGGCCCTCACCTTCTTGTGTTGGCAAGGTAGAAGCTTTTTTTTACAAACCAAGCCATTTCATTCTGGTTTGTGGAAGACTTTATGTGCGCTAACTGTGCATCAACCCCCCTTTCCCGAACGTTGGTTCCCCTAATTTCAGCTAAGGGACTTAACCATCCCTCTCAGTACATTATGATCCATATCTAGAGATCCTTCATCCTTTGCGATTCTGTGCCTTAAAGGGTATGTAAAGGAGTAATAATAAAAAAAAAAAAAAAAAAAATAACAAACATGTTATACTTCCCTCTACTGTGCAGCTCGTTTTTGTCCCCGAACCTGGTCTTCTGGGGTCCCACGGCGGCCTAGCAAGAACTCATCACCTTCATGCAAGGATTGCTGGCGCAATCCTGTGATACAGCCGGTGGCCATAGCCGCTCACTCTATCACTCGGCCCTGCCCCCCGGCGCGCCACGCCATTGGATGTGATTGACAGCAGCGCCAGCGAATGGCTGCACTGCTTTCAATAAACCAATGAATGAGCCGAGAAGCCAGGCCGAGAAGCAAGCGTATTCACGGCGCGGGACATTCAAGGGGTCAGGTAAGTAAACGGGGGGCCACTAATCCGCAGATGCATTAAGGTAAAAAAACTTTTACCTATACAACCCCTTTAAGCCCTTCTATGATCAAGTCATGGACCTTAAAACCCTGGGAATATCAGAACTCGCACTCTCTACTTGATCCTGGGCCCATGATCCCAGGTAAATATGGGGGTACCATTACTCCGGAACCTCTTGGACTGGCGGGACATCAATGGGGGCGTGTGTCTCTCTATCACTCAGGATGCGTACACATGACCGGTTTCCTCGGCAGAATTCAGCATGAAATTTGATGGGAGACGTATTCTGCCGAGCAAACCGGTCGTGTGTACACTTATCGCCGAGAAACCCGTCGAGACAAAAAGAGAGCATGTTCTCTATTTCCTCGATGGGAAATGGGAAAATTTGGCTCGATGAGTTTTTTGACTGCTGAACAAGGATCTCGATGGGGAAAACTATGATTTTCGCCCGACGAGTTTCTTGGTCGTGTGTACGCCGCCTGACTGTTTGGCAGAGCAGTCACCACTTAGCACACAGGGTCTCAGTAGATTGTAATGCAATCATCTCTTGGTGGGGTTTGGGACCCTCTGAGATTATGTTGTAAACTGGAGTTGGAGGGAAGAGCTGCTTCCCAACCTGATAAATGGTACACCCCCCCACATGGGATCCATCCAATTTACTGCCTCCTTCACTTTTAGTGTTATTCACCAACACCTGGTTCAGGTGGTTGACATGGTGGTCCTCAAAGATTTTGGAGAAAATTATTGAGTACTGTCCATGGTATTTTTTTTTTTTTATTATTTGCACTAACATACAATTTTCCAGAACAAGCTTTCTGGGTCTATTATACTAATAAAGCTACAATCACCCCCAGCATGATGGAGAAAAGACTACAATACTCTAGAAGTTGAAATTTCCCAGGCCTCTCTCCATCATGCACAGGAATGTGTTGGGGGCATTTGCTTAGCCCAAAGGGCATGCAATTAAACTCAGAGGTGTGATAAAGGCAGTATTTTCAGGGTCTCTCACTGGGACTTGCCAGTAGTCACTTGCCAAGTCAAGGGTAGAGAAATACTTGGCTTGGCCCAGCACAATGAGCAACTCCTCCACCCGGGGTAGGCATACTGTTGGTACAGGCATTTAGCGTGTGGTAGTCCACACAGAATCACAGACTTCCATCTTTCTTCTGCACTAGGACCAGGGGTGGACTGACAACTCATGGGGCCCCCAAGCAATAGGAGATTAAGGGGCCACACAGTATACACACAATATACACACACAGTATACACACATAGTATACACACACACACACACACATATATATATATATATATATATATATATATATATATATATATATATATATACACACACACACACACACACTATACATACACACACTGAGAAGGTACTGGAGAGGCAGGGCAGCTATAATCTTGGGATTTTTAGACCAAAAGTATGTCAGTAAGGGATATTTCAGGGACAGATGTTAAAAAAAGAAATACTGATTTGTACATACTGTCCCTGGTTTTACTGAGGCTGGCAACCTTTTTCGGGCCCCCTAGTGGCATGGGGCCCTCGGACAGTGCCCGAGAGCCCGAATGGTCAGTCTGCCCCTGACTAAGACCATGGGGGAAGCCTGTGGACTAAAGCTTTCCTGAGCTACTCCGCTTTGTAGCATGTAGTCCTTAAACTCCTGACACATGGCTAGGGGAGTGTGGTGGTACTGTTCCCGGATAGGTGGATCATCCCCTGTATAAATTGGGTGGTCGATGGCCTCTGTGCAGCCGTAATGCTCTGGGCTGGTGGCAAACACCATTTTGTGCTCTATAAACAAAAAAGGCATCAATTAAAAAAAAAAAAAAAGCACACACAAAATGTTGTACTTTTTTCTATAATAATCATCCCAAAAAAAAAAAAAATGTCTTCATCAGTTTAGGCCAATATGTATTCTTCTACATATTTTTGGTAAGAAAAATCGCAATAAGCATTTATTGATTGCTTTGCGCAAAATTTATAGTGTCTACAATATAGGGGATAGATTTATGGCATTTTTATTCTTATTGTTTTACTAGTAGTGGTTTATCGTGGACTGCAACATTGCGACGGACACATCAGACCCTTTTGACACTTTTTTTGGGACCAGTGACATTTATACAGCGATCAGAGCTAAAAATAGCCACTGATTACTGTATAAATATCACTGGCAGGGAAGGGGTTTACACTAGGGGGTGATCAGGGGGTTAAATGTGTTCCCTAACTGTGGGCGTAATGTGGCTGACTAGAGGAGGAGACTGATCGGTGTTCTTATTTAGTAGGAACACAAGATCTGTCTCCTCTCCCCTGACAAAACCAGGATTTGTGTGTTTGCATTTCTCGTTCTATCAGGAGTGATCACGGGTGCCTGTCGGTCATCGTGCCCGCCAGGCACACGTGTTGGCTTCGGGGACACGCTGTAAGCGTGCACGCCCTCTACAGTGTCCTAAAGTCGGGAAGGGGTTAAAGCAGCATGATCCATACACAGCTCTAGTGAAAGTTTATCTAGTTTTAGTTTGTTTTGCATTTTCTACTGCCTAGTGCAGAATTTTTACAACACCTTTGTTATCTGTGTCTATCTTTTCCATCTGTGTCTGGGGGTTTTCCCAACGCACAATATTTCTATGGATATTTTTTATAGTGGTAGAGAGTGTTACATCCATGTATCAGTAGAACTTATGAAAAGAAACGATTGGCATTTTTAAGGCTCCACATTATACATGTTTTAGGTCATTTTATTTAAACAGCAATAAAAAAATAAAAAAATAATTATGCATTAAATATCCATATAAGAACTACAGGATACCTATATGTGTTGTTGGATACTACAGAAATACATAACATCCATTATGTCTGGTACTGGCTGACTTCCAGGAATCTCAGCCTCCACATATGGGGTAAAAATGTTTCCATGCTCAAATTCCTGGCCAAACAATAACCATCGTCCAGCCCTCCGCGCCATACGCGACTTTACTGAATGGTATTTGTTATGAATGCACGCAATATAAATATCTATGAGCACAAAGGACAGGAGTAGCTTTCCATAGCATAAGATTCTGCATTATATATTCTCATCCAAACTAAACAGATCACAACTCAAATCTGATTGGTTGCTAGTGGGCAATACAGATGCTTTTTTTTGTCCTTAACCCCTTCAGTTCCAGAAGAATTTCCACCCTTCCTGACCAGAGCATTTTTTGCGATTTGTCACTGCGTCACTATAGCTGACAATTGCGCAGTCGTGCGACGCGGCACCCGAACAAAATTTACGTCCTTTTTTTCTTACAAATAGAGCTTTCTTTTGGTGGTATTTGATCACCTCAGCGGTTTTTATTTTTTGCGCTATGAACAAAGAAAGAGCGAAAATTTTGAAAAAAAGCAATATTTTTTAATTTTTGCTATATTAAATATCCCCAAAAAATATATAAAAAAATTTTTTTTTCCTCAGTTTAGGCCGATATGTATTCTTCTATCTATTTTTGGTAAAAAAAAAAATTGCAATAAGCATTTATTGATTGGTTTGCACAAAAGTTATAGGGCCAGATTCAGAGAGCGATTACGCCGGCGTAACAGGAGATGTGCGGCGTAAGTCTAATTGTGCGCATGCGTTTCGATGCACAGCATCCCCAAAACGATATATGCAAGAAATCTACTTTTTTTTGTCCAGCGTAATTTCGTTAGACAGGCGCATCCATCCGCGCAAAACTGCGCTAGGCACACCATTGATTTGCTATTCAAATATGCTAATGAGGGAGTTACGGGGATCCACAAAAGAACCATATAAAAGGTGGTATAAAATTAGACAATTCGTCTACATGTCAGAGAAAGCAACACTGTTAGTGAGGAGCTGAGCAGTCACACATGTTGCCCAACAAACTGTATGCCAACATGCCAGGGTCATCCATGCTCATAGCTATACTACTGACTTTAGATGAGCAAAGAAGGAGGAGGGCACTGAGGAGGGCACTGAGGAGGGCACAGGATTTTTTATATTTATTTTTTTGGGTGGCAGACATGACTGGCCCCCCCCCCCCCCATGATGCACACATCACAAGGGGCACATGCACTACTAACATCCTCCTGTCTTTTCCCTTTTGGGTGACTCTGCATATGCAATGGGACCCCATCTCATGACCCCATCTCATGCCAGCTCACATTATGCATCTTTGCACGTTAAACACACACATTAATCATGGCACAATGAGAATGCATGCATGCACACCACTGTGGTCCCTAGCACACACACCCCACATCCTCATCACATTGGATTGGATTGGCACCAGTCCACCATGCAGGACTTGTAAGCTGCAACGCCACGCCACGGCTCCAATTATGTCACTGTACATTCATACACCATTCACACGGACCTGGGGATCACTTCTCCCTGGTCCTGGGGAACCCTTCTCCACCAAAATTGAGGGTGACACCCCTTTTCCCGCAGGAATGTCACCCCCACATTCCCAAATCATACACAAACACAACAAAAAATAAATAAATTGGCCATCAAAAATATAATTTAAACAAAATAACAACAAAGAAAACACATAAAAGACAAAAATCACTCTCAAAGACACGTCACAAACAAACAAACGCTAATAAACAACAGAACAAAAGCACCTTGCTTTATAGGGAGGGATACAAAGGGATGTACTTTTGCAATGGAAGTGCGTTTGTCTCTGTCTATTTATGCTGTCTGCGTAGTTCACTAAGTTGCCCTGGTCCACTTCCAATTTCACTGATTGCGCCGTTCCCGAGTTGTGAGCATGCGCACAGAGGTGCTGACCATGGTCTGCTTCAAGCGCGCATGCGCGAGCCGGCGGGCCCTTCATTTGCATGGGGTCACGGCTCATTTCAATGTAACACGCCCACATCCTTCCCAATTTGTATTACTCCGCCTTGCGCCTCTGAAATAACGTTGCGCAGGCGCAAAGTTCTGCGTAAAACCGACGAGAATAGGGTGATTGCGCCACTACATTGCGCCAGTCTAACGTAAAGGCGGTGCGCTACGCTGGTCCAATAATGCGCAGATGTACCTGAATCTGGCCCATAGTGTCTACAAAATAGGGGATAGTTTTATGGCATATTTATTATATATATATTTTTTTTTACTAGTAATAGCGCCAATCTGCGATTTGTATCATGACTGCGACATTATGGCGGGCACATCGGACACTTTTGACACTATTTTGGGACCATTGTTATTTATACAGAGATCAGAGCTATAAAAATGCACTGATTACTGTGTAAATGACACTGGCAGGGAAGGGGGTTAATCACTAGGGGGTGATCAAGGGATTAAGTGTGTCCTAGGGAGTGATTCTAACTGTGGGGGGGTGGGCTACCACTGACATGACAGCGATCGCTGATCCCGATCACAGGGAGCAGTAGATCCCCGTCATGTCACAAGGCAGAACAGGGATTTCCCGGCGGATATCGAGTCTGCGGGACCTGCGAGCACGTTCACAGAGTTCCTTTATGTGAAATCCCTGGTGTTCTTGCTAGTCCCATTACTTTCCTATTGAAAACTGACCACACTAAGCAGTAGAACACACTGTGGTTAGTTTTCTAGCTATGCTGGGAACTCAGTGTGCTCTCCTCCAATGACCAGACTTGTCCTGACATGACCCTGCTGCACAGCTATTCACTGCGAAGCTCGGTGTGCTGCTGCTTCTCCTCCCCCCCAGCTCATATGCAGCTGAGAACAGAGGGTATTTGATCATTTATATATAAAAAATATATACTAAAAATTGTATACTCATCTTTCCATAATTTTCCTTTCCTGACGGATCTTCATGGCAGCATACACTTGGGTTGTGACTCTGCCCCCACAACCTGATAGGACTGAATAGCTATAAATGTAAGAGAAGGCCCCACGGCAGTATTCTCTATATCTATCACATAAAAGGGTGGGCATCTGTATGCCGCCATGAAGATACGACAGGAAAGGAAAATTACAAAAAGGTGAGTATACAACTTTCCATTTTCCTGTCGCATCACACTTGGGAAATAACTCGCCAGCTGGGTGGATGAAAGCAAAAAATACGCTTATTTAACAAACAATTGAGGTATTGGGTTGAATGATTGACTTTCCGAATTCCACAGTTATCAATTATGCGGAATCCACTTTGTAATGTGTCATAAAGGTGTTTCTTGATGAGCGCTTTGAAGGTGTTTCTGGATGACCAAGTAGCAGCTTTGCATATTGTCTCAGAAGATACCCTGCAGTACGCTGCCCATTAAGTTGCCACTGCCCTGGTAGAGTGAGCCTTCAAGCCCTCAGGTACTTGAATCTGTTGCAAGGAATAGGCTTTTTAGATGATTCTCACCAACCACAAGGAAATGGTTGAGAGGCCGCCAGTCCCCTCTTGAAGCCGTGAGGAATAACTAGAAGATTATCTGTTTTCCTGAATGGGCTAGTTGCCATGCGGTATGCCGAGATGTTGCCCTTTACGTCCAATGGAGGCGGATCAACCTGATCTATAAGTAGGGCTGGGAGGCTCATCTCTTAGTTAAAGTAAAATGAAGAGGCTACTTTGCATCTGGTGCTCAACATTTTTGGGGAGGCGCAAACAAACTGAAAAAAAAACATCAATTGCAGCCACTATGCCCATCAAACGCAGCTACTGTGCCCATCAATTGCTGCCACTGTGCCCATCAAACGCAGCCCCTGTGCTCATCAATTGCCGGCACTGTGTCCATCAAATGCAGCCACTGTGCTCATCAAATGCAGCCACTGTGCTCATCAAATGCAGCCACTGTGCTCATCAAACGCAGCCACTGTGCTCATCAAACGCAGCCACTGTGCTCATCAAACGCAGCCACTGTACCCATCAATTGCTGCCAGTGTACCCCATCAATTCCTGCCAGTGTGCCCATCAATTGCCACCAGTGTACCTATCAATTGCCACTACTGTGCCCCATCAATTTCTGCCACTTCGCCCATCAATTGCTACCACTGTGCCCCATCAATTGCTGCCAGTGTACCCATCAATTCCTGCCAGTGTGCCCATCAATTGGCGCTGCTGTGTCCCATCAATTGCTACCACTGTACCCCATCAATTGCTGCCAGTGTACCCATCAATTGCTGCCCATCAATTGCTGCTACTGTGCCCCATCAATTGCCCCTTACTGTGCCCCATCAATTGCTGCCAGTGTGCATCGCCTGGGACTTACCTGTCTCTCACGTTCACACTCCTCAATGTCTTCTCCCGTCCTCTCTCAGGTGTCCAATCACAGCACCTGTTGTTTCAGCCAATCAGGTAACAGACCGAGCATCGGATTGGCTGAGATTGCCCAGCATGGTGCCCGCTGTTCACCAAAAAAAAACTGCTGCTGTAATTCAGGTGCCCACCGCCTGACAAGGGACCGGACACCTGAATAGGGGGTGGCAGCGGCTACCATAGATAGATTCATGCAATGCAGGAGAGAGGGGGTGGTGCCCGTGCGCCCTTTATGGATGCACTGCCACTGGGTCTGATGAGACTAAGATAAACATATTTAGTTCAGATGGTGTCAAGTGTGTGTGGCGGCAACCAGGTGAGGAGGACAATGACAAGTGTGTCTTGCCTACAGTCAAGCATGGTGGTGGGAGTGTCATGGTCTGGGGCTGCATGAGTGCTGCCATCACTGAAGAGCTACAGTTCATTGAGGGAACCATGAATGCCAACATGTACTGTGACATACTGAAGCAGAGCATGAGCCCCTCCCATCAAAGACTGGGCCACAGGGCAGTATTCCAACATGATAAACATATCTCCAAGAAGACCACTGCCTTGCTAAAGAAGCTGAGGGTAAAGGTGATGGACTGGCCAAGCATATCTCCAGACCTAAACCCTATTGAGCATTAGCGGAAGATCTATCCAGCGGATGACAAGTCCCTCTCTGCTCACTGAGTGGGGAGGGGCTTGTGTAGTGTAATTTCTTCAGTGTTGTCACATTTAAAGATATAATAAAATATTTTAAAAATGTGAGGGGTGTACTCACTTTGGTGAGATACTGTAGTAAGATGATCAAAAAATTGATAGATAGATAGATAGATAGATAGATAGATAGATAGATAGATAGATAGATAGATAGATAGATAGATGATAAAAAAGAAGATAGCTAGATAGATAATAAAAAATAATTAATAGATAGATAGATAGATAGATAGATAGATAGATAGATAGATAGATAGATAGATAGATAGATAGATAGATAGATAGATAGATAGATGATACAAAAAGAAGATAGATAATAAAAAATGATAGATAGATAGATAGATAGATAGATAGATAGATAGATAGATAGATAGATAGATAGATAGATAGATAGATAGATACATACATACAGGGATGGACTGGCCATTGGGACTACAGGGAGTTTCCCGGTGGGCCGATGGCTCAGTGGGCCAGCTTCAGTGACAGCAGACCGCCACCCACTCCGCTCCTCTATCTCTCCCTCCCCACAGCACTCACCTGGGGGAACAGAGAATCAGGTGGAGGACCAGTGGAGCAGGGGGGATGACAGAGGAGCATGGGGGAGGGGGACAGACAGCTGACTCAACAGCTATGGCCTGGGAGTTTCTCACTTCTGCCTAATCTTGTCCCATAAGGGGGGGCACCGAACTGATTCTTTGCCCCAGGTGAAATAATATCTAGCTTCCCCACTGGTACTGCCTATAAGAGTACCAGTACCAACCATTCTACTCTAGTAGAACGACTAGTGGCTAGTGAAGGGGAAGAGGGGGCGCGGGTGGCTGAGGGGGGGGGGGCGCGGGAGTTGTCTGGACGCCATAGGAGAGACATGTCAAAGTGGGCCAGTCTGGATGAAGTCCAGGGCCAAATTTTTGTCCCAGTCCAGCCCTGGATAGATAGATAGATAGATAGATAGATAGATAGATAGATAGATAGATAGATAGATAGATAGATAGATAGATAGATAGTGGCAGGCAGACAGATGAATCCAAGGTGAACCCAAGGATAGACAGTAGTAGCCAAAGGGTAGACAAAAGATAGACTGAGGAATGATAGACAGATAGATAGAAAGATAGAAAGATGCATAAAAAGATAGGCACCGTGAGTAGAGACAGATACAGACAGGTAGATAGGCAGAAAACATAGATAGATAGATAGATAGATAGATAGATAGATAGATAGATAGATAGATAGATAGATGCAGGCAGACATATGAATCCAAGGTGAACCCAAGGATAGACAGTAGCAGCCAGAGGGATAGACAAAAAGATAGACTGAGGAATGATAGATAGACAGACAGATAGAAAGATAAGATGCATAAAAAGATAGGCACCTGGAGGCGCATGCGCGGAGCTCTGAAGATGGCTGCTTGAGCCGGGAGCTCCTCACCACCCCAGACCAGCGGCGCCCATAAGTCAGCCAAAAACGGGCTGGAAGGGGAACTATCACCACACACGGCTTCCCCAGACACCAGGGCACCCCCCTATCATCATAATTTTTTTAAAGGGACACTTTAAAGCCGCATTTTAGTCATTTAAAAAAACGGCAAAAATCCAAGATGGCCGCCGCTGCAGCACCTCACAAGAACGGAGCTGAGGAGATGCCTGAGGGAAGGATTTTGTCAAATATGGTACCCCTGCCTTTTACCCCACTGGTCCAAGTAAGTTACCAGCAGGACATGTCCCCCTCAACAATTCCCACAGAACCCCTGGCAGGCAGTAATATGGAGGGCATAAATAGGGAGGGCTCTGCACTACCCCTCATAGGAACTAACATAAGGAGCCAGCCTGCTCAATTCTCTGTCAGCACCCTGTCAGCAGCGTCTGCATTCTCTGTGACTGACTTATATCAGGCTCTGGCTGAACTCCTGGATAGGGGACTCGCTCAGACTGCTACCAAAATAACAGGAGATTTGAAAGCAGATTTCCAGAATCTGGGCACCAGAATTGAAGCGATAGAAGACAAGCTTGATCAAACGGTGGCAGCCACAGACCAGAACTCAGAACATATTCATACAGTACAGGAGCAATTGGATGTGGCCCTTTCCAGGATCGACGAGTTGGAGAGCAGATCCAGGAGATACAATTTCCGGATCAGGGGACTGCCCGAATCCATCACTGACACTACAGCAGCGGTACAAAATTTGATCCAGAACTTGATTCCAAACATCCCTCAAGTTCGCTTAGAGCTGGATAGAGCCCACAGAGCCCTGGGACCACCCAGAAAGGACGGCTCACCGCGGGACATCATCGCCAAACCCCACTTTTACGCTGTAAAGGATGAAGTCATGAGACTAGCACGTTCTGTGCCCAGTGTTTTGTGCCAAGGTCATCCCGTCCAAATATACGCAGACCTTTCTCCCTCCACAATGCAGCGAAGACGGTCATTAAAGCCGCTACTCCTAGTCCTGGTCCAAAAGGATATAAAATATAAATGGGCATTCCCCTTTGCGGTCAAGTTCTCGGATAAAGGGAAAAACTACTCCTTCTCAAATTTTCCTGATGGAGAAAGACTACTACAGCGCCTTAAGCTCATCTCGCAAGAACCCGCCATGGATACTTCTCATAGCATCCCAAACACCTCCAAGAGACCGACCCCTACCAGCCCTAATTCCCTACTCTGGACCAGGTCGAGATCTAAGAAAGCTAGAGACAGTGGACCCACTTACCCAGATCTCGGTTGACACATTGGTCATATACTCCTTAAACTTTCAAGATTTTTGGTCGGTCCTATGCCTGAGATTTAGACGTTCTCTGATCAGAAGAATCAACTTTTTGGATAATTGACATTTCAACAGTATTTCTCCTGCTAAAAAGATCTCTTCATTTATTCTAATTTTTCCGCAGGGGGTTGTCCCCACCTTGCTTCTGAGGTCCCCTCCTCCTCGATCCCCGTTGGGGGGGGGACGGGGGGACATCCGGATCGGATTTAGATCCGACCAAACTGGGTTTAGAATTACTCAATTCCTTCCGGTTTCGTTTTTTGATAGTTGTTGTAACCAATTTTTCAGGGGCGCCCTGGCTGGGGTGGGCCCCATGTACCTCCACCTCTCCCTTAGACTCCAGAAGGTTTCTGGGGGCGAGGTCGCTTGTTCGCAATTGGAGCAAGCCCTTTTTTGATCTACCTTGGTAGAAATTCTCGAGGAGCATCTCCCCTCCCCGAGAATGTATTTTTTCTTATCTTTTCTCTTTTTCCTTAGTTGGATTGGGAGTCTTCTTCACCACTTCTTTCTCTCTTTCGAATCTGTCCTTTCCTTTTCTATTCCCCATCTTTCCCACATGAGCCTAACCATTTATTATTTTTCAGCTTGCAGTACCTACGATCGAGGAATGTCCACTGGGCTGCCAGTCATCCATCCTGACAAATGGCAAGGTTGGGAGGACAGAAGACATCTCAGGGTGAGTGGAGGTAGAGACAGACAGAGTTGCTTTTCAGTTCCCCATGGCTGACCACGTACAGAGCTCCCTCAACATAGCCACACATAATGTTCAAGGCCTGAACTCCCCAGTCAAAAGGCGAAAGATCTTTGATAGCTACAAATCACTCAAACTAGACATTCTCATGATCCAAGAGACCCACTTTCCTGGGCGGTACAGTCCCAAATTTGTCCACTCTCACTTTCCCCTCTTCTACTTGGCTAATGCCGAGAACAAGACCAAGGGGGTCGCAATCTTCTTCTCCAAATCCTGTAACTTTGAGTATCTCTCTGACTTCAAAGACCCAGAGGGACGATTTATACTGGTTAAAGGTAAAATTGAGGGTCATCTATACTCCCTGGTCTCATACTATTCTCCCAACAAAGGGCAAGACAAGTTTTTCCAATTAACCTTGGACACTTTAACCCCACTTCTGGAAGGTACAGTCATTTGGGGGGGGGATTCCAATGTGGCTTTTGACCAGGGTTTGGACAAATCCAGACCTCTGTCCGCTCAACTTACTAGACCCTCTAGGGTCAGCCTGAAAATTGCCAAACTACTCCATGACAGGGGGTTGACGGATGTTTGGCGGGAGTCTAACCCCTCAAAGAGGGACTACACTCATTACTCTCACCCGCATAGTACCTATGCCAGGATCGATCATATTTTAATCCCTTCATTTGTACTTCCGGCAGTGATCAAGGCCCAAATCAGAGACACAGTCCTATCTGACCATTCTATGGTCATCATGTCCATCCGCTCTTTAGCAGGTATGGCAAGGAACGGACATTGGCGGCTAAATGAGTCCATTCTTTCCAATCCAACCACTACAACGGAAATTAATAAAGCCCTTCAAGAATATTTCACAATTAACAATGTTGAGGATATCTCTGCGGAGACCCTGTGGGCAGCCCATAAAGCCTCTATTAGAGGGAAGATCATTCAGATCTCCACGCGAATCAAAAGAGAACACGAAGCAGAAATTGTACGTCTGGAGAAGTCTTATAGGACCCTAAGGGCACAACACAAAAAGAAACCATCTTTAGCCTTACTAGAGAATATTGACAAGCTGAGATTAGAACTTAACTTAGCCCTCACAACGAAGGCGGAGAGATCTCTCCGCTGGAGTGGCAATAAATTTTACACCCAAAAAGGAAAAATAGGCCAGTTGTTAGCGACCAAATTGTCCCCTAAAACAAGGTTTCACTCCTTACCCAAAATACGCTTGGCAGGTCAAGAACCTACATCCAACCCTAAAAAGATCCTGGAGGCATTCGAAACATTCTATTCTGACCTGTATAGTGCCCCTCCACAGATTCCCAGGGTTTCGATTGACAACTTTTTGGACAGCCTACCCATCCCATCCTTAGATGTAGAACACAGAGACAGGCTGGAAGCACCCTTTTCGATTGAAGAGGTGGCGACAGTAGTCAAGGGCCTCCGAAAGGGCTCGGCCCCAGGCCCAGATGGACTGTCGGCCCTCTATTACAGGTCATTTGCAGATACCCTAGTCCCACATATGACAAACTTTTTTAATTCCAAAACTCAAGGCACCCCTCTGGGTACGCAACTTAATACAGCATACATTACGGTTATCCCAAAGCCGGATAAAAACCCAGAAGAAGTCTGTAACTATCGCCCCATCTCTCTGATAAATAACGACCTAAAAATTCTTACAAAAATTCTAGCTCTCCGTATCTCCTCTTTCATTAATAAATATATTCACAAGGACCAAGTCGGATTTATTCCAGGTCGACAAGGCCCAGATCAAGTGAGAAGGGCAGTGGACATTGTCTCAATTTTGCAATCCAACTGGGACGGAGGTCCGAAACAAAAAGGCTTTCTCCTATCTCTTGATCTGCAGAAGGCCTTTGATTCTGTGTCCTGGCAATATCTTCTCCCCCTACTAGAACGATGGGGCTTTGGCCCAAGATTTATGGGTGTAATACAAGCTCTCTATTCTAAACCAAAGGCCCAAATTCGAATCCAAGGGTACTACTCTTCTCCAATAGACATAGCAAGGGGTACCAGACAGGGATGCCCCCTCTCCCCAATCATTTTCGCGATGGCAATTGAAACCCTAGCGATAGCCATTCGACAGAACCCCGACATTCGAGGCGTTTCATGTGGAGATCAAACTCATAAATGTGGGCTCTTTGCCGATGACTTACTACTATTTCTAACTTCTCCTATTACTTGCCTACCAAACCTTTGTAAGGTAATTTCGGAATTCTCTAAATTCTCAGGTCTCCAAGTCAATTATGCCAAATCACAAGCCTTGAACGTATCCCTTCCACCTCCTACAGTATCTCTCCTCCAACAGTCATTCAAATTTGAATGGTGTCCCTCATCTATCAAATATCTAGGGATTTCCTTAACAGCTCGGACAGAATCCCTTTACACAAATAACTATCCTCCCCTATACCAAAAACTTACGGCCGACATGAATAACTGGGCTAAGTATGATCTTTCCTGGCTGGGCAGAATTAACTCTATAAAGATGACTTTACTTCCTAGAATTTTATATCTATTCCGCTCCCTTCCCATTCCCATCAGAAAAGATCACGTGCAGACTTTACAAAGCAAAATACTCAAATTCATTTGGGGCAGGTCAGGTTACAGAATCCCCCAAAACACGCTATATAACCATAGGAAAAGAGGAGGACTAGGACTACCGCACCTATATAAGTACTTCGTAGCTGCCAGACTAGCTCAACTATCCGTAGTTTACTCTAAACTGGACAAACCAGACTGGGTCCACATAGAGGGTCAAGCTGTCCCCCGGTTCTCCATAGAACACTTACTCTGGTGCCCCCAAAAGAGAAGACCACCCATTTTGTCCCCCTCCCTTTCTCAATCCTACGCCCTTTGGGATAGATTTCGTAACCTTCCTGCCCTGGTTTCGAAAGGTCAACCTCTAGCCAGTGTATTCCAAAACCCGGATTTCCCACCGGGAATGGACAGGAAAGCATTCAGTTGGTGGTTGGATAAGGGTCTGTACCGCATAGGACAATTCTTCACATCCAAAGGCCCTCTTACACTAGACCACTGTGTGACTAAATTGGACATCCCTGACACTGAAAAATTCAGATTCAAACAAATATCACAATTCCTACACACTTTATGGACGGACAGGCCTCTACCTCCCAAATTTACAGATTATGAGCTCTGGTGCGGGCAGACCATGGGACAAAGGGGAGGAATATCTGTCATCTACTCTTCACTCACCCGCCCGACTGAGAAGTCTTCCTATATGACGGCTTGGGAGGCAGACCTCCAAATAGGGTGGGAGTTGGAGACCTGGCAGGCAGCTTGTTCTGATTCTTATCAGGGCATCTTGAATACTTCCCTGATGGAAGCAAACTTAAAGGTCCTTATGAGGTGGTATATGACTCCCGCCAGGCTTGCGGCCATCTACCCATCATCAGATCCCAGCTGCTTTAGAGGTTGTCAGCTCCTGGGCTCGATGGTGCATGTCTGGTGGGAATGTCCCAGAATCAGACCAATCTGGAAGAGGATTTTTAACCTCATTTGTACAGTCACTGGTTGCTCGGTCCCCAGAACGGCTCCTGTAGCTCTCCTAAATGCTCGGATTCCGGGTATATCCAAGCCCAATCAGAAGCTGATCCGATTTATGCTCCTCGGGGCTAAAATTACCATCGCCAGGGCTTGGAAACAGCCCAGGGTTTCCATTGCAGAAATAAAACGCAAGATTTCGTGGATCATGGTGCAGGAAAAACTGGCCAGCATTCTTTCAAACACGAATCAGAAATTTGAAGCCGTGTGGGGATCATGGGCATCCCACTGTGGTATACCTTTGGCGACTGGGGTACACCCCACGCAACCTGCATCCTTCAGTACTAGTTAAGCTCATGTTTCCCTTCCTTTCCCTCTTTCTTACCCCCACTTTTCTCTCTCCTTTTTTTTTTACTTCTACTCTTTTAAGACAGTTGTATGACCAGAAGGTAATGTTCTTTGTTCTTCGTCCGGTTATTCATATGGGCAATTTGGTAACACTATAGGCCTATCTTATTTTGTTAGTATGAGCTAGAGGTTCAATGAAGCCAAATTCGAACCCACTAATTTCCCATCAAATAAATTTATAGGAGGAGGCGGATTGGGAGGCGCCTGGCTGGGACACAGATTGATCCCATTAGGGGTGTCCGGGACAGGCAGGTTTCCCCTGAGCGCAAGATCACCATATACACCTCTTTTTCCGCCCCTTCCTCTGTTATTAAGCTCGCTGGATTCCTTTAATCAACCCATAGTTGGGAAATTTGAAATCAATTGAGTCATTGTTACTGTCATTATGCCCGGTTTGTTGAATGTTTTGATGATGTAATTTCAGCCTTTTGTCATAATTTATCTGTATTCTTTATTTGAAAAAATAAAAATCTATTGAAAGAAAAAGATAGGCACCTGGAGTACAGACAGATACAGACATGTAGATAGGCAGAACACATACTGTAGATACGGTAGATGGATAGAGTATATATAGATGGATAGACACAGCTAGAGAAATAAGATGGATAGATGGATGGATAGATAGAGGCAGACGGATGAATCCAAGGTGAACCCAAGGATAAACAGTTGCAGCCAAAGGGTAGACAAAAGATGGACGGAGGAATGATAGACAGATAGATAGAAAGGTAGAAAGATGCATAAAAAGATAGGCACCATGAGTACAGACAGATACAGACAGGTAGATAGGCAGAACAGATAGATAGATAGATAGATAGATAGATAGATAGATAGATAGATAGATAGATAGATAGATAGATAGATAGATAGATAGATAGATAGATAGACAGACAGACAGACAGACAGACAGACAGACAGATAGATAGATAGATAGATAGATAGATAGATAGATAGATAGATAGATAGATACATAGATAGATAGATAGATGCAGGCAGACAAAGATAGACAGTAGCAGCCAGAGGGTAGACAAAAGATAGACTGAGGAATGATAGAAAGATAGAAAGATGCATAAAAAGATAGGCACCATGAGTACAGACAGATACAGACAGATAGATTATATATAGATGGATAGACAAAGCGAAATACGATGGATATATTGTATATATATATATATATATATATATATATATATATATATATATATATACACAAATACACACACACACATATACTCAGGATAAAGGATTGTGTGGATTTAGCTTGGAACAACATTACTTAGCCAATTGACTGTAACTCATTACATTTAATTAAGCACTGGGTAGGTGTTCCTATATTTAATAAAACACAGGGGATAATAAGCAAGCAGTGAAATTAAGTTTAGAATTAGCGGTTTGTCATGGTGCATTTTTAATAGTGATGATATTATTCTCAGCAGTGTCTTTTTCTTAACAAGCTAAAGAAAAAAAAAGCAAGAAAAAAAATAAAAAATCCTGCAAGGCATCTATTCCTATGCATATATCCCTGCCATATTTTTCCTCCTTCCCTTCGATAAAATTGCCAAATAATAATGAATCATTTCATAAATAATGGGCTTAGAGGCTTATCAGGGCAGGCTGGCCAGTGCTGGAGCCTTATCTCTCCTGGACACATTGCTCAAGTGTTCCTCTCTCCATACTAAATAGGAAGCAGCCCTGGCTGGGGATTAGATCCAATTCTGCTGCAACCACCCAACTACTCCCCTAAAAAACACCCACTGCAGCCATGGATAGGCCACAAAATGGCTTCACTCACTGACACACATGAAAGCAGCTCGGTGAGTACATGGCTTTGTCTTGTGGATGGGGCTGTGATCACACGGCCGATTTGGGGGGCTCTGGGATCTGGGGGGGAGGGGAGCCCCCCTTTGTTTCTAGAACTATTCTTCATCGATCAGGCTGAGGAGTACAGAATATACAGGGGGGGGGGGGGGGGGGGTGACATTATATATATTGCATTATAACAGGTCTGGGGCTGCAGAGGGAATAATGCAATGTTCTGTACATCTATATGGGAGCAATAACCCTGCGATGTGTCGGTATGTATGGATGTGATCTGTACATGTGTGTGCGTCATATATGTGTCATGATCGTGTGTCGGCTGTACATGTGTATAATATACATGTGTGTATATATAGTGAGACCCCCTTCATCTGCCATTTTTCTAATGGGAGGGAGAAAGGGAGATGTGGGTCTCCATTTTTTTCCTGTATTTATTTATTTATTTTATTTTCCCTGTATGTATATAGCGCTGACATAGCCTTAGCGCATTGTAAAAAACACACTATATATATATATATATATATATATATATATATATATATATATATATATATATATATACACATATATATATACACACACGAGTAAACTGGGAAGAAGAGTAGTATGAAATTAAACAGTTTATTTAAAAAAAAAACACATATGTATTTACATAAAACAGTATATTAAAAACACACACACACATATATATATATATTTATTTAATAAAATGTTTTATAATTTACTAAATTATATATATATATATATATATATATATATATATATACACACAGTTTTATGTATATATAATTTAGCATATATACACACACACACACATATAAACTGTTTTATAATTTACTAAATTATACACACACACGCACATATATATATATATATATATATATATATATATATATATAATTTTGTAAACAGTTTATTAAAAAATATATATATGTGCGTGTGTTTTTAATATACTGTTTTATGTAGATATATATGTGTTTTTTTTTTAAACAAACTGTAATATTTTATATACACTGTTTTATGTATATATAATTTAGTATATATATAATGTATATATAAGAGAACTGGAAAGAAGCGTAATATCAAATTTAAACAAGATAAATATTACAATGGCCATTTTATCCTCCCCCCCCCCCCCCCCAGTTTGTTGATTTGCACCGATATGATTTATCTTTCAAGAACCAATTCGATTTTTTAATATGATTAAAGACAAAAAGTCGATATGTGTATGTAGGTGTTTATGTTGTGGAGTCCCTTACATGTCGGCGCACAATAATAATATTACACCGTATTGTTAAATATGTATTTGTTTATTTTGCAATTCCTGTAATAAATATATATATCTATGATATTTACTGTAGGTTATTATATTCTGTAGATCTTCTTTTGCATGGAAATTATGGAAGGTCATATTTTCTTATTTTTACAATTTAACTTAATCATTAGGCTTGTTTAATATATTATTAATCACGAAGTGAAAAATAAAAATAATAAGTAAATAATAATTCAGGGAATTTTCTCTTTAAAAAAAACTGCCTTTAGGGGGAAAAAAATATATAATTTTAAAACCACGGGACGTTTTAATTTACATTTATAAAAATACTGCGTCTAAGAAAATCATTGTTGCATAATTTAGCAAACCATTCCCTAGCATTCCTTGTGTAATAATAATAATAATAATATTAATAATGATGGTAATAATAATTCAAATTATTATTACTATTATTAATATTATATTGGAACTGTTACCCAATGATGTGAGGTGCCGGGTGATGTATGGGAGTGGCGGACAGGGAAGTCGGAGATCGGCCGCATTTATATTGGGGTGGTGTGTGAGGTCACTCTGATAACACAGATCCTCCTGCCTGTCTCTCGGATAGGAAGACATATGGATACAATGTGATCACCTCCATAACACATACATTGTTTCTTCCTAGATACTATAAACAAAACAAAATGAAGATTGTACTGGGGCTGGATGCTTATCTTTCTTTCTCTTTTTTTTCACTTTCTTCTTTCTTTTTTTCTTACTTTCATTTTTTTTTCTATTTTTAAAAATGTTTTATTTCTTTACTGTACATATTTTTATATGTGTTTCAGATAGACAGATACCCCCCCCCCCCCCTCTAATTACAATGGCAGATATAGCGGGGTGTAAGACCCCCTTTAACCCTTTGTGGCCCGCACACCCCAGTGTTTAAATGTCTATTGAAAGCTGAAGAGAAAGGACAGGGAGAGCCAGAAACAGGACAGCCCCGAGCTCAGACAGAGCAGCCAGAAACAAAGAGTTAGTCGGGGCACTGGGCTGAGCTGTAAAGACCCTGATTGGTGGGCATGGGTGGCAGACAGTCCATTTCCCATCGCCCGATATTGTCACCCCGCTGAACACAGATCAATTATATATATTATATATTTGATATCTTGATATCTGATCTATAAGATAAATAATAATACAGTAATAATTATATATATATATATATATATATATATATATATATATATATATATATATATATATATATATATATATATGCATTCAGTAGTGTATTATACATCATTATGTGTGTCATGTTGTTTTATTTATTATATGTACTGTGCCTGCTGTGTGTGTTGTGTATAATATGTGTACTGAGTGTATAGTATGCATTGTGTGTATTGTGTATAATTTGTGTACTGTATGTTGTATGTGCTGTGTATACGGTGTGCTGTATGTATTGTGTGTTCTGTGTATAATACTGTAGATGTAATATGCATATTGTATGTACTGTGTGCATTGTGTATGTGTGTATATGGTACATACTGTGTATTGTGTTCTTATTGTATGTACTGTGTTGTGTGCGCTGTATATATTGTATATACAGTGTGTTGTGCACACTGTATATGTTGTATGTACTGTGTGTGTTGTATATATTGGATGTACTGTATGGTGTGTGCTGTATATATTCCATGTACTGTGTGTTGTCTTCTGTATATATTGTTTGTTGTGTGTACTGTATGTATTGTATGTACTGTGTGTTGTGTGTATTGTATATATTGTATGCACTGTGTGTTGTGTTCTGTATATATTGTTTGTCGTGTACTGTATATGTTGTATGTACTGTGTGTTGTGTTCTGTATATATTGTTTGTACTGTGTACTGTATATGTTGTATGGACTTTGTGTTGTGTGTATTGTATATATTGTATGTACTGTGTGTTGTGTGTATTGTATATATTGTATGTACTGTGTGTATTGTTACTCTCAATGCCCTATTCTGATGTGTTCTGTATATTCCTCCCACACATAGTAATAGAGATAATGATGTGATATGGAGGATCTCTCTGTTATAATGAAGTACAATGACTCTTGTCTATAATACACATGTAATAGGGGTGCAGCTCTCTCCTATAATAATCAACATATTTATTTTCCTTATTTTCCTTATGCTGCAATTTCTAGAATTATTATCAATATGAATTATTCATCAACAAGCAACAAGTTATAATGACTATTTGATGGGATTCAGGTGAAGCGACTATAGAGATGAATATATTTGTCTTATAACACGTTTCTTGGGTATATTATGTGCTCAGTGTACAATACACAATACAACGTATTGATAGATAGTGTAGTCTAATACTGCTGATCATCCCTGTGTAGTATTAGGAGTACATGGAGTAGAGAGAAACACATGTACATGAACAAAACATTGTTGTAAAATACAAATTATACGATTTATCAAAACATTGACGACCTCTAGTATATTTATTATTAGTTTTAGTAATATGTATAATAATGCAAATAATAGCAAACAAATAAAAGGTAATAATAATAATAATGATGATGATAATAATCACGATATTAATAATAATAATAATAATAATAACTGCATCAAAGAAAGTAATAATAATAATTATTATAATAATCACGATATTAATAATAAAAGTAATAATAATAATAACCGCATGAAAGATAATAACAATAATAATAATAATAATAATAATAATAATAATAATAATAATAATAATGATGATAATAATCACAATATTAATAATAATAGTAATAATAATAATAATAATAATAATAATAATAACCGCATGAAAGATAATAACAATAATAATAATAATATTAATAGAAAATAGAAAAAACTACTACATTAAAAACAATATAATTAATAGCAATACTAGCTACAATTATTATTAGTAGTAGTAATAGTAGAAGTAGCAGTAGTAGTGGAACTAGATTTTTTGCTTTTATTTTTACAACTGCTGTTGCTACTACTAGTCGTCGTATAATAATAGTAGTAAATGAGAACCATTTGTTCTCTTCCTAGAAAGTCATCTTTCTTTATATACCCCCTGAGCGGATAGTGCCTCTGGTAATTATAGTATACCCCCCCCCCCCCCCCCCCCTGCCCCTCTTGCTACATTGCTGCCCCCTACAGGTAGCACCCTATAATCATGCAGTATGAGCACATTGTAGAAGTGTGATGTTGTGAATACAAGAGAGGCTATTCGGGGACAATTCACAAGTGTTATCTATAGGGAAAGCTGACAGTAATGCTGTGCCTTGTAGTCCCACACAGCTAAAACATTGGAGATTTTGTAGGTTAAAGACACAATCACAATGACAGGTGAAGGCTTATTCTGTTACATTTGCAACTTTCAATCAAGCGTCCTTTGCACAGATCATTCAGATATGGATTCTGATTGGTCGCTGAGGATAACTGCACTCTGTGTGTCATTTTATGTTACAAAATAAGCCCAATGTAACAAAGTATATATGTCGGGTTGTGTTCTCTCATCTCGCAGTCTAACCTATTGCTAATCACTGCAGCAATACACAGAGCTGACACAGCATAGAACTGACCATCATTTATTTACATGGGTTCATTTTATTTTTTTATTTTTATTTTATTCAAGCAAACACACATATTGCAGAGTGGCGTGTGATACGAATATATGTGTGTGTGTTGTATAGTAATTCCTATCAGATATTACGTATGTGTAGGATGATTAGTAATTCATATCAGATGGTAATGCAGCTATGTGTGTTCAATTGTAATGTATATCAAATATTAAGCTAGATTGTGTGTGTGTGTTGAATTATAAATCATATCAGATGTTAAACTCTGTTATGGTTACATATACATATCTGTGTGCTGATTATTCAAAACTGAGATATTAAACTCTATCATAGTCATACTATATCACAAACACACACACACACACACACATATATATATATATATATATTACTATACAGATGGCTGCTGGTCAATGCATAATGTTGTGTTAATTATAAGGTCATTGCACAGTGTTGTATTGATTTTACAGTCATTGCATAGTGTTCTGTTGTTTGTATGTTGATATAGTGTTGTGTTGATTGTTTGGTCGTTACACAGTGTTGATGTAGATTGTGTGGTCATTGTATAGTGTTGTGTTGGTTGTGTGGTCATTGCACAGTGTCGTGTTGATTGTGTGGTCATTGCACAGTGTTGTATTTATTGTGTGGTCATTGCACAGTGTTGTGTTGATTTTATGGACATTGAACAGAGTTAATGTTCATTGTATGGTCATTGCACAGCGTTGAGGTTGTTTTTTTGGTCACTGCACAGTGTTGTGTATGTTGTATCGTCATTGTACAGTGTCGTGTTGAGTGTGTGGTCATTATACAGTATTGATGTTGATTGTGTGGTCACTGCACAGTATTGATGTTGATTGTGTGGCCATTGTACACTATTGATGTTGATTGTGTGGCCATTGTACAGTATTGATGTTGATTGTGTGGTCATTGCACAGTATTGATGTTGATTGTGTGGTCATTGTACAGTGTTGTGTATATTGTGTTGTCATTGTACAGTGTTGTGTATATTGTGTGGCCATTGTACAGTATTGATGTTGATTGTGTGGCCACTGTACAGTATTGATGTTGATTGTGTGGTCATTGTACAGTGCTGTGTATATTGTGTGGTCATTGTACAGTGTTGTGTATATTGTGTGGCCATTGTACAGTATTGATGTTGATTGTGTGGCCACTGTACAGTATTGATGTTGATTGTGTGGTCATTGCACAGTATTGATGTTGATTGTGTGGTCATTGTACAGTGTTGTGTATATTGTGTTGTCATTGTACAGTGTTGTGTATATTGTGTGGCCATTGTACAGTATTGATGTTGATTGTGTGGCCACTGTACAGTATTGATGTTGATTGTGTGGTCATTGTACAGTGCTGTGTATATTGTGTGGTCTTTGTACAGTGTTGTGTATATTGTGTGGCCATTGCACAGTGTTGTGGTTGTTGTGATCCCTCCTTGGCACATGTATGATGGGATTTCTTCTTCTGCCCCTCAGGTAGGATTTCGGTGGGAGGTGACAGCTGTGCTATGATTGTACCCCGATGATGATGATGGAGAGGTTGGGGACAGCAGAGATGGGAGACGCTCCGGATGTCATCTCACCCCCCCGACAGGCGGCGGCAGAGGCGGAGAGCACGCGTGGAGTGGAGCAGAGTGGGGTGAAGGAGGGGGCGGCCCCCAGTTCCCCCCCTCGTGCTGTGCCGGTGATTGAGCTGCTCAGGAGGGGGGAGGGATCGGGGAATATAAAGGCCAGGGAGCAGGAGCCGAGACTGCAGAGCCTGAGTACCAGCGAAGGGTGCAGAGCCCCCCCATCCACTGAGATCTGCAGAGCCCCACTGACCCCCTCTACAGATCTGAGCAGAGCCCCACTGACCCCCTCTACAGACCTGTGCAGAGCCCCACTGACCCCCTCTACAGACCTGTGCAGAGCCCCATTGACCCCCACCACTGAGCTGTGCAGAGCCCCCCTGACCCCCTCTACTGAGCTCTGCAGATCCCAGCTCACCCCAACTACTGAGCTTTGCAGACCCCCCTTGAACCAATCTACAGAACTCTGCAGACCCTCACAGACCCCAACCACAGAGCTGTGCAGACCCCCACAGACCTCAATCACAGAGCTGTGCAGAGCCCCCCTGACTCCAACTACTGAACTCTGCAGGACCCCTCTACCCCCAACCACAGAGCTCTGCAGACCCCCCATCCCTCTGCCTGTCTCCGGACCTCAAGCTGAGCAAGCTGCGGAAGCCCGAATGGTCCAGCTGAGCCCCCCAGCATCCCTCCCCATCCAGGCGGCGGGCAGAACCATGCTGTACGGACTGAGCCAGCCTCTAACCCCTGGGAACAGGTAGGCGATTCTTATATTGTCATTTTAGAATTGTCTGAGTTTTGTTGTGTTGCTGCCTGGACCACCTGAATGATGCACATGTCAGCCTGCACCCCTGCTGCCTATCCATCACAATGCTGGCCATACACTATACAATCTGATTGTACAATGTAATATGAGGACAGACCTAAACAGTCCATTACAATAAGGCATAGCCTTGCACTACATACTTGATGGTGGACCTAAAGAAGCTTGCATAGTGTATGGCCAGTCTTATTCTGATATCCCTTAGCTACTATTATTCCTGCAACAGTCCTTTTTTTTAACTTGCATCCTTCCAATGCCTGTGGAACTACAAGTCTATGTATGCCTTGCCTGTTGGGATCTGGAGTCCCATAACATGCCATTATACTTCTTCCAAATCATACCTTAAATGATACCCCTTGCTGCTTGGTGGCTCACCATCATCATTCGCTTGGCATTGGACAATCATCAATGATGCTTCTAGCAGCCATAGACAGATGTCTCACCAAGAATGATGGGTGTTGAGGCATTTGCCCATATTTGATGCATTGGCATCACTGCACTTCTAAGACCCACCGCCATATTCTTGAAGGATGGATAAATGCAGGGCGCACACAGTCATTGTTTTGTTCCCCTTTCTCCATAGAGGAGGTAACAATTGGCATTCTCTTGCAGAGATTTCCGGCAAGTTGGGAAACCACTATGTGCAATAAAGAGCACTTTCAACACTTGGAAGGTCTTGTTGGGGTTGATTTACTAAAGGCAAATAGACAAGTGCAGTTGCTCCAGAGCTTAGTAAATAAGGCAAAGCTTCACTTGGCAAAGAACACCCAATCACATGCAAGGAAAAAAAAAAATGCATTTTTGCTTTCACATGATTGGATGATGGAAGTCAGCAGAGCTTCTGCTCATTTACCAAGGTCTGGAGCAACTGCACACTGCAATGTGCACAGTCTATTTGCCTTTAGTAAATCAACCCCTTTATCTCCCTGCGTGGTGCAAATATACATCACAATCCTGTTCGTTATGAGAAAAGATAAAATATATTGTATTGTAAAATTTAGGAAGATGCTTGGATGGCTTTTGTGCCCATTTCACAGTGCAGAAAATCTCACAATTTTTACAAATGTTTTACATTGCAAAACCTTTCACCAGTATAGCAAACCACCTATGTAACCTGCTTGGTCTATTTTACACCGCAGAGCATCTCACATTTCCTAGGTAGACCATTGTTTCAGTTCGAAAACATATTTATTGGATTTCCCCTCTAATGTAGTGATGCTAAAATTACAATATTCACTGGAGGAACTAAAAAGAGAGGTGCTGCCTAAAGGCACCAAATCAGAATTTATGTCTCATGTTAGATTTTCAGGTTGCAAAATGAAAGCTGAAACCTGATTGATTGGTATAGAAAAATGTACATTTTCTGGAAAGAATTGCTATTTCAGGAACTGGTTGTGAGAAGGAAGACCGTAATGTTTTAAGTGACAATGTTGGACAAGTTGGGTAATGGTGTCCATGTCTATGAGATCTAGCATTGACCACCAGATTTGGATAGGTTGGATAATGGCGTCCATGTCTATGAGAGCTAGCACTCACCACCAGATTTGGACAGGTTGGGTAATGGTGTCCATGCCTATGAGACTTAGCACTCGCCACCAGATTTGGATAGGTTGGGTAACGGTGTTCATGTCTATGAGATCTAGCACTCACCATCAGATTTGGACAGGTTGGGTAATGGTGTGGTTGTCTATAAAAAGCTAGCATTGACCACCAGATTTGGACCAGTTGTGTAATGATTTCCTTGTTTATGAGAGCTAACACTCACCACCAGATTTGGATAGGTTGGGTAATGGTGTCTATGTCTATGAGAGCTAGCATTCACCACCAGATTTGGACAGGTTGGGTAATGGTGTCTATGTCTATGAGAGCTAGAATCCACCACCAGATTTGGACAGGTTGGGTAATGGTGTCTATGTCTATGAGAGCTAGAATCCACCAACAGATTTGGACAGGTTGGGTAATGTGTCTATGTCTATGAGAGCTAGAATCCACCACCAGATTTGGACAGGTTGGGAAATGGTGTCCAACTGTCCATGCATATGAGTGCTAGCACATTTACTACCAGATTTGAATAGGTTGGGTAATGGTGTCCATGTTTATGGGAGCTAGCATTCACCACCATATTTGGACAGGTTGGGTAATGGTGTCTATGTCTATGAGAGCTAGCACTCACCACCAGATTTGGACAGGTTGGATAATGGTGTCCATGTCTATGAGAGCTAGCATTGACCACCAGATTTGGACCGGTTGTGTAATGATTTCCATGTCTATGAGAGCTAGCACTCACCACCAGATTTGGACAGGTTGAATAATGGTTTCCATGTCTATGAGAGCTAGCACTCACCACCAGATTTAGACAGGTTGGGTAATGGTGTTCATGTCTATGAGTCTATGTCTATGAGAGCTAGCATTCACCACCAGATTTGGACAGGTTGGGTATTGGTGTCTATGTCTGTGAGAGCTAGCATTCACCACCAGATTTGGACAGGTTGGGTAATAGTGTTCATATCTATGATACCTAGCAAACACCCAGATCCATTTTTTTTAGAGAGAACAATAGATTGGCCAGAACTCATCATTGTCGTTCCCACCAGCATTTCACGAATATTCAGGCTTAGATGAGACTATTGGATGATCTATTTAACTGATCAAAACAAGTTGGGTCATGCCCCCCTCTGACCTCATTAGTTCTAATTTTGCCACAAAATATCACAATATATCCTAGACTGTACTGTCTGGCACTGCTAAACAGTGCATTATCATTGGCCCAATGACAGATCATACCATCCAGTGCCCAGCCTCAATGTAATGCTTCTTCATGCAGTGACTGTGACTGGCAGTCATTCTGCAGACCACAGTAGAATAAGAATTTTAGTTCTGCACAATTTCTAGTTCTACTCCAGAAG
The DNA here is from genome assembly GCA_029574335.1 of Rana kukunoris. Classification (NCBI taxonomy): domain Eukaryota; kingdom Metazoa; phylum Chordata; class Amphibia; order Anura; family Ranidae; genus Rana; species Rana kukunoris. Next base: position 194,046,019 of record CM056055.1, read on the forward strand.
ATCTGGTCCCCAAGACAAGATCTTTAAGCCTTTTATACATCTGTCTATAGACAAGAATGGTTAGGTATGGAAGATTCTGCCATTTACTTGATCATGGTGAGGACAATGAAAACAGACATATGATGACATCATCTAAAAATAGATGTATCTATTGTGCAAACCCCGATTGTCCCAGACTCATTATGTTCCTATTTATGAACCGAGGGGGATCAACCAACATATAAATCATGGTTTATGTAAGAAACAAATAATTGTTGTGATTGGTCATGCAGGAAAAATCGTGCCATTGTATATATTCTGTTCTATTTATAGCAAATGATATGGTCGTAGAATAGTGGCGTAGAATAGTGGCGTCCAACGTCCAACATTGTCCAGCCGACATGATGGAGGTGGCTATGTTTAAAGGGAATGGCTTTGCGATCATTTTCACGTCCTATGCTATTTGTTGTGCAGTAATTCTCTTTGTGCCTTGAGAGAAGACTGGTGGTTTTTATTTGCTTGTGGTCAACGAGTTCATACCTTCAGTACCTGTGGAAAAGCCAAAAATAAGCCAGTAGCCAATCATTTTCCTTGTTTCCTTTAAAACATAAAACATCACTGGTTGCTAACATCAACCACTAGAGTTTTCCTTGTACTTAGACTACGGAGAATATAAACATAAATGTAATTGGCTAACAACTCTTTGTTCGAAACCCAACAACCATTTTGCACCGTGTAGACACATCTTTGTGGATAAGGGGCTTTGAAGACACAACAGTGATTGTGATTGGTTTGTCTAACATCTTTATTTGATATCTTTCTCAAGAGTAATTGGCCAGGGGGACATCTGCCTGCCCCTATAGACATGAGATTGTCTTCGGAATTGGACAAATGGAAGTACAGTAGATGCATCCATGTGTCCGGACTACTTTAGGCTCCATGCATACAGGAGTTTTGTGTTCTACCTGTAGAAGCAGCTCCATGTTCTCCTATGTGTCCATGTACATTAGGATGTTAAGAGGCATATTTTGAGTTTAAAGGCATTTAAAGTTAAAAATTTTAAGTTTAGAGGCAGAAAAAAAACCTTCTGGTTCGCATTTCCAATTGGAGCTTGGAGGGAGAATTTTTTTTAAAACTCTCCTAAACTCGTCTGAACTTTGTACAAAAAATTCCCTATATGAGCGTTTTTTACTTCAAAGAGAACAGACGTTTTTTAAGCCCAGTGTGCATGGAGCCTTATGCCGCGTACAGACGATCGGACATTCCGACAAAAAAAACGTAAACATTTTTCCGACGGATGTTGGCTCAAACTTGTCTTGCATACACACGGTCACACAACTGTTGTCGGAAATTCCGATCGGCAAGAACGCGGCGACGTACAACACGTACGACGGCAGGGAAGTTCAATAAGAGTCGTGTTAGAAGTTTGGTGAGAGACGGTTCGCGCTTTTCAGCCTTGTGCTTTTCCGTCCGTTACAGCGTGACCAATGTGCTATCTCCATTACAAACTCTAGTTTTACCAGACCAAGCGCTTCCATCTTGTAGTTGATTCAGAGTATACATGGAATTTTGTGTGTCGGAATTGTCCACACACGCTCGGAATTTACGAGAACGGATTTTGTTGTCGGAAAATTTGAGAACCAGCTCTCAAATCTTTGTTGTCGGAAATTCCGACAGCTAATGTCCGATGGAGCCTATACACGGTCGGAATTTCCGACCGTGTGTGTGCAGCATTACACTTGCATTCCATGACGTCATGGACCCAGACTGTCCAGTCTAAAGGGCATCTCACTGTGTACATCCATAAGGTACACGGATGTGGGATGGTGCAGTGCAATGATTTCGATTTTGGCAGCACATTTTGATCTATGGCCCGTACACACGATCTGAAATTCCGGCAGCAAAAGTCTGATGTGAGCTTTTGAACGGAAATTCCTACCCTGTGTATGCTCCATCGGACTTTTGCTGTCGGAGTTTCCGCCCAACAAAAGATTGAGAGCTGGTTCTCAAATTTTCAGACGGAAAAAAATCCTATTGGAAAATCCGATCATCTGTAGCAATTCCGACTAGCAAAATTCCGACGCATGCTCGGAAACAATTCAGCGCATGCTCGGAAGCATTGAACTTAATTTTCTCGGCTCGTCGTAGTGTTGTACATCACTGCATTCTTGATGGACGAAAGTTCAGAGAACTTTTGTGTGACCGTGTGTATGCAAGCCAAGCTTGAGCGGAATTCAATCGGAAAAAACATCCAAGGTTTTTCCGACGGAACATCCGATCATGTGTACAAGGCATAAGTCTTAGGACTAAAATGACATTTCAGTTTTAGTCACAATTTAGTCTTCTGCAATTGTTTTAGTTTTAGTCGTATTTAGTCGACTAAATCTCCAGTACATTTGAGTCGACTAAAATCATTTTAGTCGAGTAAAACACATTTTAGTCATCTAAAATCAAATGGGTGTATTTAAATAGTAATGCCATATTTATGCATTTTTCTACACTTTCCAAACTCATTATATACTGCTGGAGTGAAAAATCTAATATGTTAATATTTATGGTATTGAGTTATGAACAGACCAGTGTTCATTTGAAATCAAATTTCAATTTAGTTTTAATCTTAGTCTTTGGACTTAAATGGCATTTTACTTTTTGTCCTATTTTACTCTTTTGACTGAAATGCCATTTTAGTTTTAGTTGTATTTTTGTCATCTAATTTTTTTTGTTTTTTTAGTCGACTAAAATGGTATTAAGTTAGTCGACTAAAATGGTACTAAGTTAGTCGACTAAAATGTTTTAGTCAGTTTTAGTCAACAAAATTAACACTGGTATACAGACAGATCAAGGAGAAGCAAATGGGAGAGGTTCATTGTTAGGGTTTACATACAACTAATGGGTAATGCTGAGAATTCTGAAATGTTTTGAGGCCTCTCTAGCCACTGTGGGGCCGGTGGTCTCAGCGGGGAGCATCAATATTTAAATAAAACTATAATGCCGCGTACACACAACCTGTCATGGAAAAAAACAAAGGGCCAGATTCAGAGAGCCATTACGCCTGTGTAACTAGTGTTAGACTGGAGTAATTTCAAATTACGCACGTTTTCTAGCTAGTCGGAAACCTCAAACCTCAATAGACGGCTGCGGGCTTAAATTTGACTGGATTACGTGTTTGTACGCCTTCGGATCTACGCTGCAATAAAATTGCGGCCACTGGGTGGACTTCCCGTCGTTTTCCGCGTCGGGGTATGCTAATGAGCTTTTGCCGGCGATCCCCGAAATTACGATCTTCATTCGCAATCTCTTACGGCATCTTTAGTTTTTTTTTTTTTTGCATAACACTATACCAGCTTTTTGCTGGTCTAATATTAGACAGCCCATGTTCAGTATGGCCGTCGTTCCCGCGTCAAATTTCTACGTTTTCCGACGTCTTTTATTATTTTTTACGTAAGTCGTCCGGGAATAGGAATGTTCGTAAACGACGCTACTCAAACAACGAATGACGTAACGACGTGATTTCGCGCGGGAAATTTCTGAACGGAGCATGCGCAGTTCGATCGCCGCGGGGACGCGTTTAATTTAAATGCTTGACTCCCCCCAATCGCGTATTTCGATTACGCGGCGAGAAATAGACTACGCCGCCGTAGCGTACGGGAAAAAATCTACCAGGATTCGGTGTAGAGCCTGGTGAAATACGGCAGCGTAGAGTATTTTGATTACGCAGCGCAATATTAAGTGTATCTGAATCTGGCCCAAAGTTTTTCTCTAGGTGATTCCTCTCAAGCCGGGATTGCCTACACACGATCATGATAAAAAATGCTCGAGCAAAGCGCTGTGACGTACAACACGTACAACGGCACTATTAAAGGGGAGGTTCCATTCAAATGGTGCCACCCTTTGGGTTGATTATGCAAATTTCCCTTCTCATAACTCTACACAAAATAGCTACTGCTTATCTAACTGGTTTTTATGACCACTTGAATCAATTTTTTTAATATAAATAAAGAAACAGGAAGCCGTAGTTTACCATTATTACGATGTGACAGAGAAATAACTGAGCCTGAATACATGTTCCTGTTTTGTAACACTGTTAGTGAAAAGATCGGATTGAATGATCGTCTTATCATGAGATCAGCCTAAAGTAATGACGTGTGTTGTTGTAGAGTAAAAAATACATCTTTATGCCATGTGACATAGAGTCTAGACAACCATCATATGATGTCCCGAGTACCAGGAGTATTGTGGGAGTTTTATATCATTAGAGACTGCAGCCTATTATCTTCTGTGAGACCAAAACTGTCTAGTAAACCTGGAGTGAGATAACAGAATAAGTAGTGAATATTAGGCTGGCCATACATTATAAACTTCCCTTAAATTCACCAAAACCATAGGCGTGCGCACTGGATGTGCCGGGTGTGCCTGGGCACACCTTAATCACCCTATGCAGTGCCAATTCCCCCTGTTTCCTGGCAATTCCCCCCCAATCTCCCCTGCTTTCTCCCCTCCCTGCAGTGCTGCCAGCATCCCTCCTCTCCTCTCCTCTCCCACTGACTGCTGTAATGGATGTTTCAGGATGGATGAATGAATACATACAGTGAGTGATCTGTAGCGATCGCTCCTGTGTTCATTCTTCTTAACTGAAGTATAGTAAGCTATGTTGTATTTTTCATCCGATATAGGTACACATATAGCATCTGGCACCTCATCCCAAGTAGTCAAATATTAGAAAAAGTTTGGGGTGTGATTATGAAGGTGCCAACAGATAATAATAGAAACCAAAATAGTTCAAATATAAAATGTATTATAAACATAATTAAAAAAGCTAATCAGATGAGATCATTGCTTTTCATTGTACATTTTCATTTGTGTGTTCATACAGCTAAAATTCAGGCTGTACAAAGGTTATATGTTCGTGTGATATCCCAACATGTTTCGCCTATTTGGCTTCATCAGGGGATTAAATGTGTTGTAAACCCTTACAACACCCTTTATGCTACAGGTAAGTCTATAATAAGGCTTACCTGTAGGTACAAAAAAATATCTCCTAAACCTACACGGTTTAGGAGATATTTGCAAAAAAGACAGCACGATGTCTACGGGGCAGGGGTGCTTACAATGATTAGCTTTTATTTATTCATATAAAACATTTATTACAAACAGAACAAAACTGTTACTGTAACTGCAGTGTGAGCTGGAGTTTGGCGTTCATTTGTTGGTGTATTTAAATCTCCTAGTGCAGCTAACACTCCCTTCCCTCCAGACTGTCAATGCTGCTGTCTGCTGTGCCCCCTGTGCTCTTTCATCCGGACTGGGGGGCACTCTAAGAGGTGTGTTACTGGTCAGATTACCAGGTGAAAACAGAGGGGGAAAAGTCTAATACAGAAAACTAATGCAGCCACCACATTCATTGATTGGTAAGCTGCAACATTGTCAGTTTTACAGTTTGTTCCCAAAGCTCCGTAAGGGCTAAAAAAAATCATGGAAATTTGCAATTTGCCACTTGACACTGCATTTAACCTGGAAGATTATTATTTCAAATTGATCCATAATAAATTAATTTTACATTGCAATATTACTCTGAACATGGGAAATCTAATGTAGCAATCAGTTCCTTTTATTGGTGACATGACACCTTTAAAACTATTCATTATTATCAAAATATACATTTTATACACAGAAATTTTGGAAGTGTCACTTAAAACAAACTGACCAAAACATAACATCAGGGCAACACATACATCACTTTATTATACATTATGACCATATTTTATTTTATATATATATATATATATATATATATATATATATATATATATATATATATATATATATATATATATATGTATGTATGTATATATTTGTTTATATATAGGATAAATGTAATATAGGATATATATATAGGATAAATGTATTTTATTTGCAGTGCCTCTTCGGGTAAAAAATATGGTATTGTAGCTTCTTCGATCACAAATAATTTATTAATCTATAAAAATAACAAAAACTATTTTGCTCTTGTCTAGATGCCTCCCCTTATTTCGATTAGCTTCTTGTTTTGGTAATTTGAATTGTATTGAAGGCTGTTTTTTTTTTTATTTATATTTTTTATTTTTTTAAACGTACCATTGTGCCTTTTTGAATTTTTTTTTTTTTACAAATTAATCATTGTGTCTTTTATATAATCATAAATAAAGATAAAAAAATAAATAAATAACAAAAACCAGTAGAGAGTCTTTTTGGGACAATAAGGAGCTAGGTGCTACTACATGGAGGGATTTGTGGCAGTGTCTCAGTTTTATAATTAAGAAAAAATGTTATAATTAAATGGAAAACCCCCTAAATTACCTCATTAAGCTTTACATGGATCTTATTACCATTCTACTTCCTCTGTGGCTCCACTTTTTAGCCTTTTCCTGTTTTACATCCCTTTCTTTGTCACTTCTTTAATGACATTTTCTATAACTTTCTCAGAACTTCCTCTCTCCTCAGCCACAAACACATTTGTCTTCTTGGCGAATCCCAACCCCCTTGTGATCAGTTTATTTTACCGCAATATCTTGATATCATACTTAAAATAGATGCCTACACAGACATTGCCTTGTGTTGATGGATGTGGAAAAATAACTATAACAGTAATTTAATAAACGTGTGAATTAAATGAAATATTATGACATCCTACTTGATAATATCAGAACATCAGTTACTTAACTTATTATACTTATTTTTATTTATTTATTTATTTATTTATTTTATGTATTTACTTACCTTACTATACTTATTATTATACATATTTATTATTTTCTATTTATATTTCATTTTATTTATTATTATTATTTATTATATTATGCTTATTTACTTAATTTATTTATTACTTATAATATTTATAATATTAACTTATAGTTACTTATTTAGAATGTTAAGGTAGTCTTTGTTGAAATCCATTTACTGATGATGTGTAAATTGTAGGAGTTATAGATTATTATTATTAATAATATTATTATTTTTATCCAAGCACATGTAGCATTCTAGAAAATGTCAAGATTGTTGAAATCCATGTACTGATGATGTGTAAATTGTAGGATTTATAGATTATTACATAGTTAGTCAGGTTGAAAAAAGACACAAATCCATCTAGGTCAACCATAAAAAATAAAAATAAAATAAAAAATATTGTACAATCCTATTAACCCAATTATATACCCACAGTTATTATTATTATATTATTTTATTTTTTATTTATTTTTATCTGAGCACATGCAGCATTCTAGAAAATGTCAAGATTCTAACAGGGCAGTAATATTTCCTGCTCAAAATGTTTTGCTCTCTAAAAATGTAATTAATATAAAAATGTCTACATTTGCTATATTTTGCTGCTTAAAGCGGGGGTTCACCCAAAAATTCCAGGGTATGTAATCTGCGGCACTGGGTGTTCCTAATTGATTGACATCCTTCCGACCTGCGCATACAGCGCGTTACGAGTTGCCGAAAGAAGCCGAACGTTGGTGCGCAAGCGCCGTATAGAGCCGCACCGATGTTCGCCTTCTTTCGGCAACTCCTGATGCGCTGTATGCGCCGGTCGGAAGGATGTCAATCAATTAGGAACGCCCAGTGCACCAGATTACATACCCCGAAGTTGCGGTGAAAATATGGTATGTACTGCAATGAAATAAAAAAAAAAAACAGCCTAATCTCTATCTCACAACTCGGCTGAATGTAATGTTAAACAATTTTTTTTTGAACCCCTGCTTAAAACAATCATCATTTACCCATCCACATCACTCCCTACTCCACTGACACTAACGATCCAATATTCTGACACTCAATTAAGGCAGGAAATTACATGTTTATACAATTTAGAAGGATGGGTAGTCATACAATTGCATTTTTATATTGCCATTTTTTTCATGGTAGTCAAATTTTTGAAAAAATAATTGCACTCTTGAATTTTTTTTTACCCACAAATTAAAGAGATTTTATTTTACGAAGATTAAAATTACACTGTAGGAATGAGCTATTTTGATGCAATTTCTTTATTATGATAACTATAATTCACATTGATGATTGTTTAAGCAGCAAAATATATGGTGGCAATTTTAATAATAATTACATTTTTGGAGTGCAAAATATTTTGAGCGGGGAATATTACTGCCCTGTTAGAATCTTGACATTTTCTAGAATGCTACATGTGCTTGTTATACACTTTCATTCACTAATATATTCATTATTACAAGACTACAATTTAAAGGGTTCTATACTAAATGAAATGACTTTATTGCAGAAATTCATTGATGATTAGTTTTCTGCTAGTTGTTATAGTGTCATTTAATTAAAGGGTCATTAAAAAAAAAAGTTAATCTTTTTTTTTAATAAGAAAAATGTTTCTTGTGCTAATAATTATCAAATATACAAACACTCCTATTTTCAATAATTCATGTATCAATTTGACATAATTTTAAGTACAATAATTTTCTAAATAAATACAAATATATATATATATATATATATATATATATATATATATATATATATATATATATATATATATATATATATATATATATATATATATATATATACATATATATATATATAAACACAATATAATTGAAGGGTAAGGAACCCAGGATATACAATATAGGTTCTCTGAAATCAACATGGTTTGAACAAACAATATGACCCGGCTACTATATCTCCAATACAAAAAAAAAAAAATAATGTACATAAATATTGTAATACAATAATAATTCAATGTAAATAAATCATCTAAATAAAATGACTTTATTGCAGAAATTCATTGATGATTAGTTTCTGCTAGTTGTTATAGTGTCATTTAATTAAAGGGTCATTAAAAAAAAAGTTAATCTTTTTTTTTAATAAGAAAAATGTTTCTTGTGCCAATAATCATCAAATATACAAACACTCTTATTTTTGGTAATTCATGTATCAATTTGACATATTTGTATGTATAATAATTTTCTAAATAAATAAAAATAAATATATATATATATATATATATATATATATATATATATACACATATATACACATACATACACATTTATATATATATATATATATATATATACAGGTTCTGTGAAATCAACATGGTTTGAACAAACAATATGACCTGGCTACCATAGCTCCAGTAAAAAAAAAAAAAATAATGTACATAAATATTGTAATATAATAATAATTCTATGTAAATAAATCCTCTAAAACATTTTTTTTTACAGGTAGAACATTAAAATATTTTGATTTTAAAAATTAACTTCTCCTATTCATGTAGAGCATCCTCCATCTTGACAAACTGTCTTCCATTTTATATTTTGGTTGTTATATTTTTATAATAGCTTTCCTGTATTGCTCTTTTTTTTTAGCTTTACCTTTAATTTGATATTAGTTTAAACAGAAAATTATTAAAAGAATAAATAAATAAATACTGTACATATAAAAATAAAAATGCATTCAATTTAATTCTGTATTTAAATAGTGTAAATACATTTTTTTAATTTTAATTTAATGCTTGACATGTATCCTCATCAACAACATCAGCAGTACATTTTTTTTTAGACTTTCCAAAGCATACAACATTTAAGAAGTGAGCCCAATAAACTATTATTATTGATTTTGAATACTGTACATTTATTATAGCTGTTGACACTGTTTTTGTAAAAATATTAATAGCCGTCTTATTATCTTTTCAGCAGCTATTTTGGAGTTCCAGAAACCTTCACAGTGTTTAATAACAATTCGCGAATCAAGAGACGCACGGGACCCTATGAAGTAGAAACTAATGAAGGTAAGCTATAAGCCTTTAATGCTATTTCAGTTGAGAAGGGAAGCTTACAGTTTAACAGGTATAAGTGTAAAAAGGGTTTACTGTTTCTGTAGAGGCCGTGTAAAATTCTGCTGATCCAGAAAATCACGCAGACCTCTGTCCCCTGCTACTACTATTTCATTAAGCAGGTTAAAAAAACAGCTCCTAGAAAATATATAATTTTCAGTTCACCAAAGTATTCTTTTAAAAATTAATAGGGTAGGTTTACAATTTTGGTGGTTTAATCACCTGACATCGGCCTTTGTATTGGGTTGCCACACACCAGCTGAAAATTGACATAAAGCTTGCATTGGGAGTCTTGGCTGTTTAAAAGATTTTGGCTATATAGTGATTTGAAAAAGTATTCATACCCCTTAAAATTTTCCACATATTGTCATGTTACAACCAAAAACATAAATGTATTTTATTGGGATTCTATGTGATAGACCAACACAAAGTGGCACATAATTCTGAAGTGGACGGAAAATGATAAATGGTTTTCCAAGTTTTTCTTACAAATTATTTTTAGAAAAGTGTGGTGTGCATTTGTATTCAGCCCCATTTACTCCGATACCCCTAACTAAAATGTAGAGGAACCAATTGCCTTCAGAAGTCACCTAATTTGTAAATAGAGTCCAACTGTGTGTAATTTAATCTCAGTATAAATACAGCTGTTCTGTAAAACCCTCATGGGATTGTTAGAATACTGCATCATGAAGGCCAAGGAACAAACCAGACAGGTCAGGGATAAAGTTGTGGAGAAGTTTAAAGCAGGGTTAGGTTATAAAAAAATATCCCAAGCTTTAAACATCTCACGGAGCTCTGTTCAATTCATCATCTGACAATGGAAAGAGTATGGCACAACTGCAAACCTACCAAGACATGGCTGTCCACCTAAACTGACAGGCCGGGCAAGGAGACCATTAATCAGAGAAGCAGCCAAAAGGCCCATGGTAACTCTGGAGGAGCTTCAGAGATCCACAGCTCAGGTGGGAGAATCTATCCACAGGACAACTATCAGTCGTGGTTTCCACAAATCTGCCCTTTATAGAAGAGCAGCAAGAAGAAAGACATTGTTGAAAGAAAGCCATAAAAAGACCCATTTTCAGTTCATGAGAAGCCACGTGGGGGACACAGCAAACATGTGGAAGAAGGTGCTCTGGTTAATTGAGACCAAAATTGAATTTTTTGGCCTTAAAGAAAAACGTTATGTGTGGCAGAAAACTAACACTGCACATTACCCGGAAAACACACCATCCCCACTGTGAAACATGGTGGTGGCTATTCTTCAGCAGGGACAGGGAAGCCGGTCAGAGTGGATGGGAAGATGAATGGAGCCAAATACAGGGCAATCTTAGAAGAAAACCTGTTAGAGTCTGCAAAAGTCTTGAGACTGGGGTGGAGGTTCACCTTCCAGCAGGACAACAACCCTAAACATACAGCCAGAGCTACAATGGAATGGTTTAGATCAAAGCATATCCATGTGTTAGAATGGCCCAGTCAAAGTCCAGGCCTAAATCCAGTTGAGAATCTGTGATAAGACTTGAAAATATTTCTTGTACAATGCCAGATCGTGCGATTTTCGTTTAATCAGTACAGTTTTCGTCGGAAAGTACAATACACATACACTACAATACATTACATAATTTCCGAAATTGTTTTCTGTCGTACAAGAATTTTTGTAAGTTGAGTAACCTCTTCATTTTCGATATAAGACTAGCATGCAAAGAAAAAAGGACGATTATTTGTCCGATATTCTCATTGTGTGTGTGTACGAGGCTTACATTTACAGATCTGTTGCATGTAAACCAATTCCTTTTTGTGTGTTTCATCTAAATACCTGGCTGCATCTGCACTTAAATATCTTATATTAGAAACAAATTTCTGCACACTCAGTAATTTATGTGGTAATTTTTTTATTTTTTTTTGCATGTTCTGTAAAACAATTTGTTTCTCAAAACAATGTAATAAATCATGGACGTATTTAATAGAGAAGCGTAAAGAAAAAGACTGCCAAAGTGCCATAATCTGTAGCTACCAATCATATTTCTGCTTACTGTACTCACTTGAAAGAAAGTTGTTTTCTAAGGGATGTGGCATTAACACATTGCTTGTTTCCTGACTGAGTTATATGTTCTACAAGACTTTATCAGACTTCATCCAACAAAATAATCATATAATTATAAAAGGATATGGCAGGTCTGGCACCAGACAGTGCTTAGAGGGCATTTACACATAAGGGCAGAAATGAAAAGCTTACAGAAGTTTAGACTTTTTCTACTGTACAAAAAAAAAATGTCAGTGGTTTCTCTGTCTGCATTAGAGGGATTTCCCATAACTTCCTGCTCCAAGGATCTCCTGTCACTGGAACCGAAAATGAGGAGAAATTTCCTCAATGAGGATACAGACCTCAGGTTCTAACTTTTCCCAATGCTACCCATTCTTTACAAATCAAAATGGTTAGTCTGGATCCAGACTTTAATGGTGGGCACCCTTACTATGGGAAAAGAACTGTATATGGAAATGCTATTAGCAGTGCTTGATTAGCAAGGGAGGTCGCTTAATGAATTTGGAGAAGGCATTGCCACCTACAGTGCCTTGAAACAGTATTTTTACCCCTTGAAATTTTCCACATTTTGTCATGTTACAGCCAAAAATGTAAATGTTATTTTATTGGGATTTTATGTGATAGACCAACACAAAGTGGAACATAATTGTGAAGTGGAAGGGAAATGATAAATGGTTTTCAATTTTTTTTTTTTTACAAATAAATATCTGAAAAGTGTGGCGTTTACTCTGATACCCATAAATTCTAGTCTAGTGGAACCAATTGCCTTCAGAGGTCACCTAATTAGTAAAAAACAGCTGTTCTGTGAAGCCCTTAGAGGTTTATTATGCCTCGTACACATGACCGTGCAAAAGTCTGCCATGAGTCCATCGGAAGTCCATAGGAAAGAAAGAGAACAGGTTCTATATCTAAGGTCCGTCGGACTTCCGACAAAGAAAATCAGATGGAGGCTACCCACGGCCGGACTTTCCCAGAAAAAAAAAAACAGTCAGACTTTTTTCTCTTTCTTTTCGTCGGACTTCCGATGGACTAACGGCGGACTTTTGCACAGTCAAAAGTCCAACCGCGTGTACAAGGCATTAGAGGACCTTAGTAAACAAACAGCACCATGAAGGCTAGGGAACACACCGGATAAGGTCAGGGATAAAGTTGTGGAGAAGTATAAAGCAGGGTTAGGTTATAAAACTACATCCCAATCTTTGAACATCTCACGGAGCACTGTTCAATCTATCATCCAAAAATGGAAAGAGTATGACACAACTGCAAACCTACCAAGGCATGGCTGTCCACCTAAACTGACAGGCCGGGCAAAGAGAGCATTCATCAGAGAAGCAGCCAAGAGGCCCATGGTAACTCTGGAGGAGCTGCAGAGATCCACAGCTCAGGAATCTGTCCACAAGACAACTAGTAATCGTACACTCCACAAATCTGGCCTTTATGGAAGAGTGGCAAGAAGAAAGCCATTGTTGAATGAAAGCCATAAGAAGTCCCATTTGCAGTTTGCGAGAAGCCATATGAGGGACACAGCAAACATGTGGAAGAAGGTGCTCTGGTCAGATGAGACCAAAATTGACCTTTTTGGCCTAAAATCAAAACGCAATGTGTGGTTGAAAACGTAAAAAACTGCACATCACCCTGAACACACCATTACCACCGTGTTTATTTTGAGTTCATCTTCAAATCGAAATGGTCCAGATTGCTCATCTTTCTTTTTAATCAGAAAATACGTTTATTGAAAAACCAAGCAGAGGTACAATTATTCACATTTCTTGTACAACAACCAAATAGCTCATCTTTAATAATACCAGCCCATACTAGTACCCTACCTCCACCTTGCTGGAGTCTGGGTTGAAGTTGACCTCTGTGCCCATTACTAATCGTGCCACAGGCCCATCCATCTGGTCCGTCAAGAGTCACTCTCATCTCATCACTCCATAAAACCTTTGAAAAATCTGTCTGCAGATATTTCTTGGCCCAGTCTTGAAGTTTTAACTTATGTGTCTTGTTCAGTGGTGGTCAGGTTTCAGCCTTACCTTGGCCATGTCTCTGAACACTGAACACCTTGTAGTTCTGGGGACTCCAGGTAGGTTGCAGTTCTGGAATATGACAGCACTGGAGGATAATTGGTTCCTGGTAGCTTCACATTTGATTCTTCTCTAATCTTTGGCAGTTAATTCACGTTTTTGTTTTTTCTACGCGTTTTTTGCCCCCCTGTTGCCTATTTGCAACAAAATGATTATCTTAGCAATTTCAAGAGTACAAGAGTGCTGCTTCTGTCTAATAATTATGCACACCTTGATATAGGGCGTGGATCTCTTTAGGCCACACCCTCCCTCAAGGCACAAATACACATCACCTGATATGCTTAAATGGATTGTAAAGGCAGTCTTTTTTTTATCCTAATGCATTCTATGCATTAAAATAAAATAAAAAACTTCTGCGTGCAGCAACCCCTTAACTTCCCTAATACTTACTTGAGCCCATCTTTATCCAGCAATGTTGCAGGAGTGTCTCAGCTGCCCAGGACTCCCTGCATCATTGGCTGAGACAGCAGCATGGCGCAATTGGCTCCCCTTGCTGTCAATCAAAGTCAGTCAGCCAATAAGGAAACAGAGGGGTCGGGTCGTGGCTCCATGTCTAAATGTACATTAGGAGCTGTGACTCGGCTCTGGTGCCCCTATAGCAAGCTGCTTGCTGTTGGGCCACTCATTAGGAGGGAGGGGCCAGGTTAGCAGACGAGGGACCCAGGAAGAGGAGGATCTGGGCTGCTCTGTGCAAATCCACTGCAACAGAGCAGGTAAGTATAACATGTTTGTTATTTTTATTTAATTTTTTGAAAACAAGACTTTACAATCACTTTAAATCCAATAAGCATTCAAGTTTATACAGCTTGGAGTTGAACAGTATGCAAAAAATACTCACTTGCCTAATAATTGTGCACACGGTGTAAATCCAATTGAGAATCTGTGGCAGGGCTGGAAAATCACTCTCCATCCAATCTGACAGAGCTTGAGCTATTTTACAAAGAAGAATGGGCAAAAATGTCCCTCTCTAGATGTACAAAGCTGGTAGAGACATCCCCAAAAAAGACTTGCAGCTGTAATTGCAATGAAAGGTTCTACAAAGTATTGACTCAGGGGGGCCGCATAGAAATGCACGCCACTCTTTTCAGATATTTATTTGTAAAAATTAAAACTATTTATCATTTTCCTTCCACTTCACAATTATGTGCCACTTTGTGTTGGTTTATCACATAAAATCCCAATAAAATACAAGGGGTATGAATACTTTTTCAAGGCACTGTACTACATCATAATAACGCAGACCCTGGTGAATTGAACAGCATTAATAGTGTTGTTGTCATCTCACTACAATAATTTCTGGTAGGATCAACAGCTATTTTCCTGTACTTGTTAAAAGGGTCATGTAAGAAGCCCCTAACACTTAGGCCCCATACACACGAGCAGACAGATTTGTTCAAATCGGTCGGGCCGACCGATTTGAACAAATCTGTCTGCTGGGGACATATTGGTTTGATCGTGTACACACGATCAAACCAAAATCCCCGCCGCCAGACGGCGCGGTGACGTGGCGGTGACGTTGACGCCGCCACGTCACTGCACCAGGAAGTAAAACACTTCCGCGCATGCGTCGAAACCATTCGGCGCGTGTGCGAGAAGACATGTCTGCTGGTTAGCGTACTAACCAGCAGACATTACGGGCGGACGGGTTCCCAGCCGACAGATTGGTAAGCATGCTTTCCAATCTGTCGGGTGGCCAAATCCGTCTGTTTGCCCGTACACATGATCGAATCTGTCTGCTGAAACGGTCTAGCAGACCGTTTCCAGCAGACAGATTTGATTGTGTGTACGAGGCCTTAGTCTTTTTTTTTTTTTTTTTTAAACAAAACTTTAAAAAAAACATACAAGGAGAAGTACGTCTGCTTTGCTTAGGTGTACTACATATATTTTTATTTTGTCTAGACATACACATTAAGAAATGCCCTTTATACATACCTATGTAGTTATACCACTGCAAGAAAGTTACCAGTACTTCCATAATTGTCCCATAGAAGGAAAGCACAATGACCTCTCTGCAAATGCGCCACAGTTAATATGTGATGCTGCCACCACCAATGCATATATATATATATATATATATATATATATATATATATATAAAATATATACCTTGTTTAATATCTAAAGGCTGAGGGGGTCAACACAATCATTTTCTGCACAAGCTGTTCTTGTATAAGAAACACCTAGGAGTGAGGTTTTTGTCCATTACCTCACATGACAACCGAAGAAGTTAAAGTGATTGTAAACAATCAACTTGTAAAAAAAAAATCAGTAAAATATAAATGAAAAGCAAAACATTTGTGTATAGATATTTTTTTTTATAAATACCTTTTTTCAATTTTTTATAAGTGATCACATTCCCTCTGTTCTCAGCTACATAAGAGCTGGGGGAGGAGAAGCAACAGCGCACTGATCTTTCCAGTAAAAGGCTGTGGGGGGGGGGGGGATGGTGTCAGGACAAGTCTGATCTTGGAGGAGAGCACACTGATTTCCCGGCACAGCAAGAGAACTGACCACGCTGTGTTCTCCTGCTTACTGTGGTCAGTCTTTCATAGGAAAGCAGAGGGACTGGCAGGAACACCGGGCATTTAACACAAAGGAAGCAATACAAGAACAGGTTACATTTTCATACAAGTACATGGTACAGTATGCACATATCAGGAATATGAAATGTTGGGGGTCACAAACACAGTTAATTGTTTCTCCTTGGGATTGGGATCTGATAGTTAGATGGGCACATGCCCATAATTTGATCTTTTCTCAAGATATTCATATTTTTTTCCCAGGAGGTACTCAGCCAAAGGTGGTCCGTCGTATCTTCACAAACAGTCGGGAAAGATGGAGGCAGCAGAACGTGAATGGGGCTTTTGCTGAGCTCCGCAAGCTCATTCCCACTCACCCTCCAGATAAAAAGCTCAGCAAAAATGAAATATTACGCCTGGCTATGAAATATATTAACTTCCTAGCCAAACTTCTTGATGACCAAGAGGAAGAAGGCAACCAAAGAAGCAAAATAAGTAAAGATAATGGCATGGTCCAACAAGATCTCCTCCAAGAAATACTTTCCCCAAACTCAAGCTGCGGAAGCTCATTAGATGGTGCGCCAAGCCCAGACAGCTTCTCAGAAGATCATGACACAATGGACTCCAAACACAGCAGAAGCCTCCACCAGTCTATGCTCCCAATTGAAAGTAATGGGCAGCGATGACACCTTTGGGGAAGAAAGACACCCTATTGACTGTCTATTGACTGGGACCTATTGGCTTGGGCTATATTACCTTCTCACAGTGTTTATTAACATATCTGGGATGGAAAAACAATGTTTCTTCTTAAGGTACTCTGAAAAACCTTCAAACTTTGACTATTCAAGCCATGTCTGCAATGGAAGAAAGTTTTCTGAGAAGAGGGACTCTCAAAACTGGCCATCTCTCTCAGTTCAGATTTTCTTTTGAGGGTTTGCCCACACTCTCCAAACATGTAGCAGTTTGATATTGCTGTATATGCAACTATGGGACTAAATAATACTAAAGACGATGTTCCATGTTTCGACAAGTACAAACAGCTCAAAGACCAAATGAGCTACACAAATAATTTTTAATTTAATACAAAATACTATTTTTCATGTGAAAATGAGAGAAGCTTGTTTTTTTTAAACGCTAACTTAGCTGTAAAAGAAGCTAATCTTATATTCATGTTGGGACTCTTCTTACAAAGCATCCCTAGCGAATAAAGTTAAGGGGTTTGGGACCCTATAAGACTATACAATGGAAATATTTTTATGTGGTACCTATTGGGAAGAAGGTACAGTATATATACATTGGTTATACTTGTTTGCTATACAAAAGTATTTTTATTATTTATGATAGAGCAGCCTAATGTAATATAGCCACACAATGTGTAGAACCATGAGTAACTTACAGTATTATATAACATTTTACAAACTGCAGTGCCATTTGGTACCATGAGTGGTGTTGCTTTGATGAAGACACATTTGGGCATATGCAAAGAGGAGGGGTGGGTAACTTGTAGCAGCCAATAAGACACCAGATTTCATTAGTCTCTAAAAAGGAATTAGTGCTCACCGCTACATTTTGTACTATATTATTAAACAAGATAGGACTGTACAAGGACTAATGGTTTCCTGCAACCCATAGCTGCCAATCAGATGCCAGCATTTAGCTAAAAAAATGCAAAATCATTGCTGTTGGCAAGGCATGAGCTTAAAATCAATGTGCAAAATTCAGTAAGCAATAGCAACCAATCTGAATTCGTCTTTAATCATTGACGATTGCAAAATCGCTGAAAGCTGAATTTCTATAGATGCTACAAATTATTACCAACATTTGTAGGTCATTATTTCGCTTTGCTCTGCCTTATTGAGTAATTGCCATTATTTTTAAACAGGCCCACGAAAGATTATTTTCATACAAGCTAGTGCTTTAGAATTTGGTGTTATTGCCTACTATAGCAGTGGTCATCAACCCTGTCTTCAGGGCCCACTACCAGGCCAGGTTTTATGTATTAACTTGGGGAGATGCAGACTAAAAATACTGCATCTCCCCAGCAAATGATATCAGGACAGGGTTGATGACCACTGTACTATAGTAACCAATCCAAAGGCAGAAGATAATGGGCAATCCTGTGGGTAGCAGGACTATTTTTACTTTGTTGCTTTCTTTTAAGGTGACCGAAAATGTCTTTGTATAGAGCAAAAGTCCCTTCTTTGTTTTTCAAGAAGGACCCCAGCTCAAGTTTACAACTTCCTTGGGTTTTATGGCAGTCATCAAACCTACCAAAATAGCCGAGTCTCGTGTTCTTTTTTTTGGAAGCAACAGACATCGATTTTTTGGTTACATATTGAAATTGTGCATTTGCATTTACATTTTTAGCATGCCAGTTGGTCTTTTTGAAGATAATGGGCATAATATTTGGAAAAAAAATTAATGCATTGAAAAATTAATTCTGTATTATTTCATCACCTTATCATTTACTGTTACATATTTTCCACTATTACTGTGATAAAATATTCAGGCAATTTCCAATTAGCCAATCCTCTTTTCAAAAGATGCCGTATCTAGCAGAACCTCATGGTTGGCGTTAGTGGTCTACTTTTTGGATTTTTCCAGTATTACATATTTAAAGTGATTGTAAACGATCACCTTGTAAAACAACCCATTCAGTTTAAAATGGAAATGAAATGCAAAACATTTTTGTATAGATATGAAAAAAAATAAGGGATCAGATTCCCTCTGTTCTCAGCTGCATAAGATCTGGGGGGAGGAGCAGCAGCACACTGATTATCCCAGTGTATGGCTGTGCAGCGGGGGCATTTTTTAGCACACAAAACATGCCATTTTAGGTTTAAGAGTGAAACCATTTTACTGTATACTTAAGTAAATGCACAATTCAATAATGGCCTTAAATAATATGACTGTTAAACAGAGCCGGACTGGCCAACCGGGACAGCGGGAAATATCCCGGTAGGCTGGCTGTCATGGGGCTGCTATGAACAGGACTCGGGGCTGAATGAGGAAATTAATTCCAGCAGCGGAGCGCGGAGGGCTGGAGGAGCACGTGACCATCGTGCGGCAGGCACTGGCAGGTATGATGTGCTCTGCGGTGTGGAGGAAAAGAAAGCAGGTGGGAGGGAGCATGGATGGACACTTACGGAGTGTTCTCTGGCCAGTCATTTCTCTAGTAGGGAACCCACAGCCAATAGCGCTGCTTAAAGGAGTGCAAGGGAGGACCTGCTCTTCCTCCGGTCCATCCACAGCCAATCAACAGGCAGTGTAGCTTTTCCCCGCTCACATTTGATTGCAAGTGCTGGAGTGAGGCTGAATGGGGGACGCCAGGAGGGAGATGCAGGAAAGGTAGGATGACAAATATCCACGTTCTGCAGCCTCCAGGACACACAAATCTGGCTCAATAGAAAAAAACAGGATCACCAGGAGAACAGTAACATGTTGCTGGCCGGCTGCAGTGTCTTTCAGATGTGATCAGGCAGTGTGCAGGTTGCCAATCAGCCTCCTCCTCCCTCTTGTCTCCCTTGTTACTTTTTTTTATCTGCCTAACCTGACCTGCACATTGTCTGATCGCACTGACAAGATCTCTGAAAGACGCTGCAGCAGGGTTCTATGAGGCCGGGGATACATGGCTGTTAACCATTTCAGCTTCTAATCAGCTATTTAGGCAGAGCTCTGTAATGCTGCTGCACAGATTGTTTGATGGGAGTTTTTTTTTTTTTTTGGAGGATTTACTGCTGGATCAGGCTAAAAGCTTCACAGACCAATTTACTGGTTACTGTCCACTAATCCTGAGCAGTTCAGTTTTCCAAGAAAATTTGTATTTTAGAAATTGGATGCGATTATTTCTTCTGTCACTTGGTTGTACTTTCAAAGAAAAAAGACTGATTTGATCCCTCAGAGATGGTTTACATAGAGTGTAGCAACACTACAATACTATATACCTGTACACTGAGTATAACTTGAAATGCAGTCTCTGACCATCTCCTGAATCAATCATGTCTGCAATCCCTAACCATCCCCTGTGCCATGTCTGCAATCCCTAACCGTCCCCTGTGCCATGTCTGCAATCCCTAACCGTCCCCTGTGCCATGTCTGCAATCCCTAACCGTCCCCTGTGCCATGTCTGCAATCCCTAACCGTCCCCTGTGCCATGTCTGCAATCCCTAACCGTCCCCTGTGCCATGTCTGCAATCCCTAACCGTTCCCCTGTGCCATGTCTGCAATCCCTAACCGTCCCCTGTGCCATGTCTGCAATCCCTAACCGTCCCCTGTGCCATGTCTGCAATCCCTAACCGTCCCCTGTGCCATGTCTGCAATCCCTAACTGTTCCCCTGTGCCATGTCTGCAATCCCTAACCGTCCCCTGTGCCATGTCTGCAATCCCTAACCGTCCCCTGTGCCATGTCTGCAATCCCTAACCGTTCCCCTGTGCCATGTCTGCAATCCCTAACCGTTCCCCTGTGCCATGTCTGCAATCCCTGCAGGAGAGGGCACACACAAACTGTACACACTTCCTCATCTGCCAGAGCAGAATTACATTACAGCCCCAGTACAGAGGGAGGATGCTTTATGATGGGCGCTATGGCCAAGGCACATTTCACATTGAAATCCACTCTCCCCCATAATCATTCATTGGGTGCAATATACATATAGGTATAAATACATACAGTACACTGTGTGTGTGTGTGTATAGATATAGAGGTGAGAGAGGAAAAAACAAGGAATAAGAGAAGGAATAAAAAGAGGGGGAGGAACATAAAAAAAGGATAAAGAGCGATAGATTGGGGGGGGGGGGGGGGGCAAGACATTAGGATAGAGCGAGATAATAGGTAAAGAAAGGAGAACAAAGAGAAAGAGTGGTACATCCTAAGAGGTACCATATGGGGGTTTAATACAGTACGAGTGGAAGGGATTTGGTCTGCTAAATGTCCGTGGGTTAGGGGTGCAAATTACTTGCCTTGGGTGCTGACAACCCACACTAAGCCACTGGGGCTGCTATGAAGTCATTTCCAGGGCTGGTTTTTATGCCCAGTCCGGCCCTGCTGTTAAAAGAAACCTATACCGAGAGAAATTTGTAAGCTGCTATTGCTGCTTCTGAAAATGCTGGTTCCCTGGCAGTGCTCTTTTAATCAGTGGCCCAGAACAAGCATTAAAAAAACAAAATCATAGTGAAGCAGAGCTCTGGGTCTTCACACTGTAATGGGTTAGTTACTGAGAAAGTACTGAAGCCGTTGAATCAGCATAGGGAGAAGGACAGCAGTGGTGGCCATCCAATTATCTCAGTACAGGTGCCACTTTATAGGGCATAATCTGGGTCAATAAATGGAAAAAAATAGGTACACCCAATATGTTCTACAATGGGAAAAAAAAAACTGTCTCCTTAGACATTTGTGTAATTAAATCTTGTTTGCCCAAAAAAATGGTCTACTTTTATAATAATGATCTGTGGCTACAAAGGATTACTCTGCAAAATGTTGTATATTCGGTAGTAAAGGTACATCAGCCTTTAAAATGATGTCCCAAAACTGTCTTCTTCCTAACCACATGTTAAAGGAGAACTCTGATCAGTAGGTTTGAAGTGAGACCAGCATGAAAATATTTTTTTTAATTCCATGCCCTGGTTTTGCCTATTTGCCCCTTAGCTTCCATATATGAATGTACTGTGTTTTCCTATGTATTCAGCTATTTACCTGGAGTTCAGCTTTAAGCCAACACTAATCAAAGGCAGTGTGTCTCACTACGGGCCCTTACAGCTTGGGGGGGGGGGGGCAGCATACTTTCCCTTAACCTTCTGTGGTTACCATGTTGACTTTGTAAAACAGTCTTCAAAAACCTTCCTAGATAAACGTGTCTTTGTTTCAGAAGATAAAGTGGAAGAAATGTAAACTGAAGGTATTATATTGGGGGGGGGGGGGGGGGGTCTTCCTGCACCAAGCTGACTTCCTGACATCACTTAAAATATTATCAGCTGTCATTCTGGTGCTTTCCTTTACCAAAAATGGCAACTACCACAGAGCTACGTAAATGTCAAATATCTGAATTTCTTCTTATTTTCACAAATTTTTTAACTTTCACATATATTGTTAAAGATACAATTTGTATCCACAGTAAGTGGCAGAGGAGCAGGTTATTCACGCACCCAAAAGTGCGTGAATACTTGCAAAGGGCATTGAGAGGAGAAGTGGCAGCCAGAAATGTAAGCATATGCAGTCTGGTTTCTGCAGATATGTTTTACATCCAAGTGGTCCTGTGCTAAACGAGCCACTTTAAATAGAAACTGCCCTCCTATTCCCTTCTTTTTTTTTTTTTTCCATCTTACCTTTTTCACTGGATTGTCCTTCATAAACATACTCACATGCCCAGCAAATACAGAGATGCTCTGCAGTAACAGATTTGCTGCTGCTCACGAGCTCCCGTGCCACCATCTTCTTTTTCATCTAGCAGATAACTGTCTCTTCCTGGTTTTCAAGCTGGTCCCCTGGTGCTGCGCCGCTGCGCTTCATCAGGGGGCTGGCTCTAAGAGATAACAAGAGACAGTCAATGTAAGCAGCCAATTGCCCCTGAAGCCTCCTTGGATGTACATGATGTACATTCCAAGAGGCAGTGGGCTCGTTGGGGGACATTATTCTTACCCAAACCTGGAAGTGTGGCTCGTAGGTGGACATTAATCTCACCCAAACCTGAAAGTGTGGCTCGTAAGGGGACGTTATTCTCACCCAAACCTGGAAGTGTGGCTCGTAGGGGACATTATTCTCACCCAAACCTGGAAGTGTGGCTCGTAGGGGGACGTTATTTCTTACCCAAACCTGGAAGTGTGGCTCGTAGGGGGACATTATTCTCACCCAAACCTGGATATGTTGGTCGTAGGGGGATGTTATTCTCACCCAAACCTGGAAGTGTGGCTCCTAGGGGGACATTATGCTCACCCAAACCTGGAAGTGTAGGCATTTAAAATAATTAAAATGTCTGATTGTGGAAAAGTAGGTGAGAGAGTGAAGGCCTACTTTTACCCTCCTTTGGCCTTAAATTTTCAGATATCCCAAAATGCTAGCCATCATAGCAAACTCCCCTTCATGTTATTTTCCTTTCTATATAATTGTGGGTTCTTTGAAATGTGCCTATTCTTAACCTCTTTTTTAAAAGTTCTAGTGTAATAAATATTTTGCGTTAGGTTTGCTAGTCCTTTAAATCAGAAACCCTGCACATCTAGCTCCCACCTTTCTCTGTCTCACTCCATAAGTGTTGGAAATTTGCCGTAGGATTCTATTGGTTTGACACTTGATTGGCACAGGTAGAGGGTACTGAAGGATTGTGGGACCTGGAAGTGCAATACTGTGAAATGGAAAACCCAGTGGAACTGGGACATAGAGTGATATACATACACTAAGCTTTTTTTTCATCCTCCATCACTCAACCCCGTTAAATTGAGTTCTCCTTTAACATTGTAAAGGTCGCATGAATGCTTGCTTATTGTTGGAAAGGTACATATATAAATATATATATAAAAATATAAATATATATTTTTTATCACACTTCTTTTGCTTGCGCTGGATTTCGATGTATATTACAGCACTTTCCATTAATGTCGTACTGTTCAGCGTTACGTCATGAGTTTGTTTTCTGCATTTTTTGCAGAAAGTCAGTAACCAGGCCTGGTACCCAATTTAACCTTTTCTCTCCACATCCAGCAGGGGGAGGGTTAATTTTGTAAAGCCGTTTCGGCGATACAGTCTACGTGCTATGTAGAAGTTTTTTTTGTTTTTGTTATATAATGTAATATTAAAAATGTTGCTAAATAAAAAATTCTACAAACAGTGACTTTTGGCTCTTTGGATGGTTCTTTTGTATGAGCGCAACATTATTGCTCATATTATTACTATTACAATTCATAGTGATATAATAATTAAGATGCTATAACTTCGTTGTACTGGACTATTACTTACAAAGAAAATGTTTTAGCCTAAAGCTGTATATACACAGAGTAAATTTCAGTTGGTTCCTGATCAACCAGTCAAAATTTGCTCCACGGGTTGCCCCTTCGCCACCTTTCTGTCTGAAATTCTTCAATTGAAAAATGAAGGAGCCAAGTGGAAAATTGTCAGCTGAACAGCAGTGCCTGCATCCAATCCAGTTAAAGGCAGGAACTGGTGTTTTTAGAGCTGATGGCAGTGGCTGTCAGAATACAATATCCCGCAGTGGGAGATTTGCCCATCCGTGCTGTTAGCAAACTAAAGGAAAAAATGCTATGTGTGCATGATTGGCTTAAAGTGATATTAAACCCAAAAGCAAACGTTTATTGTATTACAGCTGATCAATTCTTAGGCCTCGTACACACGATCAAATCTGTCTGCTGGAAACGGTCTGCTAGACCGTTTCAGCAGACAGATTCGATCGTGTGTAGGGGCAAACAGACGGATTTGGCCACCTGACAGATTTCAAAGCATGCTTTGAAATCTGTCGGCTGGGAACCTGTCCGCCCGACATGTCTGCTGGTTAGTACGCTAACCAGCAGACATGTCTTCTCGCACACGCGCCGAATGGTTTCGACGCATGCGCGGAAGTGTTTTACTTCCTGGTGCGGTGACGTGGCGGCGTCAACTTCACCGCCACGTCACTGACACGTCAGCGCGCTGTCTGCTGGCGGGGATTTTGGTTTGCTCCTGTGTACACGCGAGCAAACCAAAATGCCAGCAGACAGATTTGTTCAAATCGGTCGGACAGACCGTTTTGAACAAATCTATTTACTCGTGTGTACGAGGCCTAAGATGTGGTGGTTGCATTGGTTTTCTTTTTTAGGCTTTTTTTCCTACATTTTCTCCTGGTGTTTTGGCCATTAAGCCTGTTTTTTAACAGACAGAACAAGCTTTCCTGAAAATGTAGCAAGTTTCAGTGTTGAGACAAACCATTTACCACTGACATAGGATCTTACAATGATCAGATTGTATCTGATCCACCTAAACGGAAAAGGACAGTTCCCCTTCCATTTTTTTTTTTAGTGGACTGGTTTGGACCCAGAGGTAGGCAGGTATATATGGACACAAGTCGGTATACACCCGCTTGCCCATAGGAATGCATGGACCTTCTGATCAAGTCCACCTGAAAAACTGTGAAAGGAGCCTTAGTCCATCTAACATCCCCCTCCCCCTAGATTAACAGTGCCCCTGTGTAACCTCATCTAGAGTGGGGGCACTCTAATACAGGAGGTGTGTTACTGGCCAGATCACCATTTGAAAACAGAGGGGAAAAAAGGCCTAAAACAAGAATACTGATGCAGCAACCACATCTAGGGATTGGTAAACTGCGTTAGATTTCAGTTTTGTTTTTGGGTTTATGACTGCCCTAGGAAGTGCCTATAGAGTCCTACTGGGGCCACAAGCATACCCTAAACTAATACAACTTGGAACAACCTGGATGTTTGCAGGTACCTGTCCTGTAGCATAAAGTTCCTGATGTTTTCAAGCATCTGGGGAGCTGCAAGTGGCATGTTAGCCCACCATAGAAGTGAATGTATTCAGAATATATGGGCTGTTGATCCATACATACTGTATGGAAAGTATTATTTCCAGGGCCTCAGATGTGCTAAATTAAATATGGGAGGCACTGATGTTTATATAAATAGAAATAATTAAAAAAAAGCACTTGGCAGTTTTTTAAAGGGTCCCAACGATAGCCGGTACCAAAACATCTCAAAGGACTGCCTCTCCCAGCCCCATTTGCTCCCCTACCATCCTATTTTTCTTTTGGACAATGCATACCTAGTCGGTTTTAGACTGACTTCACCACCATAAATGTACTTTGGCAGTATAAATCTGACAATCGGTAGATTCAACTTTACTACTGCTCACTGCTACAATTGAGGTGACCTCGCTTCTGTTTATGCTGATCTGGATGTCAAAATTCATCTTATGACTAGTACCCACTGTTAATCACTTAGTATGCTAATTTATGCTTGTCTAGTTACCAACCATATCAGGTGACAATTTATTAAATTTACCTTTACTACCTGGTTTGGTGCCTGTTTACCTTGATATAAAACTACTGTTGGGTACAAAGTAATACTTTCAGTGAATTCCTGTGATACTGTATGTTTGTACACTCACCTTAGTGTGTTAGAGGGGGTGAGGTTCTTGTGAAAGTCGAGGCAAAGAACAGAGGAACCATCCTATCTAGTGGCTCCTATGGGGTTACTGCTACATGAATGACCATGGTAATCTTTCATTAAGCTGTTGATATTCTTCTGAAGCTCCACATGGCATGTCTTTGTGATAACTTTGGGCAATCCTGGAGCTACCAAGGTTCATATAGACCAAGCCCATAAACAACAAAGGTTCCAATAGTTCCAAAAAATGCTTCTACTGTAGACATGTTTTAGCAAAAACAGTAGCTTACGACCATCCGTAAAATCTCCCAACATTTGCACACAACACTTCTGTAAGTACATACCATATGGACTGCCTGTCTGTAATTAGTTCTCAGGATAGAAATTTGTGAAGGGATTCTTTAAAGAGACAGTTCCCTAAACAAATCCAATTGACAGATCCCTGAAATAAAAGACGTAGTATACTCACCTCTTTGGCAATCTGTGTCTCCTAACTCCCTACTTTTCAGCATGTCTCCATCCTTCGATGCCCACTACACTTTTGTGGCCTTTAGTGATGTAGGAATCAGAGGATGGAACCACAATGTGCTGCAGGGGGCACAGGCATCTGACACTCCTAGATGTGTAACATTCCGATGAGTCTGGCAGAGGATGCAGTGTTTTGCAAAGCACACCGGGAAAGTATCTAATAAACATAGCAAATTTCGGGGCAGGCAGCAGACAGAAGAGGAATTTGGTAAGGTAACAAAGGTTTGGATGAACAGCAGATAGGAGAAGTGTCCATTGCACCTAATTACATAGTTAATCTGGTTGAAAAAGGACACAAGTCCATCCAGTTCAACCAACACATAGCAAAGGTCAGGACAGGCAGCAGACAGCACCGGCATTCTGTAATGTAGCAGAGGTCAGGGCAGGCAGCAGACAGAAAAAGTATCTACTAAACATAGTAAATTTACAGCAGGCAGCAGACAGTAGAGGGATTTAATAATGTAGCTCAGTAATCGGAACAAGCAAGTAAAAACATTATCACAAAAACCGAGGTACAAGTTGATCAATTGCTGTGTGGGGCTGGAAGGCCGTGTTTCATTGCCAGGCATCTGTAAAGCAAGCTGAGAGAAGGAGGAGGAGTGCTGTATCTTGTTACTCAGCAACTGGAGAACCGGCCCCTCCTGGGAGGAAAGAGGACTAGGGTTGGAACTGGACAATGGGGGCCACTAGTGGACACGTAATTATATATAGACAATAAAAAGACTGGGAAAGTGCCATGATCTATAGCTACCAATCATATTTTTGCTTACTGTATACACATGAAAAAAAATATTTCTAAAGCATTGCAGGATAAACACATTGCTTGTTTCCTGACTTAGTTCTTTGTTCTACAAGACTTTATCCAACTAGATAACCATATACTGTATTTATTGGTGTATAACACTCACTTTTTTACCCTGAAAATAGAGGGTAAATTGTGCCTGCGTGTTATACACAGGGGGCTGTGGAAAGTGTTTTTCCTGAAACTTCCCTCTTAAACTTAGGGTGCGTGTTATACGCCTGTGTGTGTTATATGCCAATAAATACGGTAATTATAAAAGGATACTAGACTTATAGAGGGCAGAAACCACAATTAAAACCTTACAGAAGTCCAGATTTTTCTACTGTACTAAAAAAAATATTTTCAGTGATGTCTCTGTCTCTTTCGCATAACTTCCTGCCCCACAAACCCGTCACTGGAATCGGAAATCTCAATAAGGATACAAACCTCAATACAAAAAATAGAAACACGCTCCAACCCTTCCCCATGCTATACAAATCAAAATGATTTTCCTGGATCTGGACTTAAGTGGTGGGCACCCTTACTATGGACGAGATTCTGTATATGGAAATGCTATTAGCATTAGCAATGCTTGATTAGCAAGGGAGGCCGCTTAATGACTTTAGAGGAGGCATTGCCACCTATTGCATCATAATAACACTGACCCTTGTAGGTTGAACAGTGGTAGTAGTGTTGTTGACAGTAATTTATGTTCTGGAGAAATCAACAGCTATTTTTCTGTACTTGTAGTAATTTTTTTTCTGGGAAGCGGAGAAGTATGTATGCATTGCCAAGGTATACTACATGGTTTTATTTTGTCTAGACCTACACATTAACAACTAATGTCCTCTATACCCCTGTAGTTGTACCACTGCAAGAAAGTCACCAGTACTCTCATAACTGTCCCATAGAAAGAAAGCACAATGACCTCTATGCAAATGTGCCACAGTTAATATGCACTTGTGATACTGCCACCACTGCTTATTATTAATTGAATTGTTTAATATCTGAAGGCTAAGGGGGTCAACGCATTTCATGTCCTTGTACAAGAAACGCCTGGGAGTGAGGTTTTATCCATTACCTCACATGACAAGATATCCACCATGAATTATTAACCAAAGAAGTTAAGGGTTTTTCCTTATTTACATTGGGATCTGATAGTTAGATGGGCACATGCCCATAATTTGATCTTTTCTTAAGATATTCATATTTTTTTTCCAGGACGTCCTCATACAAAGGTGGTCCGTCGTATCTGCACAAAGAGTCAGGAAAGATGGAGGCAGCAGAACGTGAATGGGGCTTTTGCTGAGCTCCGCAAGCTCATTCCCACTCACCCTCCAGATAAAAAGCTCAACAAGAGTGAAATATTACACCTGGCTATGAAATATATTAACTTCCTAGCCAAACTTCTCGATGACCAAGAGGAAGAAGGCAACCAAAGGAGCAAAATAAGTAAAGATAATGGCATGGTCCAACAAGATCTCCTCCAAGACATACTTTCTCCAAACTCAAGTTGCGGAAACTCATTGGATGGTGCGCCAAAAGATCATGACACAAAGGACTTCAAACACAGCAGAAGCCTCCACCAGTCTATGCTCCCAATTGAAAGTAATGGGCAATGATGACACCTTTGGGGAAGAAAGATACCCTATTGACTGTTTATTGACTGAGACCTATTGGCTTGGACCATATTCCCTTCTTACTGTGTTGACATATCTGGGATGGAAAAACAATATTTCTTCTTAAGGTACTCTAAAAAAAAACCTCAACGTTTGACCATTCAAGCAATGTCTGCAATGTCTACAATGGAAGAAAGTTTTCTGGAGAGGAGAGGAACTCTCATAACTGGTCATCTTTATCAGTCCAGATTTTCTTTTGAGGGTTTGCCCACACTCTCCAAACATGTAGCAGTTTGATATTGCTGTATATGCAACTAGGGAGCTAAATAAATACCAAGGACAATGTTTCATGTTTTGACAAGTACAAACAGCTCGCAGACCAAATTAGTTGCACAACTAGTTTTTAATTTAATACACAATACTATTTTTCATGTGAAAATGAGAAAAGCTTGTTTTTTAAAATGCTAATTTAGCTGTAATAGAAGCCTATCTTATATTCACGTTGGGACTCTTCTTACAAAGCATTCCTGGTGATTAAAGTTAAGGGATTTGGGACCCTATAAGACTATACAATGGCAGTTTTTTATGTGTTACCTATTGAGAAGAAGGTACAGTATATATACATTGGTTATACTTGTTCACTATACAAAAGTATTTTTATTATTTATGATAGAGCAGCCTAATGTAATATAGCCACACAATGTGTAGGACCATGAGTAACATACAGTATTATATAACATTTTACAAACTGCAGTGCTTTTTGGTACCATGGGTGGCGTTGCTTTGATGAAGACACATTTGGGCATATGCAAAGAGCAGGGGTGGGTAACATGTTGCAACCATTAAGACATCAGGTTTTATTAGTCTTATGCCTCGTACACACGATCGGTTTTCCCGGCGGTCAAAAGTCCACCGGGAAAACCGAGGGGAAAACTGAGAACCTGCTCGGTTGCTTTTCCCCTGTACACACGGCCGGTTTTCCTGACAGGAAAACTGCCATGATAGCTTTGGTTGGGAAAACTGGCTGTGTGTATGCTCCACTGCAGTGTTTCCCATAGAAAAACACATAGAATCGTGGCGGGAAAAAAGAGAACAAGTTCTCATTTTTTTTTCTCGCAGTTTTCCTGTCGGAAAAACTGCTATGGAGCATACACACGGCCGTTTTTCCCGACCAAAAGCAAACATATTGTTTTTTTCCATCAGGAAAACTGATCGTTTGTACGAGGCATAAGATTGTTGAAAACCGCTCCAAAATATTGATTAGTGCTCCCCACTACATTTTGTACTATATTATTAAACAAGATAGGACATTGCAAGGACCATTGGTTTCCTGAAACCCATAGCCACCAATCAGATGAAAGCATTTAGCTCCAAAATGCAAAGCCGTTGCTGTCTGCATTGCATGGGGTTAAAATCAATGTGCAAAATGCAGTAAGCAATGGCAACCAATCTGAATTTGTGTTTAATCATAGATGCTACATATTATTAGTGTGCTTCCTATGTCATTACAGGCATACCCCGCTTTTAAGTACACAATAGGGTTTATTTACTACAGCTGGAAATCGCAATATCAGGCTCATTTCTGCATAGAAACCAATGAGCTTCTAACCCCAGCTTGTTCAATTAAGCCTGGTAATAAAACCTGGAAGCTCATTGGTTTCTGTGCAGAAGTGAGCCTTATTTTGCGCTTTCCAGCTTTAGTAAATAAACACAATTGTGTACTTAAAAGTGGGGTATGCCTGTATTACGCTTTGATCTGCCTCATTATTTTTAAACAAGCACACTAAAGATTAAGTTATACTGGCTAGTGCTTAGGAATATGGGGGAGAGTGCAAAATCTGGTGCAGCTCTGCATAGAAACCAATCAGCTTCCAGATTTGTATCAAACCTTAAATGAACAAGCTGAAGTTAGAAACTGATTGGCTACCATGCAGAGCTGCACCAGATTCTGAGTGTTCCAGTTGAAGTAAATCGCCCCAAATAGTGTTATTGCTTATAGTAACCAATCCAAAGGCAGAAGATAAAGGCCAATGCTGTGGTTAATAGGACCGTTTTAACTTTGCGCAATCTTTTAAGGTGATCTAAAATGTTTCCAGTTTCCAGTGTTTAGAGCAAAAGTCCCTTGTTTGTCTTCCAAGAGTGACCTTTGGTGTCTTTGAAGGCACTGGCTATAATATTTGGGAAAAATAAATAAAATGCATGCATGGAAAAATTAATTCTTTATTATTCAGTCACCTTATCATTTGCTTTTAAATACTTTCCACTATTACTCTGATAAAATATTCAGACAATCTCCAATTAGCCAATCCTCTTTCCAAAAGATGCCATATCTAGCAGAACCTTATGGTTGACATTAATAGTCTACTATTTGGATTTTTCCAGTGTAACATATTTAGGTCATTTGTCAACCCAATACTTTTAATGACTTTGTCGTGTCTGTACACACGATCGGTTTGTCCGATGAAAACAGACCGATGGACTGTTTTCATCAAACAAACCGATCATGTGTGGGCCCCATCGGTTTGTTTTCCATCGGTTAAAAAAAAAATAGAACATGTTTTCAATTTTTTCTATGGATAAAAAAACAATAGAAAAAAACGACTGTGTGGAAGTCCATCGGTCAAAAATCCACACATGCTCAGAATCAAGTCGATGCATGCTCGAAAGCATTGAACTTCATTTTTCTCAGCACGTCGTAGTGTTGTACGTCACCGTGTTTGGACACAGTCGGATTTTTGACCAATGGTGTGTAAGCAAGACTGATGAAAGTCAGCTTCATCGGATATCCGACGAAAAAATCTATCGGATTAGATTCCATTAGATATCCAAGCTTAAGAGATAATTCTAATTCTAAGTGCTAAATCAATGGTCTACATAGGTTGCTAACGCTTTCAAAATGCTGGTACAGTATAAAGAGAGACAGAGACTGTTTCCTTCTGTGTGCGCCCATTATGTTTAGTTGGCATTGCCAACTACATTTTTTTTCTCTCGTTTTGTGTTTTTCTTTTTTTAGCCTTAAGGCCCGTTCACACTAGGTGCATTGAGCTGTGTTGATCAACATTGTCAACACCGTACACAAATTTTACAATGCATCACAATAACCTGCAGTGCATAAAGTTGAATGAAATGTCATTTTGTGACATTTTGATAAATTATATAAAAAAAAAAAAGTTAACAGTACGATATGTTGTAAGAATGCATCACTCCACCCTTCATAATGCACACTAGCGAAAATGATTGGTGCCATAACACTTGTATAGGTGTGTTGATGGGCTCTAAGAATTAGCACAAAAACATGAAATTTTAGGTATCAGGCCGCGTACACACGATCAGATATGTCCGAGGAAACATGTCCGACGGACCGTTTTCATCGGTCCAGGCTGAATTGTCTGTTGGTCTGATGTGCGTACACACCATCGGACCAAAATCCCCTCGGACCAGAACACGGTGACGTAGAACACAACAACGTGATGAAAAAACAAAGTTCAATGCTTCCAATCATGCGTCGACTTGATTCTGAGCATGCGGGGGATTTTGGTCCAATGATTTTGTGTACTAACCATCGAAGCTGTCCAACGGACAGGTTTCCAGCAGACATGTTTTCAAGCATGTTTGGAAATTTTTGTCCGCTGGAAAACGTTCCGATAGGTCGTACACACGATCGAACATGTCCGTTGAAACTGGTCTGTGGACCAGTTTCAGCGGACATGTTCGATCGTGTGTACGTGGTCTAAGAGTGAGACCATCTATAATATGTCTTATTTTAAATGCACAATTCAATAATGCCCTTAAATAATATAACTGTTGAAAGAAACCTATACCAAGAGAAATATGTAAGCTGCTATTGCTGCTTCTGAAAATGCTGTTTCCCGGGTGATGCTCTTCCAATCAATGGCCCAGAACAATAATTAATGAAGCAAAGTCCTAGTGAAGCAGAGCTCCAGGTCTTCAAACAGTAATGGCTGAGTTACTAAGAAAGTACTGAAGCCATTGAATCAGCATAAGAGGAAGGACAGCGGTGGTGACCATCCAATTTTCTCATTGCAGGTGCAACTTCATAGGGCATAATCTGGTCAAATTAAACAGGCAAAATAGGTACACCCAATATGTTCTACACAGTGGGAGAAAACCTCCTTATATATTTCTGTAATTAAACAGGAATCTTGTTTGCCATAACAATGTCTACTTCTGTAATAATGATCTGTGGCTACAAAGGATTACTCTGCGGAAAGTTGTATATTTGGTATTAAAGGTACATCAGCCTTTAAAAACATGTCCCAAAACTATCTTTCTAACCACATGTTAAAGGAGAACTCTTATCAGTGGGTTTGAAGTCAGACCAGCATGATTTTATTTATTTTTTCAAACTGTATACCTTCCATATACACTATATTACAAAAAGTATTGGGACACCTCACTTTACACGCACATAAACTTTAAAGGCACCCCAGTCTTAGTCTGTAGGGTTCAACATTGAGTTGGCCCACCCTTGGCAGCTATAACAGCTTCAACTCTTCTGGGAAGGATGTCCACAAGGTTTAGGAGTGTGTCTATGGGAATGTTTGACCATTCTTCCAGAAGAGCATTTGTGAGGTCAGGCATTGATGTTGGACGTGAAGGCCTGGCTTACAGTCTCAGCTCTAATTCATCCCAAAGGTGTTCTATTGGGTTGAGGTCAGGACTATGTGCAGGCCAGTCAAGTTTATCCACCACAAACTTGCTTATCCATGTCTTTATGGACGTTGCTTTGTGCACTGGTCCAAAGGCGCTTCTGGAAGAATGGTCAAACATTCCCGTAGACACACTCCTAAACCTTGTGGACAGCCTTCACAGAAGAGTTGAAGCTGTTATAGCTGCAAAGGGTGGGCCAATTCAATATTGAACCCTACAGACTAAAACGGCAATGCCATTAAAGTTCAAGTGCCTGTAAAAGCAGGCATCCCAATACTTTTTATAATATAGTGTTTTCCTATGTATTCAGCTTTTTGCCTGGAGTTCAGCTTTAAGCCAACAGTAAGCAGAAGCAGTGACTGTCACACTAGGGGTCCTTACTCCTTGTGGGCCCAGCATACTTCCCCTTCGCTCTCTGTTGTTACTGTGTTGACTTTGTAAAACAGTCTTCAATAACTTTCCTAGATAAATGTATCTTTGAGTCAGAAGATAAAGCGGAAGAAATGTAAAATGAAGTGATTACACTGGGGGTCCGTAGAGGGTACGTCTTTCTACCCCTTCACATACTGTTGCTGTGGTTTATCCTGTCATTCTGTCCTATACTGATGTACAAGTCAGCAGGAAAAACCACAGTAAGCAGTGGGGGAGCAGGTTATTTACACTCCCAGAAGTGGCCATCAGAAATGTAAGCATATTGCAGTCTTATGCAGGTATGTTTTACATCCAAGTTGTCCTGTGCTGAAGTCGTCGCTTTAAAGAGAATCTCCCCCCCCCCCCCACACACACACTTTTTTTTAATCCCATCTTGGTTGGCACAGGTAGAGGGTACTGAAGGATTGTGGGACCTGGAAGTGCACAATGCAATACTGTGAAATGGAAACCCAAGTCATATACACACACTAAGCTTACTTCTTCATCCTCCATCACTCAACCCCGTTAAGTTGAGTTCTCCTTTAACATTGTAAGGGTTGCCTGAACGCTTGCTTATTGTTGGAAAGGTACATATATAAATATATATATAAAAATATAAATATATATTTTTTATCACTCTTCTTTTGCTTGCGCTGGATTCCGATGTATATTACAGCATTTTCCATTAATGTCGTACTGTTCAGCGTTACGTCATGAGTTTGTTTTCTGCATTATTTGTAGAAAGTCAGTAACCAGGCCTGGTACCCAATTTAACCTTTTCTCTCCACATCCAGCAGGGAGAGGGTTCATTTTGTAAAGCCATTTTGGCGATACAGTCTACATGCTATGTAGAAGTTTTTTTATTTGTGTTTTTGTTATATAATGTAATATTAAAAATGTTCCTAAATAAAAATTCTACAAACAGTGACTATTGGCTCTTTGGACGGTTTTTCTGTGTGAGCGCAACATTATTGTTCATATTATTACTATTACAATTCATAGTGATATAATAATCAACATGAAAAGGAGAAAATAAGAATATGTGGGACTTTTTGATGAGGCCAACTAGATGTACCTCCATCCCCGGTATCTTTGAAAAAAGGCAGCTAAATTTGGTAATTTTTGATGAAGCGTGCAACCACAGGAAATAATATGGCATAAAACTATAGTAATGTCTGGTAATAGGGCCATCAATAGTGTCATATAGTAAGTGCATAAACATCATAGTCATCATAATAAGGTAATAAAAAACATTTATTCCATAACATGGTACATAATAAAAAACAGAATAGCATAATGACACAATGATAACCTGTTGGCCTAGAGCCACAATCATAACATAAAAACCAGATCAGACTAGTTGCAACGTATTTCCATTGTAAATTGTAAATTGGCATAATCCAGTAAACCATGGTAATGGTAATTTAGATGAAAAACGGGCAGGGAAAAGCATCTATGTAGCTCAACACGTTTCGTAGCTGAAGCGCTACTCTTCAGGAGCAGATGCACAGGATATGTTTGCAAGTCATAACTGAGTCTGGACAAGGACCTGGAGACTAGTGGCAGGCCGAAGGTCAGTCAGCACCCGAACCTGGGGCGGCGAACCCCAATCAACAGTGGAACTAGGGTTAGGAAAGAGCATTCCAGTAGGAGTGACCCCATGAATTGTAAAATAATATAAATCATGAGAAAAGGTTTCCATCTGGGTCGCCATAAATACGAACATTGTTCAGGATAGTGAAACCGTGTGTGTGTGGGGAAATTCCAAGGAATGCTTCCCAGAGTGGACTGCAGTACAGAGACTGCAGTGATGGGGATAGCAGCCAACGTCACGTCGCAGCACACGAGGAGGGACGGAGCTGGCGGACGAGCGAAACAAGCTGCCCGCCCGCCGTCTACTATATAATAAGGCTGGCACTATTGATTATAGAGAGCCAAGCCCCCAGCTGGTCACCTAGCAGCAGTAATGCTGTAAAACCTTCTCTGTTGACATGCTGATCAGGATGTGATCCAGGTGATGCTCCCAGTCAGATCTAATAAACACAGTATTTATTAGCATCAAGAGTACAACCACATATATTCAATCAACCGTATGTTTCGCAGCCATGTGCATGTAAAGTGTGGGCTTTGATCAATAAAATCACTGATATTTAACACTAGGATTTGACTAGGAGCATCACCTGCCAAATCAGCGGCAGTTGATCCCGAATGGGTGCAATGCCGCATTTGCAGCGGTGCACCATTCCTGTCCACACTGGGAGGATTCCCCATCCACCTATAATGTGTAGATGGTGGAATTGGATCATTTTTTTTTCATTCAACCTAATAGTTGAATGAAAAAAGGTGATGAATGTATGGGCTGCCTAAGAGCTAAGACCAGTCATAGACAGTTTAAATCTCAGCTGATCCAACAGGAACTGACTGAGATTTGAACCATTAATGAGCAGATTCTCTTATGATTATCACTAGTGGTTGCTATAGCCACTAGTGATATCACTGTTTGTCGGGAGAATACAATTGCTGGACAGGAGGGATATTCCCCTGTCAGCACTGTCTGTGTTGATGGGGGACTCATGCAAGTTTCTTTCCTGCAATCTGTGGATGCAGGAAAGAAATATGCACCGTATATTACCTGCCTAACTGAAAGTGAAAGTAAATTGTGAATGTTTTGAAAGACCAGGAGAGGGGGAGGGAGTCAGATGGGGGAGAGAAGAGATGGAGATAATGCAGTTAAGTGATTACAGTGTACTGCAATCTGCAGTGCACACACTTACCCATGGTCCAGGCTAGAATCTCAGGCATCATTCACACACAGCCAGGGATGCTGCTGATTTTCATATTTCCCGCCCACACATCCCCTCTCTTCAGATACAGCACACCGGGATAGTGTGGGCGGGACTGAAACAAGGAGGAGGAGGAGCTGTATTCCTCCCTGCTCGTATGTGAAGAGAGTGATGGCTGGACTCGCTGGGCTGTAAAAGAGTGTCATAGACTGACACTCGGCTCAGCTTGCAGTCACCACTCTCGGAATTTACAGGCTGGTTCTCCTGTCCTCCTGTCCTAAGGACGGGAGAAATCAGTCTGTTTTTTCAGTAACTGAGATGAAGGCTTGCCCCCCCCCACAGTGCTGATGGAGTCCTTTCTGCAACTTGCTCTTCTCCGTGTCAATGAGGATGCAGGGGAAGAAGCAGATTGGGCGGCTGTGGTTGTGTGAGCGCTCTCATTATGCAGTGTCAGCAAGCAGAGGGAGGGGGAGAAATGCCCAGCAGAGCTGACTGGGGACCCTCTCCCTCTCAGGAGAGACTGTGACTCCAGTGGCAGCCCGAGCAAAATACAAAAAATGCAAAAAAAATGCATTTTGGGGGGCACATGGTGGGGCACAGCATAATGTTCTCCCCCCCCCCCCTAGGGTCGCCATTGGCAACAGGCTAAAGGAAAAAATGCTATGTGTGTATGATTGGCTTAAGCCCCAAAGCCAACATTGATTATATTGCAGCTTACCAATTCTTAGAGGTGGTTCTTTTTTTAGTCTTTCTTTCCTTTATTTTATCCTTGTGTTTTTGCCAGTAAGTCGGTTGTTTTTTAACAGAACAAGCTGTCCTGCAAATATAGCTAGTTAGAGTTGTAAGAGAAACCATTTACCACTGAAAGGGGTGCTTGTAATGATCAGCTTTTATTTATTCATGTAAAAACATTTATTCCAAAAGTTCAAACAAACTGTTGCTGTAACTACAATGTGACCTGGATTTCAACTTTAATTTGTTTACTATGTTTAAATCTGTTAGGCCTTTTCACATGGGGCAGATTCTGTTCTGATCAGCAGGGGGGGAAAGCCTACCCTGCTCTAAGCTCTATAGGTATTCCTTACTCCTCTGTCCCTTTACACCCAACTACCCTCCAATCTGATCCACCTAAATGGAAGAGGACAGATCCCTTTCCATCGGACCCAGAGGTAGGTGGGTGTAAATGAAAACAAGTAAGTTTACACCTGCCTGTACATAGGAATGAATGGAACTTCTGATCGGGTCCATCTGAAAAACTGTGAAAGGGTCCTTAGTCCATCTAACACTCCTCTCCCCCTAGATTAACAATGCCCCCTACCTCATCAAGAGTGGGGGCACTCGAACACAGGCAGGCAGCAGACAGAAGAGGGATTTGGTAATGTAACAAAGGTTGGGATGAACAGCAGATAGGAGAAATGTCCATTGACCATAGTTACATGGTTAATCTGGTTGAAAAAAGACATCCAGTTCAACCAACACATAGCAAAGGTCAGGGCAGGCAGTACAGGCATTCAGAAATGTAACAAAGGTCAGGGCAGGTAGTAGGCAGAACAGGCATTCAGTGATGTAACAAAGGTCAGGGCAGGCAGCAGACAGAAGTATCTAAGAAACATAGCAAAGGTCACAGCAGGCAGCCGACAGTACTGTAGAGGGTCTTAATAATGTAGCACAGGTCAGAAACAGCAAGCAAAGCCAGTGCCACAGATGCACTTGGTCAGCAGAAAAACATTATCACAAAAACCGAGGTACAAGTTGATCATCTGTGTGGGGCTGGAAGGCTGCGTCTTATTGCCAGACACTTGAAAGCTAGTTGAGAGAAGGAGGAGGAGTGCTGCATCTCGTTACTCAGCAACTGGAGCACAGGCCCCTCCTGGGAGGAAAGAGGGCTAGGGTTGGAACTGGACAACGGGGCCACTAGTGGACAGGTAAGTATGTACGGGCAAGAAAAAGACTAGTAAAGTGCCATAATCCATAACTACCAATCATATTTCTGCTTACTGTAGACACATGGAAGAAGGTTGTTTTCTAAAGGATGTGAGATTAACACATTGCAGTTCTTTGTTCTACAAGACTTTATTCAACAAAATAACCATATAATGATAAAAGGGTATGGCAGAGCTGGCACCAGACAGTGCTTAGAGAGGGAATTTAAGACACAAGGGCAGAAACCACAATTAAAACCTTTACTGTACTAAAAAGACATGTTTTTAGTAATGTCTCTGCCTCTTTCCCATAATTTCCTGCCCCACAAACCCCCTGTCCCTGGAAGCAGAAATGAGGGGAAATCTCCTCTATAAGGATACAAACATCAATAGAAAAAAAAAAACAGAAAGGGGCTCTAACCGTTCCCCATGCTATATAAATCAAAATGTTTTTCCTGGATCTGGGATGACCTAAGTGGTGGGCACCCTTACTATGGGAGAGATTCAGTATATGGAAATGCTATTAGCATTAGCAATGCTTGGGAGCAAGGAAGGCCGCTTAATGACTTTAGAGGAGGCATTGCCACCTATTGCATCATAACACTGAGCCTGTTAGATTGAACAGCAGTAGTAGTGTCGTTGACAGTATTTTATTTTCTGGCAGGATAAACAGCTATTTTTCTGTACTTGTATTTTTTCTTAAATTGGAGAAGTATGTATGCATTGCAGAGGTAAACTACTTTTATTTTGTCTAGCTATACACATTAAGAAATTATGTCCTCTATGCCTCTGTAATTGTACCACTGCAATAAAGTCACCAGTACTCTCATAACTGTCCCATAGAAAGCACAAAGAACTCTCTGCAAATGTGCCACAGTTAGGCTCCATTCACACCTAGGCGTTTTTACGCCTGAAGCGCGACACTACAATACGCCGGAGGGTCGAAATTGCATTGTTCTCTACGGAGACTGTTCACATCTCCTAACGCAGTACGCCGTTCGTCGATAGAACGCCGAACGACGACTTTCAAACAAGTCCCGGACCCTTTTTCGACACGCGTATCGGGCGGCTTCGGCGTTCGGCATAGCCGACAATGACTGGAAAAAAAACCGGGGTAAAATACGACGCGTTTTGTCGCCGCAAATCGCCATACAAAATGCCTATTTTTTGTCGCCGCAAATCCTCTACGCAAAGGTGTGAATGCAGCCTAAATATGCAACTGTGATGCTGCCACCACTGCCTATAATTAATTAAATTGTTTAATATCTGAAGGCTAAGTTAAAGTGGAATTCCACCCATTTTTTTATGTTTGTCTGTGCTGCATGCCCTATTCTCATAGTGTTCAGAATGGACAATTTTTATTTATTTTGTTGCTTGTAAATACCTTTATTTTGTAGTCCTTCATTACTTCCTCCTCCTTATTAGCCTAGGCTATTAAGTCACAAGGCTATTTGCAAGGGTTTCTGGGATAGGCATCATGTTTCCCAGTAGTCCTTGCAAACCTGACTCAAACCTATTACATTGCTTGTGCAGCACTGAGCATGTGCGAGATATGCAAAGCTGAAATCCAGGAAGTCATACAGTCTGGCTTCATGATGCCCACACTTAAGATGGCCACGGTCTATCTCTAGATTATAAATCTAAATGCTGTAACAACCTAACAAAACGGACCTTAGTTTACAGACTAACTTTACTAGAATACATTAAGCTTGTGTATTACAGGGGTATTTATATTTAAAAAGTGAAATTGTGGGTGGAACTCCCCTTTAAGGGTTTCTCCTTAGTTACATTGAGATCTGATGTTTAGATGGACACATAGCCATAATTTGATCTTTTCTTAAGATATTTACATTTTCTTTCCGCCAGGAGGTCCTCAGACAAAGGTGACCCGTCGTATCTTCACCAACAATCAAGAAAGATGGAGGCAGCAGAACGTGAATGGGGCTTTTTCCGAGCTCCGCAAGCTCATTCCCACTCACCCTCCAGATAAAAAGCTCAGCAAGAGTGAAATATTACACCTGGCTATGAAATATATTAACTTCCTAGCCAAACTTCTCGACGACCAAGAGGAAGAAGGCAACCAAAAGAGCAAAATAAGTAAAGATAATGGCATGGTCCAACAAGATCTCCTCCAAGACATACTTTCTCCAAACTCAAGTTGCGGAAACTCATTGGATGGTGCGCCAAGCCCAGACAGCTTCTCAAAAGACAATGACACAATGGACTCCAAACACAGCAGAAGCCTCCACCAGTCTATGCTCCCAATTGAAAGTAGCGGGCAGCGATGACACCTTTGGATAGATACTCTATTGATTGTCTATTGACTGGGACCTATTGGCTTGGGACATATTCCCTCCTCACTGTATTTACTGACATATCTGGGATGGAAAAACATTTTTTTTCTTAAGGTACTATAAAAAAAAAACTAAAAATTTGACTATTCAAGCCATGTCTACAATGGAAGAAAGTTTTCTGAGAAGAGGGACTCTCAAAACTGGTCATCTCTATCAGTTCAGATTTTCTTTTGAGGGTTTTCCCACACTCTCCAAACATGTAGCAGTTTGATATTGCTGTATATGCAACTATGGGACTAAATAATACTAAAGACGATGTTCCATGTTTTGACAAGTACAAAGAAGCTCAAAGACCAAATGAGCTACACAAATAGTTTTCAATTTAATACAAATTACTACTTTTCAGGTGTAAATGAGAAAAGCTTGTGTTTTAAAATGCTAACTTAGGCCCCTTTCACACGTCCGCTCCGCTCCTCCGTTCATTACAAGTCCGTTTATGGACTTGTAATGAACCCCTATGGGAGCGGATCCGTTAGCGGATGATGCATCCGCTAACGTCCGCAAGATCCGCATCCGTTTTTTCAGACGGAAGAATGTCCTATTTTTCTTCCGTCCGGCCAAACGGATCGGATGCAAACGGACAGATGGTCCGTTTCCATCTGATTCCCCATAGGGGAGAGCGGAGGAGAGACAGGGCGGTCCCTGCACAGTGTGCGGGGACCGCCCTGTCCGCCTGACAGCTCAGCGGGGATCCCCCGCTGAGCCGACGGACACACGGAGCGGACCGAAAAACGGACCGCTCTGTGTGAAAGGAGCCTTAGCTGTAAAAGGAGCTTATCTTATATTCACGTTGGGACTCCTCTTACAAAGCATCCCTGGTGATTAAAGTTAAGGGGTTTGGGACCCTATAAGACTATACAATGGAAATGTTCTTGTGTAGTACCTTTTGGGAAGAAGGTACAGTATATATACATTGGTTATACTTTTTCACTATACATAAGTATTTATATTATTTATAATAGAATAGAGCAGCATAAGGCCACATGATGTGTAGAACCATGAGTAACATACAGTATTACATACAATTTTACAAACTGCAGTGCCATTTGGTACCATGGGTGGTGTTGCTTTGATGAAGACACATTTGGGCATATGCAAAGAGGAGGGGTGGGTAACATGTAGCAGCCAATAAGACATCAGGTTTCATTAGTCTTAGATTGTTGAAAACTACTCTAAAAGGTAATTAATGCAAAGACCATTGGTTTCCTGCAACCCATAGCCGCCAATCAGATACAAGCATTTAGCTCCAAAATGCAAAGTTATTGCTGTCTGCATTGTATAGGCAATCAATGTGCAAAATGCAGTAAGCAATAGCAACCAATCTGAAATTGTCCTTAAACACTGAGGCCTCGTACACACGTCGGAGAATCCCGTCAGGAAAAACCCTCATTTTCCCTGACGAGATTCTTGGCAAGAAACTCTTGCGGTCGGAAGGTACAGACTTTTGTTTCAAAATAACTGTGGTTCTCTTGAAAGGAAAGAACGTGGTGACGTCATCGTGTACGATGAGCATGCGCTCGTCACATTCGATGCGATCGCTGCCATCTTGCTTCACCCTACCTATGCCGTGGAAGCTACCGCGCATGTGTCGAAAGTCATTTTGAGCATGCACGGGTTTCCACGGCAACATGTAAGTATACACACTCTTGGGTTTCTCGTTGGGAAACAGGCCGACAAGAATCTGGACGAGAAAAAAGAAAAAAGAAACCTGAATGCCTCGCACAAGAAGCAGTT
Source organism: Rana kukunoris (assembly GCA_029574335.1). Lineage (NCBI taxonomy): Eukaryota > Metazoa > Chordata > Amphibia > Anura > Ranidae > Rana > Rana kukunoris. The sequence goes on from CM056055.1 coordinate 194,089,381, forward strand.
TTCTTGCTGTTTTTTCGCCGAGAAACCCGGTGGTGTGTACAAGGCCTGACTCTTCAAAATTGATGCAAGCTGAATTCTAGATGCTACATATTATTTGTGTGCTTCCTATGTCATTAATACACTTTGCTCTGCCCCATTGAGTAATCCTCATTATATTTAAACAAGCCCATAAAAGATTAATTTATAGAACAGTGGTCTCCAAACTGTGGCCCTGGGGCCAGATGTGGCCCTTTGCCAACCTTTATCCGACCCTTGGGCTCTCTTTTTCTCACTAATATGAGACACTATTCTGCCACCTGACACCATTCTATCTACTGACTTCAGTAATGGGGTACTATTCCTCCCAATGATGCCAACGATGAGACACTATTCCTCCTAATGATACCAACTATAGGCGACTATTGCTCCCCAACACCAAATGTGCTTATATGTTTATGCCAAAATTTACACTGCAGCTGGTCACAGTCCGGCCCTCCTAAAATCATAAAAATGTCCATTTGTTTAGAAAGTTTGGAGACCCCTGTTATAGTAGCTAGTGCTTAAGAATATGGGGGGGGGGGGGATTTACTAAAACAACAGTTTTAGCGTGTACAGAATGCAAAATCTGGTGCAGCTCTGCATAGAAACCAATCAGCTTCCAGGTTTTATGTCACAGCTTAAATGAACGAGCCGAAGTTAGAAACTGATTGGCTACGACGCAGAACTGCACCAGATTCTGAGTGTTCCAGTTTTAGAAAAACTACCCAATTGTGTTATTGCTTATAGTAACCAATTCAAAGGCAGAAGATAAAGGGCAATGCTGTGGGTTATAATAGGACTGTTTTAACTTTTAAGGTGACCTAAAATGTTTCCAGTTGCCTTTGTATAGAGCAAAAGTCCCTTCTTTGTTTTTAAGAAGGACCCCAGCTCAAGTTTACAACTTCCTTGGGTTTTATGGCGGTCATCAAACTTACCAAAATAGCCGAGTCTTGTCCTTTATTTGAATACAAAAGACATTGATATTTTGGTACATGTATACATTTTAATTTACATTTTTAACACACAGTGCCAGTTGATCTAAAAAAATGTGTTGATATGAAAAAAAAAAATGCACACATGAAAAAAATGAATTCTTTATTATTCAATCACCTTATCATTTGTTTATAGGTGTGCACAGCCTATTGTATTAGGGTGTGCACCCCAAAGCTCAAACACATATGCATGTGTGTGTATGTGTTATATATATATATATATATACACACACACACACACACACACACAGTGTCAGTCGTTTTTAATGTTACTATTTCATTTATTTTATTTTTTTACAATTTAAATTTTTTATTATAATTGTTTTTATTAATATATTTTATTTAATTTTTACAATTTTTTTAGAAGCCCCATTAGAGGGCTTTGGTGAATTATCCAGATTATAAACAGGGGGAATCCACACCACACGGGGTGATTAGGGTGTGCCCAGGCACATCTGGTGCACCCTATGCGCAGACCTATGCATTTGCTGTTATATACATTCCACAACTACTGTGATAAAATATTGGTGCAATCTCCATTTATCCCATTCTCTTTTCAAAAGATGCCATATCTAGCAGAACCTCATGGTTGACGTTACCATTTGGATTTTTCCAGTGTAACATATTTAAAGCGGAGGTTCACCCAAAAGTGAACCTCTGCTTTTTGGAACCCTCCCCACCTCCGGTGTCACATTTGACACCTTTCAGGGGGAGGGGGGGGGGGTGCAAATACCTGTAAATACCTAACCACATGTTAAAGGAGAACTCTGATCAGTTGGTTTGAAGTGAGACCAGCATGATTTTATTTTTTGTTCAAATTTCATGCCGTTGTTTTGCCTATTTGCCCTTCAGCTTCCATATTTGAACTCAGGGCTGGTGCAAGGATTTTGGACACCCTAGGCAAAACCTATTTTTCCCGCCCCCCCTTGGCTCAACCCCTAACTCCACCCCCTTTGCCCTGCCCATGTATACCCCATCTTTTTAATGAAGTGCCCATCAAATGCAGTCTCACCAGCACCCATCAAATGCAGCCTCACCAGCGCCCATCCAATGCTGCCTCACCAGTGCCCATCAAATGCTGCCTCACCAGTGCCCATCGGATGCTGCCTCACCAGCGCCCATCAAATGCTGCCTTACCAGTGCCCATCAAATGCAGCCTCACCAGCGCCCATTAATAATGCCTCACCAGCACCCATCAATACTGCCTCACAAGCGCCCATCAAATGCAGCCTCACCAGCGCCCATCAATACTGCCTCACCAGCACCCATCAATACTGCCTCACAAGCGCTCCTTAAAAAATGCTGCCTTACCAGTGCCCATCAATAAATGTTTGCTTGCTTTCGTTTATTTGGGAGTCAGGACTTAGTTGCTTGCTGCAGAGAGAAGAGAGTAGGAACACCAGTGGCTGGGTGCCCTAGGCAGAAGTGCGCCCTAGGCGGCTGCCTAGTTTGCCTAGTGGTAGCACCTGCCCTGTTTATACTACATGCCATGTGTTTTCCCATGTATTGATATATTTGTCTGGAATTCAGCTTTAAGACAACACAAAACAGAGGCAGTTCCTGTCACAGTTCCTGTCACACTAGGGACCCTTACAGCTTGGAGTCCCCAGTACTCTCCCTTCACACGCTGTGGTTACTGTGTTGACTTTGTAAAAGAGTCTTCAATAACCTTCCTAGACAAATGTGTCTTTGAGTCAGAAGATAAAGCAGAACAACTGAAAAATTAAGGTTTTATATTGGGGGGGGGGGGGGGTACGTCTCCCTGCAACAAGCTGACTTCCTGACGTCACCTAATAATACTTTTTATCAGCTGTCATTCTGGTGCTTCCTTTTACCAAAAATAGCAGCTACTACAGAGCGACATAAATGTCAAATATCTGCATTTCTTCACTCATTTTGAAATTTTTACATACAGTAAAACAGTAAAACCTTGGTTTGAGAGTAACTTGGTTTGAGAACGTTTTACAAGACAAGCAAAATGTTTTAATACATTTTGCCTTGATATACAAGCGATGTCTTGATATAAGAGTAGTGTCATGTCACAATTGAGTATAAAAGAGAAGAGAGGAGCCTCTAAGTGTAGCAATATGGTTACATTTCATGAAGGTACAACATTTACCAACTTAGAGGCGCCTCTCTTCTCTTTTATACCCTGTAAGAAAAATGCTATACAAGTGGTTTGGATTACAAGCATGTTTCTAAGGTTTTACTGTATATTGGTAAGGATACAGCTGTTTAAGAAAATACAATTTTTCATTTCAAATTTAGAGTGACCCTGTCAGTGCCGGGCCATATGTATATATCACATACATAGTTACATAGTAGGTAAGGTTGAATAAAGAGAATAGTCCACTCAGTTCAATCTGTGTAGGTGTGAGTGTGTCAGTGTCAATAATCATTTCCCATATCCCTGTATGTTGTGTTCTTTAAGATTCACATCCAAGAGTCTTTAAAAAAAAAATACTCCCCACTGACACCACCAATTGTGGAAGAGAGTTCCACATCCTTATCACTCTGACTGTGAAAAAACCCTTTCCACTTTAAGGTTAAACCGCCTCTCCTCCAATCTCATTGTGTTGCCCCGTGTCCTCTAACACTCCCTGAGACTGAATAGTTTTTTTTTCCTATGCTGGGATCTCCATTGAGGTATTAGTAAATCGCTATCATTTCCCCTCCCAAGTGTCTCTTCTCCAGGGAGAAAAAATGTAGTGCTTGTAGTCATTCCTCATAATTGAGGTCCTCCAGTCCCCTTATTAATTTAGTTCTCTGGACTCTCTCCAGCACATCCCTTCTGAGGACTGGTGACCAGAAATGGACGGAATACTCCAGATGTGACCTGACCAGAGTTTTATAAAGTTGCAGAATTAGAGTTTTATTTCTGGAGTATATCCCTTTTTTTATGCATGCTAAATTTCCTCCGGATTTGGTAGCTGCAGCTTGACATTACATGATATTGCTCAGTCTGTCTTCCACTAGGATCCCCAGACCTTTATCCATCCTTGATCCCCTCTGAGTTTCTCCCTCTAGTGAGTAGTTTGGGTTTATGTTCTTAGCCCCCAAGTGCATTACCTTACATTTCTCCACATTAAGGGGGTTGTAAAGGTACAATTTTTTTCCTGAATATCTTCCTTTACCTTAGTGCAGTCCTCCTCCACTTACCTCATCCTTCCATTTTGCTTTTAAATGTCCTTATTTCTTCTGAGAAATCCTCACTTCCTGTTCTTCTGTCTGTAACTCCACACAGTAATGCAAGGCTTTCTCCCTGGTGTGGAGTGTCGTGCTCACCCCCTCCCTTGGACTACAGGAGAGCCAGGGCGCTCTTTATGTTGCAGATAGAGAAACGAGAAAATTGACCCCCTCTCTTATTTTTTTTTAATCCCATCTGACCTTTTTCACTGTGTTGTCCTTCATAAAAATACTCACATGCTCAGCGAATGCAGAGATGCTCCGCAGTAACAGTTTTGCTGCTGTTTCTCCCCAGGTTCCACACCACTATCTTCCTATCTGACGTCATCTGGAAGATGTCTGTCTCTTCCTAGTTTTAAAGCTGACACCCTGCTGCCGTACCGTGCCGCTGCGCATGCGCATCACCAGGGTGCTGGTTTCAAGAATTAACAAGAGACATCCAGCGCATGTGCATACGATTTCTTTCTTTTTAAATGTGGGTTCTTTTGCATATGCCTAATCTAACCTTTTTGTTTTTTAACAGTTCTACCAAAAATATATATTTTGGGTTAGGTTTGCTCATCCATTAAATCAGAAACCCTGCACATCCGATCTGGCTCCTTTCTCCGTCTCACTCCATAAGTGTTGGGAATTTGCCGTAGGATTCTAATTGGACACTCGGTTGGCACAGGTAGAGGGTACTGAAGGATGGTGGAACCTGGAAGTGCACAATGCAATACTGTGAAATGGAAAACCCAGTGGAACTGGGACATAGGGGTTGATTTACTAAAGTCAAATAGACTGTGCACTTTGCAAAGTTGCAGTTGCTCCAGAGCTTAGTAAATGAGCAGAAGCGCTGCTGACGTCCATCATCCAATCATGTGCAAGAAAATATGCTGTTTTTTTTATTTTCCTTGCTTCTGATTGGGCATTTTTTGCACAGTGAAGCTGTACCTCATTCACTAAACTCTGGAGCAACTGCACTTTGAAAAGTGCACAGTCTATTTGCCTTTAGTAAATCAACCCCACAGAATAGAGTCATATACACACACTAATGCCGCGTACACACGATCAGACTTTTGCCCGGCCAAATCACATCAGAATTCCATCTGAAAAAAATAGAACATGTTCTATATCTAAACTCTGATGGAATTCATCGGAATTTCTAAGTAAAAAACTCTGATGGGGCTACACATGATCGGAAAATCCGATGGAAAAAGACCATCTGACTTTTTCCATCAGAAATTCCGATCGTTTGTACGGGGCATAAGTTTACTTCTTCATCCTCCTTCAATCAACCCTGTAAAGTCGAGTTCTCCTTTAACATTGTAAAGGGTCGCCTGAATGCTTGCTTATTGTTGGAAAGGTACATATATAAATAGATATAAATATAAATATATATTTTTTATCACTCTTCTTTTGCTTGCGCTGGATTCTGATGTATATTACAGCATTTTCCATTAATGTCGTACTGTTCAGCGTTACGTCATGAGTTTATTTTCTGCAGAAAGTCAGTAACCAGGCCTGGTACCCAATATAACCTTTTCTCTCCACATCCAGCAGGGGGAGGGTTAATGTTTGTAAAGCCGTTTCGGCGATACAGTCTATGTAGAAGTTTTTTTTGTTTTTGTTATATAATGTAATATTAAAAATGTTCCTAAATAAAAAATTCTACAAACAGTGACTATTGGCTCTTTGGACAGTTCTTCTGCGTGAGCGCAACATTATTGTTCATATTATTACTATTACAATTCATAGTGATATAATAATGAAGATTAAATCATTTTGTTGTACTGGAGGATTATTCAGAAAAAAAATGGTTTAGGGCTCTTTCACACGTCCGTTCAGTTCGTCCGTTTTTTGGATGTCCGTTAACGGACCTCAATGCTTCCCTATGGCTTTGCGTCCGTTAGCGGATGAGCATCCTCTAACGTCCGTTAACATCCGTCTGCGGTAACCTCCGTTTTTTTGGACGGAAGAAAACCCTATTTTTATTCCGTCAAAAAAACGGAACGGATGAAAAACAGACGTTAGCGGATGATCCGTTTACCATCCGATCCGCTAACGTCAGTTTTTCATCAAAATATGTAAAGAAAAAAGTTCTAAAAAAAAAAAAACGGACGAAAAAACGGATGAAAAAAACTGATGAAAAACGGACGGAAAACGGAACGGAAACGGATGTAAACGGACGAAAAACGGACGAAAAACGGATGAAAAAATGGATCAACTGAAGGGGGAAAAAACTGATCTAAAAAACTGAACGGACGTGTGAAAGAGCCCTTAGACTAAGGCTGGATATACATTAAAGGAGTTGTAAATAAAAAAAAAATGTTATGCTGAAATGACTGTTTACAGGGTATAGAGACATAATAGTTAAAGGGGTGTTCCACCCAAAAATATGACCCCTTCTTAACCCACTCCTCACCCCCATACATGCCACATTTGGCATGTAATTTTTTTGGGGGGGGAGTGGGGGCTTCAGTAGGAGTGGGACTTCCTGTCCCACTTCCTGCTTCCGCCGAGGGGCTGGTTAGGCGATTAAGCTTAATCGCCTACACCAGCCCCCTCCCTGTAGGCGATCACATGGGACACTGACAGGTCCCATGCGATCGCCTCTCCAATCAGCGGCGAGCCGCGCCGCGCACGCATGCGCAGTACGGCTCGCGCATGCGCAGTGGGTGCCCGGCCGTGAAGCCGAAGGCTGTCACGGCTGGGTGCCCACAGACAGGATGGAGACGCCGGCCGGGGAGGGGGGCAGAGGAGCGGAGCCCCGGTCGGCGCGTCGCTGGAACGCAGGAGCAGGTAAGTGAGTGTTTATTAAAAGCCAGCAGCTACACTTTTTGTAGCTGCTGACTTTTAATAAACACCATTTTTGGCTGGAACACCCCTTTAACTGATTCCTTTTAAAAACTATTAAAAATAGGTAAAAATCAATTATATAATGTACCTGTAGTTTCTAGTTTCGTTTTTGCATGTTGTTTCCTGCCTCTCTGCTGTACAGAGCCACAGAGCAGTGATGGTTCGGAAAACAAAACTGATCCAAAGGGGAGGTGCTGAGGGGTTTTAAATACACAGTAAATCACACCTCCTCGATTAGTGACCACAGGGAGAAAGCTCCCAGCACTGTGGTTATCAGGAAACAGACAACCAGGAAAATCAGAGAAGAATTACAGCAACTTGAGAGCAAAAACGAACAATGAGGACACGAAAACAGCACTGCATTAAAGCGGATCTCCACCCTAAAGTGAAGATCCGCTGATCGGAACCCTCCCCCCCTCCGGTGTCACATTTGACACCTTTCAGGGGGGAGGGGGGTGCAGATACCTGTCTAAAAACAGGTATCTGCACCCATTCCGGCCCGCAGTCTCGGGCAAAAGACGGGTTTTTCCCGTTGTGTGCTGGGAACATTCAGCTCCCAGCACACAGCGGGAGCCAATCGGCGGGCGCAGCGCAACTCGCGAATGCGCCGTAGGGAACCGGGCAGTGAAGCCGGAGCGCTTCACTTCCTGGTTCCCTCACCGTGGATGGCGGGGGGCAGCAGGGAGACGAGCGAACGCTCATTCTCTGCTGCGGACGCCGCAGGACTCCAGGACAGGTAAGTGTCCTAATATTAAAAGTCAGCAGCTGCAGTAGCTGCTGGCCTTTAAAAAACATTTTTAATGGGCCATCCGCTTTAAGGTAAATAAAGCTATTAAAGATTAAAAAAAAAAAATCCTTTACAAACCCTTTAAACTTTTAAAATTTTCTTGTAAAACTTTCCTTTAGATTTACCAAAACCCATATAATATGAGGTCAAACCTAGTAGTTTTTTATCTTTATTATTTATTACAATTTTTTTTAAATTATTGTTTACAATATTATTAGATTTTTTTCTAAACAATTTTTTAGGAGTCCTGTTGGGAGGCTTTGGTGAAATATCAGAGGTCTAGACAGCGAAATGGACTGAGGACAGAGATTCCCTATTCCCCTTCTCTGCACTCTCAGGCCCCGTACACACGGCCGAGGTTCTCGCTGAAAATCAGCGAGAACCTCGCTGGAATGCACATTCCAGCGAGGACCTCGGCCGTGTGTACGGTCTCAGCGAGCTTCCCGTCGGGAAGCCCGTCGAGCCGAAATAGAGAGCACGCTCTCTATTTCCTCGACGGCCCGCCTGGAAGAATGGCTGGTTGCCATTCCCGACGGGCGGGTCGCCGAATTCGACGGCCGGGAGAGAACCTCGACGGGCGGAACGATGTGTTCTGCCCGTCGAGGTTCTCTGCCGTGTGTACGGCACCTCAGTTGCACTGGGCAGTAAACGAATGGGAAGTGCTCTGTGCCAAGTGGCGTTTACAATGCTTCAGTTCAGAATGAATGCAGGAGCGATCGGTACAGATCACTCCCTGTGTTCATTCAGAAAAAGAAAGGGACCAGTAAATTAAATATTTACCGGTCCCTTCCGTAGGGTGACCAGACATCCCCGGTTTCTGGGGACAGCCCCCAGATTGAGGACACTGTCCCCGGACCAAGTCTTTCCCTGGTTTTGTCCTCGGATTGGATTTGAACGGGGGCTGGGGCAATTTCAAAGACACTCAGTGCAGAATAAAAAAAAAATCTGAATTACACCCCGCTGCTCTGCCACTCCTACTAGCTTAAGGTGGTCTATTTCTTGCCAATTATCTGTGCCCCTTTCTGATGATCATGTGCTGTCGGAGCGGAGGGAATATTTCTTCAGTTTCGGGCACATGCCCATTCAGCTCCGCTCTCATGTTCTTCTGCATTAGCTTAAGTCCCGTCCAGCCGCCTGCCTGCATATCTCCTTCCCTGGCGTAGTGATCTTCCTCCGCTCCCCACCTAGTAGAAGCCGGGGTCCGAAGAGTAAGACTCGACAGGCTGTGAGGCGGGTGGCGGCGGCAATGGGCAGAGAGTCGCTGATTGCCACCACTACTAGTAAAAGAAAAAATATGTCCCCAGATTTCACTTTAAAAAATCTGGTCACCTTACCCTTCTGTCACTCTCCATCCTGAAACATCCCCCACAGCACGCCGGCAGGTGAGGAGAGGAGAGGAAGGAAGCTGGCAGCACTGCAGGGAGGAGACAGGGCACACCAGGAAGCAGAGGGAATTGGCATAGTATGGGGTGATTAGTGTTTGCCCAGGCACATCTGTCACACCCTGTGTGCACAGCTATGGTCAGCTCACAGAGCTGTCGATTGGAGTACAGCAAGCGAACAACACATCAAAGTCCATTCAGTTTCTGCAGAGCCCATTTTCCTTTATGGGCTTTATAACTATTCTTTACACTGCTGTCCGTTTACACCCGGCTACCCTTCAATCTGATCCACCTAAACAGAAGAGGACAGGTCTCCTTCCCCAATTTTTAGCTGCCTGGATCAAACTCAGAGGTAGGCAGGTGAAAATGGACACACGCCCTGTCCATAGGAATGCATAGACCTTCTGATCAGGTACACCTAAAAAACCGACCGGTAGACCTGATTGGATCACACCTGTGAAAGGGATCTTAGAGCATCTTATGCTGGCCATACACTATACGAAAAATCGGCAGAAATTTGGTCGTTCAGACAGTTTGTTTGTTTTTCGAACAGTTAATGGGCACAAAATCGATAATCGTTGGGACATTTTTGAGCCAAAAAAACGCAGGACAAGTTTGGAAAATTTCTGCCGAACGCATTTTAAATCGTAAGGTTAAATTGGATGTAAACCCCAATTTTTTTTTACATTTTTTTGATGTCACAATGTAGAGTATAAGATTTCCTATCACCTGTGCCCAGTCTTGCCACACAGAGTTAATCCAGATCTGAGAAATCCTCTTTTATGTTCAGTGAAAATGAACAGCCTTCCAGATAAAGCCCTGCCTAAATAAAAAGTCTGTTTTCTCTCTTCTTGCTTTGAGTGACAGGTTATTTACATATCTAGCTAGGACATGTTTATCATATGTTATGTTTTGTTTATCATAACATGAGGTGATATAACATCATAACACATTCTAGTAATATACAATGAACTTTGGATCACCTCTTGTTATGATAAACATGTCCAAGCTAGATATGTAAATAACCTGTCACTGAAAGCAATAACAGAGAAACGGACTTTATAATTTGGCAGGTTTTTATCTGGAATTCTGTTAATTTGCACTGAACTTTAAAAGAGGATTACTCAGCGCTGGATTAACTCTGTGTGGCAAGACTGGGCATAGATGATAGGAAATCTTATACTCTACATTGTGACATAAAAAAAAAAAAAAAAATCATTTTTGGGTTTACATCCATTTTAATGTGTTTCCCGTCCGAACTTTCTGCACTAGGTATATGTAAAAAAAACAAAACGAACCAATTTTATTTATTTATATCCACTGAACGATTTATCGGTCATTACATGATGGCAATATCGTTTGCACTAATGGCAACGTTCGTTTTTCGTTCGGAAGATTTTTCGTATAGTGTATGGCTAGCATAACACTCTACCCACTCCCCCCCCCCCCCCACCAGATATACAATGCACTCAGAAGTGGGTGGCAGGACAGGTGCTACCACTAGCAAACTAGGAAGCCGTCTAGGGTGCACTGCTGCCTAGGGCACCCGGCCACTGGTGTTCCTACTCTCTTCTCTCTGCAGCAATCAACTAAGTCCTGACTCCCCCGAATGAATGGAAGCAAACAAACATTCATTGATGGGCACTGGTGAGGCAGCATTTGATGGGCACTGGTGAGGCAGCATTTGATGGGCGCTGGTGAGGCTGCATTTGATGGGCACTGGTGAGGCTGCATTTGATGGGCGCTGGTGAGGCTGCATTTGGAGAGCGCTGGTGAGGCTGCATTTGATGGGCGCTGGTGAGGCAGCATTTGATGGGCGCTGGTGAGGCTGCATTTGATGGGCGCTGGTGAGGCTGTATTGATGGGCGCTGGTGAGGCAGTATTGATGGGCGCTGGTGAGGCTGCATTTGATGGGCGCTGGTGAGGCAGTATTGATGGGCGCTGGTGAGGCTGCATTTAATGGGCGCTGGTGAGGCTGCATTTGATGGGCACTTCATTAAAAAGGTGGGGTATACATGGGCAGGGTAAAGAGGGTGAAGTTAGGGGTTGAGACGGGGGGGAGGGGGGGCGGGAAAAATAGGTTTTGCCTAGGGTGTCCAAAATCCTTGCAGCAGCCCTGGTGGGTGGATACTATAACATGTATCAGGCCTGTACCCTATAGACCTCTGCCACCACCTGCTATCATACCTTTATGGCAGCGTTAGGGGCCTCCAATCCATACACTGATGTCATCCCAGCAAATGCTTTCAGCCGTCATCATGGAATGAATTTAAACACCAGCAGTGCCAGGAATTTTATACCCACATCTGTCAGGCTGATCCCTTTCTGTACAGTAGTAAAGTCTGTTAGCTACTCCTCCAAAGCGTTGGCGGTCTTCTGCGCCGCGTCATGGAGATCAGACACATCCTCTCCTCTGACAGATCTTGGCAGACCAATAAATTGGAATAAACATTTCCCTGGCACTGCATGGCAGAAACTTTGGGCACCTTTGTGTGTTACTTGAGTGTATTCCTGTAGCAAGGTAAAAGTTACACAATTAGATTTGTTTACACAACTAGAGCTTTCTTTTAGCGGTATTTAATTACCACTGGGTGTTTTTACTTTTTGCTAAATAAACAAAAAAAGGATGAAACATTTTGAAAACAAAATATTATTTTCTGTTATAAAATTTAGCAAATAAATAATTGGTCTACATAAATATTGGTCAAATATATTCCGCTACTTTTCTTTGGCGAAAATAACACAAACCAGTGAATATTTTTTAGTCTGTGTGAAAGTTATAGAGTCTACAAGCTATGATATACATTAAAGAAAGGGAGGTGCAAAAAGGGCATGGAGAGCTATGCCCTTTTTGCACCTCCCTTTTTTCATGTGTTCAATACTTTTTCATTCATTCCATTTTGTTACATATAACTTAATATCTGAACGTATTTGTTTTGGTTTCTTTGTATGTATGGATTGAATGGGTTGTTACCGACATGTGGCGAACATTTCATGTCAATAGCATCTTTAGAAGTATATTTACCAGTGACGGCTGGTGCTCAAATTTTTTGGGGGGGCGCAAACAATCTTAAAAAAAACAACCCATCTAGCCCATCTAGCGCAGCCACTGTGCCCATCAAATGCAGCCACTGTACCCATGAATTGATGCCACTGTGCCATCAAGCGCAGCTATTGTGCCCATCAATTGCTGCCAGTGTACCCCATGAATTGCCGCCAGTGTGCCCCATCAATTGCCACCAGTGTGCCCCATCAATTGCCGCTACTGTGCCCCATCAAATGCTGCCAGTGTGCATCCCCTGCCCAGTACTTACCTGTGTTGGCGCTGTCCTCCACGCTCCGAGTCCTCCATGTCTTCTCCTGTCCTCTTCCCGTCTCTGCTATAATTGGACGCCTAATAGGCATCCAATCACAGTGCCTGTCGCTTTAGCCAATCAGATGCCAATCAGATGACCAGGCCTGAGCACCTGATTTATTCGCTTCCCTAACCCAACACTGTGCAAACAGCGAACGCACAGCATTGCGCCCACTGTTTACCAATTTTGAAGCCTATTAGAGCCCACGGCTCTAATTACGACGCCTATTGGAGTCGACGGCTCTAATCAGGTGCTTCCAAAAACACCCCTGGCACTGTATTTCAGATGCCCGGCGCGCGACAAGGCTCTGGATGCCTGAATAGGGGGCGGGAGCAGCAAGAATGCATGAATCTATCTATTGGTGATTGACGGGTGCAGGAGAGAGGGGGCGGCGCTCCTGCGCCCCTTTATGGACGCACCGCCACTGATATTTACCTAGAAAAATGGCGGCGTGTTCAATACTTATTTTACCCGCTGTTTATATACAGTATATTGCATGCCCTGTCCTAACATCTAAGGCTCTGCGAACCCTTTAATTGAACGCCATCGGTATCTAGCTGGTTAACGTATCAGATCCATCTTGGGGGGGTGGTCTGTTGTGCTCACACAAGAAAGGAAAGGACTGCTGTATGGAAGGATGAAAATCCCTAAGGGGCAGTCACAGAGCTGTCCATTTGTTCCTGATTAATTTAATATAGGCTGCTCGAATGAACTGCCTTTATCTCGGTCTCCCAGTTCTGCCACCGTCAGTGTTTGAATGGCAATCTCTTCTGTCATTGAGCTCATATGCATAGTGATGTTTCTAGGAGAAGCTTACAGTGGCTGCCAAAGCCTCCCCAGAGCCCAGTTTGCTGTGCCGTCCTTTGTGCGGCGAGGAGGATATATGGAGGCAATGGAGGCTCTGCTGAGAGGGGAGGCACATTGATTACAGTCAGTATGATGGAAGCAGCCATTTCCCAGGTGCCCCTCTGTGTATTAATTCAATTACGAGGACGGCGTTTGTTATTGGTAAACGATGGGAATATCAAAGCGTTTTCCTTCTCACTGCTTTCATTAAAGGCAATCTATAATCACTTGAAGAGTTTTAGATAGCCTAATGTTAAATGATTGTATCTACTTGTGTTAATGTTTAATACAATTGTTTACATAAAGTTGGTTTTGGATGGTAAATCTGTACTGGATGGCGGTCATATTCAGCCATTTAATGCAGCCTCAGATTCCTTCCTGTAGTGCAGAAAAGTGATTGCACTTTGCTCATTATATTACAATTGTAGCGTCACGCCCAGAATATACATTCCCATCCACTAACTCACTGGAACAACAAGAAGGGCATTTCTGTGGGTAAAACAGAACAGTAATGGCTGTCTCTCCTCCAGTGGCGACTGGTGCTCAACATTTTTGGGGGGGCACAAACATACTGAAAAAACAAACAAACATCTATTGCAGCCACTGTGCCCATCAAATGCAGCTACTGTGCCTATCAATTGCCGCCACTGTGCCCATCAAACGCAGCCACTGTGCCCATCAAACGCAGCCACTGTGTCCATCAATTTCCGCCACTGTGCCATCAAACGCAGCCACTCTGCCCATCAATTTCCACCACTGTGCCATCAATTGCAGCCACTGTGCCCATCAAATGCAGCTACTGTGCCTATCAATTGCCACCACTGTGCCCATCAAACGCAGCCACTGTGCCCATCAATTTCCGCCACTGTGCCATCAAACGCAGCCACTGTGCCCATCAATTGCCGCCAGTTTGCCCCATCATATGCCGCCAGTTTGCCCCATCAAATGATGCCAGTTTGCCCCATCAAATGATGCTAGTTTGCACCATTAAATGATGCCAGTTTGCCCCATTAAATGCCGCCAGTTTGCCCCATCAAATGATGCCACTTTGCCCCAAACGATGCCAGGTTGCCCCATTAAAAATGACAATTTGCTCCATCAAATGCCGCCAGTTTGCCCTATCAAATGATGCCAGTTTTCCCCTTGAAATGATGCTAGTTTGCCCCATTAAATGATGCCAATTTTCTCCATTAAATGCCTCCAGTTTGCCCCATCAAATAATGCCAGTTTGCCCCATCAAATGATGCCAGTTTTCCCCATTAAATGATGCCAATTTCCTCTATCAAATGCCGCCAGTTTGCCCATCAAAAGATGCCAGTTTGCCCCATCAAATGATGCCAGTTTGCCCCATCAAATGATGCCAGTTTGCCCCATTAAATGATGCCAGTTTGCTCCATCAAATGATGCCAGTTTGCCCCTTTAAATGATGCCAGTTTGCTCCATCAAATGATGCCAGTTTGCTCCATCAAATGCCGCCAGTTTGCTCCATCAAATGCCGCCAGTTTGCTCCATCAAATGCCGCCAGTTTGCCCTATCAAATGATGCCAGTTTGCCCCATTAAATGATGCCAGTTTGCCCCCATTAAATGATGCCAGTTTGCTCCATCAAATGCCACCAGTTTTCTCCATCAGTTTGCCCCATCAAATGCCTGCCACCAGTTTACCCCATCAAAAGCTGCCAGTTTGCCCTATCGAAAGCCGCCAGTTTGCCCCATCGAATGATGCCAGTTTTCCCCCATCAAATGATGCCAGTTTACCCTATGAAACGCTGCCAGATTGCCCCATCAAATGCCGCCAGTTTGCCCCATCAAATGCGGCCAGTTTGCTCCATCAAATGATGCAAGTTTGCCCCCCCCCTGCCTGGCAGTTACCTTTCTTGGGTCAGCGCCATCCTCCACGTTCCCTCCGAGTCCTCGATGTCTTCTCCCGTCCTCTTCATGTCATCTCTGCTATGATTGGACGCCTGATAGGCGTCCAATAACAGCGCCTGTCGCTTCAGGCCAATCAGGTGACCAGACCCGGTGGCTAAGAGGCGGGTCAGTGATTCCCTAACACATCACTGTTTAAACAGCGAACGCACAGCAGTGCGCACGCTGTTTAACAATTTGGAAGACTATTAGAGCCCACAGGTCACCTGAATAGTGGGCAGCAGCGCCGACAATAGATAGATTCATGCAATGCATGAATCTATCTATTGTTGATTGATGGGTGCAGGAAAGAGGGGACTATGGACGCACCGCCACTGCTCTCCTCATCTACTCTGAGGATGGTTACAGGTGGAATACAGTATCCAATCTTTCTAAACACATTCTTGTTCTCCGTCTGTTTGCTTTAAAGTTGTGTAGCACCCTGGAGTTTAGGCAGGGTTGCTCCTAAATGTACCTGCCAGTAGTACCTACCTTGGCTAATTGTTAGGGATCGTTTGATTTCTCCCTGAGTCTGGCACTGCTGCATTTCTCACTTCTAGGTGGCAGAGTACTTGGTGGCATTAGATACAAGAAGGGCAATGCAAGGTCAGATTATGGGTATATGGGGTGTCTCACCCAATAGGCAGGGGTTTTCTTGGATCTCTTGGCCTGCTGGGAGAACCTATATATTTGGGTGGAGTTACCTCTTTGTCAGTGCCACCTATCAGTATCCATAAGTGCCCATCTGTGCCCACCAGTGCCCACCTATCAGTGCCCATCCATGCCACCTATCAGTGCCACCCATAAGTACCCATAAGTGCCACCTATGAGTGCCTATCAGTGCCGCCTATGAGTGCCAATCAGTGCAACATATGAGTGCCCATCAGTGCCACCTATGAGTGCCCATCAGTGCCACCTATGAGTGCCCATCAGTGCCACCTATGAGTGCCCATCAGTGCCATATACCAGTGCCAATCAGTGCCACCTCATCCGTGCCATCTCAGAGGAAGCCCCCAACATGTGCATGGTCAGGTACGTCCCCCATGGCCACCATGGATGCCATGCATATGCCAATCAGTGCTCACAAATAGGTACTGACTGGCACTATTCATACATAATGCCAGATCAGTGATGCCCAGCAATGTCACCCATCAGTGCCATACATCAGTGTCCTTTAGTGTCACCTATCAGTCACATACCGAGCCACGCCCCCTACAGTAAGATACACACATTAGGGAACACTTAACCCCTTTAGCGCCCCCTACAGGTTAATCCCTTCACTGCCAGAGTAATTTTCACAGCAATCAGTGCATTTTTATAGCACTGTTTGCTGTAAAAATTACAATGGTCCCAAAATAGTGTCAAAAGTGTCTGATGTGTCCGCCATAATGTCGCAGTTACGATAAAAATCGCTGATCGCCACCATTAGTAGTAAAAAAAAAAATATTAATAAAAATGCCATAAAACTATCCCCTATTTTGTAGACGCTATAACTTTTGCGCAAACCAATTAATAAACGCTTATTGCGATTTATTTTACCAAAAATATGAGAATAAGAATACGTATCGGCTTAAACTGAGAAAAAAACTTTTTTTATTTATTTTTTGGGGGATATTTATTATAGCAAAAGGTAAAAAATATTGTTTTTTTTTTTCAAAGAGGTGATCAAATACCACCAAAAGAAAGCTCTATTTGTGGGGGAAAAAAAGGCGTCAATTTTGTTTGGGAGCCACGTCGCATAACCGCGCAATTGTCAGTTAAAGCGACGCAGTGCCGAATCGCAAAAAGGGGCAAGGTCTTTTAGCTGCATAATGGTCAGGGGCTTAAAGTGGAGTTCCACCCTGAAATTAATTTTTACACCAAAAAATGTTTTTACTTACCTGAAATAGCGGTTGCTATGCAGAAGTCCCTAATCTGCCTCTTCATCCTCCGCGGTGGATCCTCTTCCTCGTCCTACACTCTTCTTCTACTTGTGAATGGGGCGCACTGCCTTCTGGGAACTGTGTGTATCACAGAGAGCAGCTGGCCCATTCACAAAGCACCGCGCAGCGCGCCCATGCGCAGTAGAAAACGGCAAGTGAAGCTGCACGGCGGCGCCAGGAGCTGCCAGGATTGAGGATCGGCCTCGGCGGGGGGCAGACATTGCTGGCGACTAGGACAGGTAAGTGTCCTTATTAAAAGTCAGCAGCTACAGTGTTAGTAGCTGCTGACTTAGACTTTTTTTTTTTTTACCAGACCGCTTTAAGTGGTTAAAGCAGACTTCCACCCTGGGAAAAAAATTCTTTCAAAAATCTAAAAATAAAAAAATTAAATAAAAACATTTTTTTTTAAAGCGGAGTTCCACCCAAAAATGTAACTTCCGCTTATCCCACTCCATACCCCCTTACATGCCACATTTGGCATGTCTTTTTTTGGGGGGGGGGGAGTGGGGGCTGCAGGAGGAGTGGGACTTCCTGTCCCACTTCCTCCTTCCGCCGAGGGGCTGGTAAGGCGAATAGGCTTAATCGCCTTATTGCAGCCCCTCCCTGTAGGCGATCATCTAGGACACTGACAGGTCCTAGACGATCGCCTGTCCAATCAGCAGCGAGCTGCGCCGCGCGCGCATGCGCAGTGCGGCTCGTGCATGCGCAGTGGGTGCCCGGCCGTGAAGCCAAAGGCTGTCACGGCCGGGTGCCCACAGTAGAAATGAAGACGCCGGCTGGGGAGGGGGGGGAGGAGCGGAGCTCCCCCGGCGCGTCGCTGGAACGCTGGAGCAGGTAAGTGATTGTTTATTAAAAGCCAGCAGCTACACTTTTAATAAACAAAACTTTTGGCTGGAACACCCCTTTAACTTACCCTAAATAGCTGTTGCTATGCGGAAGTCCTGAATCTGCCTCATCATCTTCCGCGGTCGATTCTCTTCCTCCTCCTACACTCGGTGTCTTCTTGTGAATGGGGCACGCTGCATTCTGGGAACTGTGTGTATCCCAGAAAGAGGCCGGACCATTCACAAAGCGCCACACCGCTCGCACATGCGCAGTAGGAAACGGGCAGTGAAGCCGCATGGCTTCACTGCCTGTTTCCCTTACTGGGGATGGTGGCGACTGGAGCTGCCAGGATCGAGGGATCGGCCTCAGCGGGGGCCGACATCGCGGCGACTAGGACTAGGACCGCTTTAAGTGGTTAAAATGCAAATCAGTTTATAACGTTTTTGAACTGCGTTTTTTTCTGGATATTTTTGTTGTTATTTGGTCTCTCACTGTTAAACCTTCCAATAAAATTATAGGCGGATTATTTTTTTGTCATTGGCAAATGTACAAAATCATCAGGGGATCAAATACTTTTTTCCCTCGCTGTAAATCTTTTCCGGAGGTTAACCACTTAAGGACCGCCTACTGCACATTTACGTCGACAGAATGGCACGGCTGGGCACATCAACGTATATATACGTTGATTTTAGTACCCAGCCGTGGGTCGCGGGCACGCGCCCGCGACCCGGTCCGAAGCTCCGGGGGTGGGACCGCGGGATTCGCGGACCCGATCGCCGCTGCAGTGCGGCGATCCGTCCCTGGAGCGGAAGAACGGGGAGAGCCGTGTGTACACACGGCTTCCCCGTGCTTCTCTGTGGCTGTAGCATCGATCGCGTCATCCCTGCAATAGGGGGACGCGATCGATGACGTCACACCTACAGCCACACCCCCCTACAGTAGTAAACAAAACACATAGGCACACATCCCCTACAGCGCCACCTGTGGTTAACTCCCAAACTGCAACTGTCATTTCCACAGTAAACAATGCAAATTTAAATGCATTTTTTGCTGTGAAAATGACAATTGTCCCAAAAATGTGTCAAAATTGTCCGAAGTGTCCGCCATATTGTCGCAGTCACGAAAAAAATCGCTGATCGCCGCTATTAGTAGTAAAAAAAAAAAATTTATAAAAATGCAATAAAACTATTCCTTATTTTGTAAACGCTATAAATTTTGCGAAAACCAACTGATAAACGCTTATTGCGATTTTTTTTACCAAAAATACATAGAAGAATACGTATCGGCCTAAACTGAGGAAAAAAAATGTTTTTTTATATATTTTTGGGGGATTTTTATTATAGCAAAAAGTAAAAAATATTGCATTTTTTTTAAAATTGTCGCTATATTTTTGTTTATAGCGCAAAAAATAAAAACCGCAGAGGTGATCAAATAACACCAAAAGAAAGCTCTATTTGTGGGGAAAAAAGGACGCCAATTTTGTTTGGGAGCCACGTCGCACGACCGCACAATTGTCAGTTAAAGCGACGCAGTGCCGAATCGCAAAAAGGGGCAAGGTCCTTTACCTGCATTTTGGTCCGGGTCTTAAGTGGTTAAAGGGGTTGTAAAGGTAAAAGTTTTTTTACCTTAATGCATCCTATGCATTAAGGTAAAAAAACATCTCACAGCACCGGCCCCCCGAGTCCCCGTTTTACTTACCTTACCGTTCGAAACTCCCGGGTGCGTTTGTGTCATCCTCTTCGGTTCCCAGCCTGGCCGTTGATTGGCTAGGCTGGGCGGATTGATAGCAGTGCAGCCATTGGCTGGCGCTGCTGTCAATCACAGCGGAGGGCGGAGCCGAGTGATACAGTCGGCGGCTATGGCCGCCGCTGTATCACGGGAGCGCGCTCGCAAAAGCTTTCCACCGTGCGAGCGCCTTTGCATGAAAGTAGAAATCTTTTGCGAGGAGGAGCCCAGACAGCCGCCGAGGGACCCCAGAAGACAGCTTTCTGGGCCACTCTGTGCAAAACGAACTGCACAGTGGAGGTAAGTAGCACATGTTTGTTATTTTAAAAATAAAAAAAATCCTGAGTTTAGTGTCCCTTTAAGTGGTTACAGGAATTGTACAATCAGATTGTAACATGTATGGTCAGCTATTAGGCGGTCGTTTAGAATTCATTGAGGTTCCCTTTAGGTGAGAATGCTGCATGTCTGGTGTGTGAATTCACTGCTTGTCTCTGGGTACCAGTCCTATCTCCATCCTTGCCAGCATCCTATAATTGGTTTCAGAGGCAGTTCATTCTTGTTATCTGCGGAATCAAACAGGTTAAATCATCATTAAGTGATGTGTGTGATAAACAGGCCTGTGTAGTGGGGCCCATCGGGGCCCCCGGATGTCACACATAGACAAGACGGGCTGAGAACAGAGAGAAGCCACAATCTCCATCCCAGCACAGCCTCCCCGGGGAGCCTCTACAGAATGGAGGGCCGGCCAGTGGATATTTGATTGTGTCACACAATGACTGGGAAAAACACTTGCCCTTTCCCTTCCGCTATGAACTGACTTCAAGGACATCCCTGATGTAATACCCCCGAGAAATGGCCAATCCTGAGATCCGGGGGTCCAGCAAACCTCCAGGACCTGTTAATTAAAAATACCAAAACACCCCCCCAACCACCCTGATGCTGCCGCTGATATCATAAATTGAGGGTAATAAATTCAGTGACGGTGAAAAATAGCTTGTCATTGGGGATCTCTCTATGTGATCTTCTCACCAGATAAGACAATTCCACTCATCATCATTCATTAATAATACGTTCTTTACGCCCCATTTACTTGTAATGGCCCCGGTAGGGTGTTCCTATCTACTTTCATCTTTTTCTATTGGTTTTGGTTTTGTGTTGCTTTGCTGTATATTTTGTGTTATTAATTATTACCGGAGCGAATGGGACTGGGCAATATCAACAGGCTGAACAAGGTAAAACTCCTGCTGCCTTCCCCGAGCAATCTGCAGTGGAAAACGATCAGTTGTGTGTAAATCCAGAGTTTAGTAAATGAGGTAAAGCTTATGCCGCGTACACACGACCGTTTTTCGGGTTCTAAAAAATTAAGTTTTTTTTTTAATGTCATTAAAAACTATTGTGTGTGGGCTTCAGAGCATTTTTCACGATCTAAAAAATGGGGATTAAAAAATTTGAACACGCTTTATTTTTTTACGCCTTTTTAAGGTTGTAATAAAATGATCGCGTGTAAGCTTTAACGCCGTGAAAAAACGCACATGCTCAGAAGCCAGTTATGAGACGGGAGCGCTCGTTCTGGTAAAACTAGCGCTCGCAATGGCGTAAACACATTCATCACGCTATAACAGACAGAAAAGCGCAAATCGTCTTTTACTAACACAAAATCAGCTAAAGCAGCCCAAAGGGTGGCGCCATCCACATGGAATTTCCCCTTTATAGTGCCGTCGTACGTGTTGTACGTCACCGCGCTTTGCTAGAGCATTTTTTTGTTCACGATCGTGTGTAGGCAAGGCCGTTTTAATGATCAGGTTGAAAAAAAATTAGTTTTCTCTAGACCAGGAGTCTCCAAACTATGGCCCTCCAGGTGTTCAGGAACTACAATTCCCATCATGCCTAGTCATGTCTACGAATGTCAGAGTTTTACAATGCCTCATGGGAAGTGTAGTTCCACAGCAGCTGGAGGGCCGTAGTTTGGAGATCCCTGCTCTAGACCCTTAAAAACTTCGGGGTAGATTCAGGTACACGTAAATTTGCGCAGCGTATTCGAAATACTCTACGCTGCCGTATTTTACCAGGCTCTAAATGGAATTCTGGTAGATTTTTGCCCGTACGATACGGCGGCGTAGTCTATTTCTTGCCACGTAATCGAAATACGCGATTAGAGGGAGTGAAGCATTTAAATTAGGCGTGTCCCCGCGGCGATCAAACTGCACATGCTCCGTTCAGAAATTTCCCGCCGTGCATTGCGCGAAATCACGTCGTTACGTAATTTTTTTTTGAGTAGCGTCGTTTACGAACATTCCTATTCCCGGACGACTTACGTAAAAAATAAAAAAGACGTCGGAAAACGTTGATATTCGACGCGGGAACGACGGCCATACTTAACATGGGCTGTCTAATATTAGACCAGCAAAAAGCTGGTATAGTGTTACGTAAAAAAAAAGATGACTAAAGATGCTGTAAGAGATTGCGATTAAAGATCGTAATTTCGGGGATTGCCGGCAAAAGCTCATTAGCATACCCCAAAGCGGAAAACGACGGGAAGTCCACCCAGTGGCCGCAATTTTATTGCAGCGTAGATCCGAAGGCGTACAAACACGTAATCCAGTCGAATTGAAGCCCGCATCCGTATTTTCATGGTTTGAGATTTCAGACTAGCTAAAAAACGCGCGTAATTCGAAAGTACTCCAGTCTAACACCAGTTAGACAGGAGTTACGGGTCTCTGAATCTGGCCCTTCATTTTTTAGAACCCAAAAAACGGTCGTGTGTACGCAGCATTAGGCACGTGCAGAACGAAAAAATTTGTTTAGTTTTGTTTCATTTTTCGATTCGCTATTTACAGAAATTTATTTCGTTAAATTTGTTTCATTCGTTCAATTTGTTTAATTCGTTTTCGGGAATCCGTTTAGTTTATTCGTTTTCGAATCGATTCGAAAAGTTTTAGAATCATGTTTGAATTCGAAAAGTTTTCCAATTTCCAAAAAGGATAAAATAGAATCAAAAATATTTAAAATAAAGGAATTATAATTATAATTGTTTTTTCTATTCTATTCCTTTATTTTCTTTTCTATTTTCTTTTGTTTGGAAATTGGAAAACTATTCGAATTTGAAAATTTTTTGAAATTGGAATTTGAAAACTATTAGGCTTCATTTCCACTGGCGGTTTTACAACCACTTTTCTGAGCGTTTTTTACAGCTTAAAAACGCCTGTCCATGTTTATTTGAGCTGGAGCTTTAAAAACGCAGCAGCAGCGTTTTTGCGCATTTTTGAGCGTTTTTTAATGTCTGGCGTTTTTACAGCTCTATTGCTGGAGCTTCAGAACACACTGGTCCTGCGTTTTTTTTGCAACTTAAAAACGTCTCAGCCATCTACAGCTCAAAAACGTCATGGTGGGCATGAGGCCATAAACTAACACGGACAGGCGTTTTTAAGCTGCAAAAAACGCCCAGAAAAGTGGCTGTAAAAACACCAGTGGAAATGAGCCCTAAGAAATCGAAAAGCATTTGAAAACTAGATTAGATTAGAATTTAATAATAATGTACGGTTTTACAAATCGAAAAACGATTTGAAAACTAAAAAAGTTGTTTAGTTTCTTTAAATTTTTTGATTCGTTATTTACCTAATTTTTTTAAATTCAATTAGTTTCATTCGTTTTCGGGAATCCATTTAGGTTGTTCGTTTTTGAATCGATTCGAAAAGTTTTAGAATCATGTTCGAATAGTTTTCGGATTTCCAAAAAGAATAAAATAGAATCGAAAATAAAGGAGTAGAATAGAAAAAAATATATATTTTTTTTCTATTCTATTCCTTTATTTTCTATTCTATTTTATTCTGTTTGGAAATTGGAAAACTATTAGAATTTGAAAATGTTTTTAAATTTGAATTTAAAAAATATTCAAATTCGAAAAGCATTTGAAAACTATTCAAATTAAAATTTAATTTAATGATAATAATAACGTACGGTTTTATGAATCGAAAAACTATTTAAAAACGAAAACAGTTGTTTCGTTTCTTTAAATGTTTTGATTCGTTATTTACATAAATTTGTTTAGTTAAATTTGTTTCATTCGTTTTCGGGAATCCGTTTAGTTTATTCGTTTTAGAATCGATTCAAAAAGTTTTAGAATCATGTTCCAAAAAGAATAAAATAAAATGTATAGAATAGGGATAGAATAGAGGGATAGAATAGAAAAAAAAATTATAATTTGGCACTGGTGAGGCTGCATTTGATGGGCGCTGGTGAGGCTGCATTTGATGGGCGCTGGTGATGCTGCATTTGATGGGCGCTGGTGAGGCTGCATTCGATGGGCGCTGGTGAGGCTGCATTTGGTGGGTGCTGGTGAGGCTGCATTTGATGGGCGCTGGTGAGGCTGCATTTGATGGGCGCTGGTGAGGCTGCATTTGATGGGCGCTGGTGATGCTGCATTTGATGGGCGCTGGTGAGGCTGCATTTGATGGGCGTTGGTGAGGCTGCATTTGGTGGGTGCTGGTGAGGCTGCATTTGATGGGCGCTGGTGAGGCTGCATTTGATGGGCGCTGGTGAGGCTGCATTTGATGGGCGCTGGTGAGGCTGCATTTGATGGGCGTTGGTGAGGCTGCATTTGATGGGCGCTGGTGAGGCTGCATTTGATGGGCGCTGGTGAGGCTGCATTTGATGGGCGCTGGTGAGGCTGCATTTGATGGGCGCTGGTGATGCTGCATTTGATGGGCGCTGGTGAGGCTGCATTCGATGGGCGCTGGTGAGGCTGCATTTGATGGGCGTTGGTGAGGCTGCATTTGATGGGCGCTGGTGAGGCTGCATTTGATGGGCGCTGGTGAGGCTGCATTTGATGGGCGCTGGTGAGGCTGCATTTGTTGGGCGTTGGTGAGGCTGCATTTGATGGGCGCTGGTGAGGCTGCATTTGATGGGTGCTGGTGAGGCTGCATTTGATGGGCGCTGGTGAGGCTGCATTTGTTGGGCGTTGGTGAGGCTGCATTTGATGGGCGCTGGTGATGCTGCATTCGATTGGCGCTGGTGAGGCTGCATTTGATAGGCGTGGTGAGGCTGCATTCGATGGACGCTGGTGAGGCTGCATTCGATGGACGCTGGTGAGGCTGCATTTGATGGGCGCTGGTGATGCTGCATTTGATGGGCGTGGTGAGGCTGCATTCGATGGACGCTGGTGAGGCTGCATTTGATGGGCGCTGGTGATGCTGCATTTGATGGGCGTGGTGAGGCTGCATTCGATGGACACTGGTGAGGCTGCATTCGATGGACGCTGGTGAGGCTGCATTTGATGGGCGCTGGTGATGCTGCATTTGATGGGCGTGGTGAGGCTGCATTCGATGAACGCTGGTGAGGCTGCATTTGATGGGCGTGGTGAGGCTGCATTCGATGGACGCTGGTGAGGCTGCATTTGATGGGCGTGGTGAGGCTGCATTTGATGGGCGCTGGTGAGGCTGCATTTGATGGGCGCTGGTGAGGCTGCATTTGATGGGCGCTGGTGAGGCTGCATTCGATGGGCGCTGGTAGGCTGCATTAATAGGCATTTCATTAAAAAGGTGGGGTATACATGGGCAGGGCAAAGGCTGGAGTTGGGGTTGGAGCCAAGGGGGGCAGCAAAATCAGGTTTTGCCTAAGGTGTCCAAAATCCCTGCACCAGCCCTGGCGGCATTAGACTCTCTGTTAGGTCATTATTGCTGACCATGTCCCCATTTGGTGAGATTTCCCCTTACTTCCTGTCTCAGTGACAATGTGGGAGCACTCAGAATGTGGTGCAGATGTGCATGGTAGCCAATCAGCTTCTAACTTCAGCTTATCCATTTAGGCTTTGCCAATAAAAACCTGGAAGCCGATTGGTTTCTATGCAGAGCTGCACCACATTTTGCACACTCCAGGTTTAGTAAATAACGCCCAACGTGTCACCAGATCTGTCCAGTCACACAATGTCACTTGGGTCAAATCAAAATTAATCTTCGCCTGCAGTATCAAGAAAGTTTGAAGGAGGAGGATGGAGAATTTGTCTCAAATTTCTATTGGCCAGTAAAAATTTGTATAGCGCTGCAAATGCGAACTAAATCGCGCATGTTTTTTTGCCTGGTAAAGTCCAATCATTCCAAAATCAAATTTTAAAACGCAAACAAAATGTCTGAAGTACTTTGACTGACATTCCACAAATCATAAAATGTACTGAGAATTTTTCTATGGAAATCTACTAATGTATGGCCTGTTTTACACTCACCACCAATGGAGGAAATTCTGCATTACAGTGTAACACATGGGCTCTGCGATTAACAAGCGATCAGGGTGGGAGTTTATTGGTGAAATGACATCATCTCACCCCGGGGACACATCTGTCACTGGGAAAGGGAGGACAAATCTACATGTGTTTGTCTATTTACAGGCTGAGCTCTATAAATCCAACACCTGCTGGAGAATAGACTGACCAGCCCACCCCACACGGTTACCCAGCCATGGCGATGATTGTCTAGTAAGTAATAAATTGATCGCTGATTAGCATCCTCAAAGGCAAAACCAAAAACCAAAAACCACGCTCTTTGCAAAGAAATCTTTTAAAAACAAAATAAAGTGAAATCAATCAGTGAATCAGGGATTATATCCAGGAAAAAAGAAACTTGTGTTAAAGACTGATATTCCATCAAATTTTAGGGCTCGGTCATATCGCATTAATGGCGCATGTGCACCGCAGCCCCCCCCCCCCCCCCCCCCCCCAAAAAAAAAGTCTCCAAAGTTAGTTTGCCTATACAGAAGGCTAATTATAGACCATTTTTTTTTTTTTTTTAATAACTGATAATATGACTAACATCATGACTAACAATCTTTTTATTCATATTATGATTTATTTAAAGCGGAGGTCCCACATTTTTTTTTTTACTAAAGCCAGCAGCTACAAATACAGCAGCTGCTGATTTTACTACATGGACACTTACCTGTCCAGAGCGCCCGCCATGTGGGCAGCCAAAGTCGATCTGTCACTGAACGATTGGCTGCTGCTGGCGCCATCCTCGGTAAGGGCCACTAGGGGCCCCCGTCGGGGTGCCAGCCTATGTAAAACCAGGGACAGTATGTAAAAATCTGTGTTTAAAAATCCCAAGATTATAGCTGCCCCACCTCTCCAGTACCTTTTCAGTGTGTGTATATGTATACTGTGTATATTGTGTGTCTGTGTATGTATACTGTATGTGTGTATACTGTGTGACCCCATAATCTCCTATTGCCCGGGGGCCCCATAATCTCCTATTGCCCGGGGCCCCATAATCTCCTATTGCCCGGGAGCCCTATAAGTTGTCAGTCCGCCCCTGCATTGGACACACCCCAAACTTACATGGGACCCACTACATACTTACATGGTGCCTACCTCCTACTTACATGGGACCCACCCCAAACTTACATGGGACCCACCACATACTTACATGGTGCCTACCGCCTACTTACATGGGACCCACTCCATACTTACATGGGACCCACTCCATACTTACATGGGGCCTACCCCATATTTACATGGGACCCACTCCATACTTACATGGGGCCTACCCCATACTTACATGGGGCCCACTCTATACTTACATGGGACCCACCTCAAACTTACATGGGACCCACCTCATACTTACATGGGACTCACCTCATACTTACATGGGGCCCACTTCATACTTACATGGGGCCCACTCCATACTTACATGGGACTCACCTCATACTTACATGGGGCCCACTCCATACTTACATGGGACCCACTCCATACTTACATGGGACCCACCCCATACTTACATTCGACCTACCTCATACTTACATGGGACCCACTCCATACTTACATGGGGCCCACTCTATACTTACATGGGACCCACCCCAAACTTACATGGGACCCACCACATACTTACATGGTGCCTACCTCCTACTTACATGGGACCCACCCCAAACTTACATGGGACCCACCACATACTTACATGGTGCCTACCTCCTACTTACATGGGACCCACTCCATACTTACATGGGACCCACTCCATACTTACATGGGGCCTACCCCATACTTACATGGGGCCCACTCTATACTTACATGGGACCCACCCCAAACTTACATGGGACCCACCTCATACTTACATGGGGCCCACTCCATACTTACATGGGGCCCACTCCATACTTACATGGGGCCCACCCCATACTTACATGGGGCCCACTCCATACTTACATGGGACTCACCTCATACTTACATGGGGCCCACTCCATACTTACATGGGGCCCACCCCAAACTTATATGGGACCCACCCCATTCTTACATGGGGCCCACCCCATACCTACAAGAGGCCTGTTAGTGGTCCTCAGGGGTGCAAAGTTGTACCAACATTTTCTCTGCCCTGCCTACAAACATTCCAAAAACAAAAACATTCTAAGTTCTCCTGGACTATGGCCAACTTTTAAGCAGCAGCAGCCAACAGTAGTAGAACTTATGGTACTTGAATAAATTGCAAGCCCCCACCTGTTCTCCTCTGCCCATCCACGGGACTTAGAGGGCTCTTTAATAAATGATGGGCAGAGTGCAGGGTGCCCAATATTCTGTGCTGGTAAGCTCTTGAAGTATAAATACACCCTTTTGTTGGTGAACTGCCACAATGGTTATGTCTACATTTCCTCCTCTATGACACTGCCAACCCTTTTCATACCCCAGATAACTCAAGCACTTTAATTCCATTAAGTGCTTTGGCTTTTGTGTGGGTGCCATCCTCCTTCCCGTGTCTGGCAGTCTATAAATCTCCACTGATCGGCACCAGCCTGGTTGCCTAGGACTCGGCAGAAGAGAGAGATGAATTTAATCAGGCTGTGATCTGTTTATCTCCGGCTGAAAGGCCTTTTCTCTCCTCGTGCGGTCCCATTCAGCGAGGTTTGTTTAGCCTGCTGCCCCCCCTATTCACCTTAACACTTCTCGGGTTAATAAAAGCAGCCTTTGTTTCTATCAGTGATCTATAAGGACGTGTCGTTCGGTGCATTTGTTTCTGCTTGTTGTTCCAAAGCTAAACGGTCTGACCAGAGATCGTTTACACCCAGCAATTACCACGTACAATATGTGTTAGCGATATTGATGGCGGCCATTTGTGATAATCGCCAGTCTATTCTGAAGGATGTTTTTCGTTTTGACCGTGTCAGCGCAGCTTTGTGTCGCGTGTAGAGGTGGTGATAGAGTCTGATGAATGGTATGGGATCCTAGACACCTGGGGCTTTCCCATATAGGAAAAAAGGCCAACTGTAAGAGAAACCTCAATTAATTAGAAATATGATGTTATGGAGGTGATAGAAATATTTCAACGTTAAAGTGACACTAAACTCTGGCTAACAAAAAAATCTATATAAACATGTATTCTTAAAGGGGGGCTCCAGGCTCCTTAAAACATTTCTAAAAGTCAGCAACTACAAATAATGTAGCTTCTGACTTTTAATATTAGGACACTTTCCTGTCCAGGGATCCCGCAATGTCGGCACTCTAGCTGATTCTTCAATCGGCTCTCGGGTGCTGCCTCCACCCAGCAGCCACTGGTGCTCAAAATTTTTGGGGGGGCGCAAACAAATCGAAAAAAAAAAAACATCAACTGCAGCCACTGTGCCCATCAAATGCAGATACTGTGCCCATCAATTGCCGCCACTGTGCCATCAAATGCAGCCACTATACCAATAAAACGTAGCCACTGTGCCCATCAAATGCAGCCACTGTGCCCATCAAATGCAGCCACTGTGCCCATCAAATGCAGCCACTGTGCCCATCAAATGCACCCACTGCTGTGCCCATCAAAAGCAGCCACTGTGCTCATTAATTGCCACCACTGTGCCATCAAATGCCACCACTGTGCTTATCAAACACAGTTACTGTACCCATCAATTGCTGACACTGTGCCCATCAATTGCCGCTACTGTGCCCATGAATTGCTGCCAGTGTGCTCATCAATTGCCGCTACTGTCCCCATCAACTGCTGCCAGTGTGCCCATTGTAGCGCTACCCCATTCAGGAGCCGCTGGTTAGATGTGGGATCGGCATAAGTTAAGTTACCTTTGATGTGTCTAGGGAAATTGATGGTAGCAACTGTGAGAGCAGTAACGGAATGTCCAAGCCAATGGTTGACGTTTTCGAAGTGCTTTATTTTCGGTCCAACATTGACCAACAGTCAACTTGAGGTAGACAGGACAGGTTGGTGAAAAGAATAACAGTTGAATAAGAAGGAAAATTGCGCAAATCTAAACAAAATAAGTGTACAAATATTGAGCAGCGTCTCAAAGGTGTTATACAACACCAAAACAATATATAGAAAAAATGAAGTCGCGCTATAAATGGTATACAGTAAAAAAATTATTTAAAATACGTGGAAAGTATTAGTGCAAACTGAAATAGCACATGAGCAAGCTTATCAAAAACACAGTAGTAGTGAACAGTGAACACGATTTGAAGTCCATATGGTAATTATACAGTCCATCAAGAATTATATTGAATAGACAGAAAGAATTTCCCAGTGTTGATAGGTCCACAGACAGATATGTGTAGTGACAAAACAAAGACCTCCACCGCACAGAAAACACTGACCCTTACCAGAGTCTATGATCTCACCGAGATCAATATCAGCAATTTGTAACATTCATGTTTCAGCAGGGAACGAAAGAGGACATCCACAAATTCCAGCCAGTAGGTGTATTCGGCTCAAACAGCGATCAAATATCAACCTGGTAAAAATTAAACCACTGCAGTAACTTACTTTTCCTTTCCAATGGCCAATCGGTCTCACCGCATGATGTGTCTCCTGGCTGTGTTTTTTTACTGTATACCATTTATAGCGCGACTTCATTTTTTCTATATGGTGAAAAGAATAACTTTGCAGAGTCAGGCTCTGGATAACGAACAGAAGCAGTCCTGCTTCTAGAGTATATTCTTTTCTCCCGTCGCCACTCCCGCCGCAGTGGGTGCAGTGCACCTGGACAGGCCTCTCCCACAGGTCTGGCAGCCAGAGTGTCACTGAGAATGCTGAGAAGGAACAAGTCTCTGCCACCGACTTGGCTCTAGTAAATTAGTAAAGACCTCTGCCACAGGTCCGATACTTGAGAGCAATAGAGCGTATCCTTTCATTCAAGTCCTCTTGAAGTATGGGGACCCAGTAAGTCACTGGGGCCCCTCGGCAACTCAGTTGCTCTGAGCCATGAGGGCCCAGAGTAAGGAACTCCGCGTAGCACGGGCCCCGGCCAGGTAGGCCATAATGGTGGGGCCTGTGACGTGCGCACACCCCGAAGGTGGGTGCCGCACCTGGAACCCGAGAAGAACCTCAAAAAATGGCATCTGCCATAGATATACCCTCCCCTAGCATGCCCCGTGAGGGAAACATTCCTCCACTTGCTCCATAAGTTGCGGCGGCGTAGCGTAAATGTGACAGCGCAAGTGCGCGTAATTCAATTTAGGCATGTAGGGGGCGTGTTGTATTGAAATTAACCGTGACCCCACGTAAACGACGCGCCAAACTAACTGACGCCGGACGTATCCCAGTGCGCATGCTCAAAATTATGCCGCAAATACTCATTGGTTTCGACATGAACGTAACTTACGCAAAGCCCTATTCGTGAACGTTTTACGCAAACAACGGAAAATTCTACACTGTCCGGACGTCTATACTTAACATTACGTACGCCTTATATAGCAGGGGTAACTTTACGCCGGACTTAGGCTTACGAAAAACGACGTAAAATAATACGACGGGCGCAAGTACGAATCGGCGTATCTAGCTCATTTGCATATTCAACGCGTAAATCAACGGAAACGCCACCTAGAGGCCAGCGTAAATATGCAACTGAGATACGACCGCGTAAAAGACTTACGCCGTCGGATCTAAGACAAATCAATGTGTAACTGATTCTAAGAATCAGGCGCATAGATACGACGCCGCTCACTCAGCGTTACGACGACGTGTCTGGAGCTACGCCGTCGTAACTCGTACCTGAATCTGGCCCATAGTATCGAACGGTATCTCACTAAACATGATACATCACAAGGAAAAGTAGCTTAGCGCCTGTTCTAGGTGCCACATGCACAATGACGGTGTACGACATCTAAGTATGTATACATCTATACTTTTCAGAGATATGTTTGTTATTTTGTACATATTTGATTGTATGTTTTTTACATATATTTCCTTTTGATGTATCATGTCAAAATATACTCTGTTACTATGTTTATAATTTACAGATGTAATAAACTGCTAGTTGTCAATGGTGTTTGGTGTTCCAAGTGCCTACCAATATTTTGTATTGCTATGTACATTTTAGGACTATTGGCTCAGTACTTACATATTGATATCAATGGAAATAAACACGTTTTTAAATTGTGTTTCCTTGTGGCACCTGTAAAGACCATCCAAAAAAAAGGATTTCTTATTGTGTTTGTAATATTATTATGGATGTGGTATTGAGTTGGCCCTTACCTACTATATGTCACATGTTTATATGTAATAAATTATATTTTACCTGTGTTTTTCCACCATCTCTCATACACGTTTCATTATAAAAAAAAATTCAGGAGAGCTTCTTGGGCAATGAGGCCTGCAGTATGTAATCATGGGCGTCCGCACCATAGGGCAAGGGGGGTCATTTGCCCCCACCTGGAATCACCAGGGAGAGCCAGGAGCAGGGCCGAACTGGCCTTGGGGCCGCTTTAAGGGGGCCCACTTCCTTTTGTCCTCTGGCGCTTGTATCGTATGTCATGAGCTGGGTCTGTGTGCAAGGTCTCGCCCCCTCTGTTCCGCCTATCACACGAGCCGAAATAGAGGGACGAGACCTTGCACACAGAACCAGCTCCGTTAATTTATGATAAAAGCACCAGAGGACAGAGGGAGGGGAGCACCGTATTATAATTCCAACATCTGTTGGTAACACTGGACTATTTTCTGATGATTTTTAGCAAGTCTGGAAACGCAGCGCAAACACAACACAGAGTTGTCGCCTACGGCATAGTTTCTAGTTGTCCCTTATTTAGAGTGCATGTCCCTTTTCTGGAATCAAATCCATTTGTCCCTCATTCCAAAAGGTTCCTCTTTTAGACCTGAAATAAATTTACTGTCAATATAGTGTAGTGTTTCAGTCAAGGGAAAGGGGTTCTGTGTAATGTAAAGGGGTCCAGAGGTGCGGGGTGCTGTGTAATGTAAAGGGGTCCAGTGATACAGGGTGCTGTGTAATATAAAGGGGTCCAGAGATGCAGGGTGCTGTGTAATATAAAGGGGTCCAGTAATGCAGGGTGCCGTGTAATGTAAAGGGGTCCAGAGATGCAGGGTGCTGTGTAATATAAAGGGGTCCAGTAATGCAGGGTGCTGTGTAATATAAAGGGGTCAGTAATGCAGGGTGCTGTGTAATGTAAAGGGGTCCATTGGTGCAGGGTGTTGTGTAATGTAAAGGGGTCCAGTAATGCAGGGTGCTGTGTAATGTAAAGGGGTCCACTGGTGCAGGGTGCTGTGTAATGTAAAGGGGTCCAGTGATGCAGGGTGCTGTGTAATGTAAAGGGGTCCAGTGATGCAGGGTGCTGTGTAATGTAAAGAGGTCCAGTAATGCAGGGTGCTGTGTAATGTAAAGGGGTCCACTGGTGCAGGGTGCTGTGTAATATAAAGGGGTCCACTGGTGCAGGGTGCTGTGTAATGTAAAGAGGCCCAGTGATGCAGGGTGCTGTGTAATGTAAAGGGGTCCAGTGATGCAGGGTGCTGTGTAATGTAAAGGGATCCAGTGATGCAGGGTGCTGTGTAATGTAAAGGGGTCCAGTGATGCAGGGTGCTGTGTAATGTAAAGGGGTCCACTGGTGCAGGGTGCTGTGTAATATAAAGGGGTCCAGTGATGCAGGGTGCTGTGTAATGTAAAGGGGTCCAGTGATGCAGGGTGCTGTGCAATGTAAATGGGTCCGTTGGTGCAGGGTGCTGTGTAATATAAAGGGGTCCAGTAATGCAGGGTGCTGTGTAATGTAAAGGGGTCCACTGGTGCAGGGTGCTGTGTAATGTAAAGGGGTCCAGTAATGCAGGGTGCTGTGTAATGTAAAGGGGTCCAGAGATGCAGTGTGCTGTGTAATGTAAAGGGGTCCAGTAATGCAGGATGCTGTGCAATGTAAACGGGTCCACTGGTGCAGGGTACTGTGTAATGTAAATGGGTCCACTGGTGCAGGGTGCTGTGTAATGTAAAGGGGTCCACTGGTGCAGGGTGCTGTGTAATATAAAGGGGTCCAGTGATGCAGGGTGCTGTGTAATGTAAAGGGGTCCAGTGATGCAGGGTGCTGTGTAATGTACAGGGGTCCAGTAATGCAGGGTGCTGTGTAATGTAAAGGGGTCCAGTGATGCAGAGTGCTGTGTAATGTAAAGGGGTCCAGTAGTGCAGTGTGCTGTGTAATGTAAACGGGTCCACTGGTGCAGGGTGCTGTGTAATATAAAGGGGTCCAGTGATGCAGGGTGCTGTGTAATGTAAATGGGTCCACTGGTGCAGGGTGCTGTGTAATATAAAGGGGTCCAGTGATGCAGGGTGCTGTGTAATGTAAAGGGGTCCACTGGTGCAGGGTACTGTGTAATGTAAATGGGTCCACTGGTGCAGGGTGCTGTGTAATGTAAATGGGTCCACTGGTGCAGGGTATTGTGTAATATAAAGGGGTCCAGTGATGCAGGGTGCTGTGTAATGTAAAGGGGTCCAGTAATGCAGGGTGCTGTGTAATGTAAAGGGGTCCAGTGATGCAGAGTGCTGTGTAATGTAAAGGGGTCCAGTAATGCAGTGTGCTGTGTAATGTAAACTGGTCCACTGGTGCAGGGTGCTGTGTAATATAAAGGGGTCCAGTGATGCAGGTTGCTGTGTAATGTAAAGGGGTCCAGTGGTGCAGGGTGCTGTGTAATGTAAAGGGGTCCACTGGTGCAGGGTACTGTGTAATGTAAATGGGTCCACTGGTGCAGGGTGCTGTGTAATGTAAAGGGGTCCACTGGTGCAGGGTACTGTGTAATGTAAAGGGGTCCTCTGGTGCAGGGTGCTGTGTAATATAAAGGGGTCCAGTGATGCAGGGTGCTGTGTAATATAAAGGGGTCCAGTGATGCAGGGTGCTGTGTAATGTAAAGGGGTCCACTGGTGCAGGGTGCTGTGTAATGTAAAGGGGTCCAGTGATGCAGGGTGCTGTGTAATATAAAGGGGTCCAGTGATGCAGGGTGCTGTGTAATATAAAGGGGTCCAGTGATGCAGGGTGCTGTGTAATGTAAAGGGGTCCAGTGATGCAGGGTGCTGTGTAATATAAAGGGGTCCAGTGATGCAGGGTGCTGTGTAATATAAAGGGGTCCAGTGATGCAGGGTGCTGTGTAATGTAAAGGGGTCCAGTGATGCAGGGTGCTGTGTAATATAAAGGGGTCCAGTGATGCAGGGTGCTGTGTAATGTAAAGAGGTCCAGTGATGCAGGGTGCTGTGTAATATAAAGGGGTCCAGAGCTGTGAGGTGCTGTGTGGAAAGGGGTCCAGAGGTGCAGTTGTGGAGAGGGGGTACACAGTAGTGACAAAGAGATATTGAAAGATTCAGGGGGATGTTTTTACATTTTAATGTGGGGGGGGGGCGCTTTTAACCCCCGCTAGCAGTCCAAGAAAGGGTAAAATGTGACTCTGTATCGCTGCTGCCAAATGTCAGCGGACGCCCATGTATGTAATCCCTTACATTGCTTTGTATAATGTAACATTGGCAGCATTTTCTCTGTTTAAGAAGTGAAAAGAAACTGCTGATCTTGTCAGAAATTCTGAATCTGTAAACATCCCGGTTTATCTCAAAGAGCCCACCTAGTTCTTATCTTGGACAACAGAATGATTGGCCTTTATAGTGTGGAGATCTTAGAGTGGTTGGGTAGCTTATCAAGAGACGATGGGCAGTGCTGACACCCATCAGTCCACAAGAACTGCGCGTTCGGGCACACCACAGGGCACACCACAGGGCACACCACAGGGCACACCACAGGGCACACCACAGGGCAGAGGAGTTAATGCATTTCTGGGAGATCGATGGGTATTTTATTGTATTTGGGTCTTTCAAGTTCACTGGTCTCAAAAAAATACTCTAGCAATGACCCTCCCCCTCCCCCCCCACACACACAAACACCAATGCTCGTTACTAACCAAATGTAACGCTCCAGCAATGTCCCTTCCATCCTGTGTCCAGTCCCCTGCAGCCTCCTCTCTAAGCCACGTGCTTCCTCCACCATGTACAATGCAGGGTTAATAGCCTTGCAATGTATGTCACATAGTTGGTAAGGTTGAATAAAGACAATACAGTGGAACCTCGGATTACGAGTATAAGCCATTCCAGAAGAATGCTCGTAATCAAAAGTACTCGCATATCAAAGCGAGTTTCCCCATAGAATTCAATGGAAACGAAAATAATTTATTCCACATTGACTTCAATGGCATGCAATACCGCATGTGGCCAGAGGTGGGGGGTGCCGGAGAGCCTCAGAAACACTCAGAAAGGCTCAGGGATAACTCAGCTGAAAGGCTCGGGAACGGAGTATTTCTGAGTTTTTACAAGCATTTCCGAACATCTCAGAACGGCTCCGGCGCCCCCCCCCCCCCCCACATCAGGCCACTGCTGTGGCTTGAATCCTAATAATTTTGCGAGACAACACTCAGTCAGGATTTTTTTTTTTTAAACGGTGCTCATATTGCGAAACACACGTTAACCACGTTACTCTTACACGAAAAAATATCCAAAGTACAAAAACGCATGTTTAGAAGAAATGCTAACCATAACACAACATTAGCAGAA
This sequence comes from Rana kukunoris, assembly GCA_029574335.1. Classification (NCBI taxonomy): domain Eukaryota; kingdom Metazoa; phylum Chordata; class Amphibia; order Anura; family Ranidae; genus Rana; species Rana kukunoris. The sequence goes on from CM056055.1 coordinate 194,125,922, forward strand.
GTTGCCCAAAGGATGGCACTAAACAGCTGAAAAAAACCCACATAGTTTTGTGTTTGTTGGCTGACAATTCTTTTCAGTTTGTATCAACGGCGGATCCAGGGGGGGGGGGGGGCAACGGGGAAATTGCCCCCCACCAGGGCCCCAGATGGCAAACCCCTCTTTTTTTTTATTTATTTTTTTATAAAAAATAATATTTTTTTAACATATTTTTATTTTATTTTTTATTAAAGGGCCAATTTTTTTTCTTTTATTTTTTTTTAGAAGTCCGGAGGTCCCCAGGGTCCCGGAGGCCGCCAGGGCCCCGTATGGCAAACTCCCCTTTTTTTATTTATTTTAATAAAAAATATATATTTTTTTATTTTATTTTTTTATTAAAGGGCCATTTTTTTTTAGGGGTCTGGAGGTCCCCAGGGGCCCGGAGATCCCCAGATGACCACCCCCCTTTTTTTATTAAATTTATATATATATATATATATAAATTATTATTATTGTTAGTATTATTATTAAAGGGCACAGAGGTCCCCAGGGCCCCCGGAGGACAACCCTCCTTTTTTTTTATACATTTTTTTTATATTTTATTTATTTTTTTCTCTTTTTTTATATATAGATATATTTTTATTAAAGGGCTCAGAGGTCCCCAGGGCCCCATGTGTCAAACCCCCTTTTTTTAATAAATGTTTTTTTTTTTTTTTTTTATATATTGTTTTATTTATTTTTTTTAACATTTTTTTTAAACTGCTTTGCGGTGCCTGCAGCTGCTGCTGCCGAGTCTCTCTCTCTCTCTCTCTCTCTCTCTCTCTCTCTCATCACCAGGGCTGGTAGGCTGCCTGTCCTGAGGCTGCTTTGAGCTGTTGCTGACTGCAGCACTCCCCTCTCTCCTGCTGACATCGGGCATCTCTGGCTGTGTGTGAGCTGGATCTGTGTTCGGCTGTGCTGCCTGTGCTAGACCTGCTCGTGTGATAGTAGATGGGGATGGAACACTGATTGAACCAGTGTCAGGGATTCTAAATAGACCAGTACTGTGTGCCTACACAGAGGAGACCAACACTGTATGCAGTGAAATAAAAGGTGTTTATTTACAAGGTGAACAAAACAGGTGAAGACAACCAGTGCACAAATAACAACAAAGCATATATAAGTGAAGGGGAAATGCCGTAATCATAAACCAAAAGCCAAGCCGAGGTCATATACCAGGAGATCACAGGAGAAGCTGCAGACAGGGAATGGGCAGGAAGGGAATGTCCAGGAGAGGGATCAGGTCAGGTCGTATCAGATCAGAAATCAAGAAAGAGGACAGCAGGCTCAGGGTCAGATATCAGGCTCAGGATCAGGTTAGTAGACAGATACCAGGGCGAGGAGTGATTACACACGCCGGGTATTATAGAGGCGTTAAGGTAGAAGATAGCAGGTAATGGCGCCTACTAATAATTAAATAAAAATTACGTGCAAAAAGGTATCCAAAATCAGTGGTAATACTATACCAGGTTAGTGCTAAAAATACTAGTCCGTGTAGTGATGTCAATTCTTATATATTATAAAAAATGAAAATTAAAAAGATTATTGATATTCAGTGATGGTACTGTGGCCAAAATTATGTGCTAAAAGTGCTAGTCCTTGTAGTGGTGCCAATTTTCCATATTGTATGTAATGCACAATATATGAAAAATAAATAAATATACAAGATGATATATAAAAATCCTAGTGATAATAGTCCATATAGTCCAAATCAGAATCCAGTTCCTAATTTACCAAAATTAATAATGAGTAATTCAATAAATAAGTGCTCCTTAATGAGATTGATGATCATAATAATAGTCCAAAAACAATATTTTCAAGATTTTCTTCATATAAAATAAAGTGACAGGTGCTTCATGCAAGTATAGCCGTCAGTGGATCACTCAGTGCTCTCCCCAATGGTCCCGCACTCACCGGATCCAATCATCCCCACAGGGGTAATAGGCTCTTTTCTAATAAGTATCCAAACTTCAAAAGACTGCCTGTTTTTTCTCCCATGGGATCTGTCCAGCCGTTCAACTGATTTGTAGCCTGGTAATGGGCAGCCAGCTTCTCTCCTCCCCTCTCTGTCTTGCTGTTCCCTCACTCACAGCCCAGTCCGTGCAGCTCCTTCCTCTTCCCGCACACACACACTCACAGCTCCTCTCCACTAGATCAGACTGTCAGAGTGAACAGGAGTTCTGATTGCATTCAGGTCACACCTGAACGCAGGAAGGGCTGTGTGCTCCATACTGCCAAGAACTCCCCGCTGGTGGAGGCCAGTACTGCAGCCCAAATAACAGGCAGAATCACCAGCGGGGGGACCTTTCCTAACAATCAGTGTTTTGTCTATCACACAAGCCTGTCTAGGGGGGGACCTTGCTAGAGCACACTGGCCTACCGAACACAGAACTTTAGCTCCTGTTAGTTCCATGACACACGTCAGGAGAGGAGATGCCTGCTGTGTGTGATCGAGGCAATGCCATGGTGAGTGCCGTGCACAGTGTGGCTGCATTCATAGACAATAGCGGGGCTGCATTGATAGACAAAAGTGGGACTGCATTGATAGACAAAAGTGGGAATGCATTGATATACAAAAGTGGGGTTGCATTGATATGCAAAAGTGGGGATGCATTGATATGCAAAAGTGGGGCTGCGTTCATATGCACAGTGAGGCTGCAATGATCTCTTGTATCATGTCTTCAGTCTCTGACCATCCCTTGTACCACGTCTGCAGTCTCTGGCCATCTCTTGTACCACGTCTGCAGTCTCTGACCATCTCCTGTACCACGTCTGCAGTCTCTGACCATCTCTTGTACCACGTCTGCAGTCTCTGACCATCTCCTTGTACCACGTCTGCAGTCTCTGACCATCTCTTGTACCACGTCTGCAGTCTCTGACCATCTCCTTGTACCACGTCTGCAGTCTCTGACCATCTCTTGTACCATGCCTGCAGTCTCTCACCATCTCCTGTACCACGTCTGCAGTCTCTGACCATCCCTTGTACCACGTCTGCAGTTTTCCTGACCATCTCTTGTACCACGTCTGCAGTTTTCCTGACCATTTCTTGTACTACGTCTGCAGTCTCTGACCATCTCCTTGTACCACGTCTGCAGTCTCTGACCATCTCCTTGTACCACGTCTGCAGTCTCTGACCATCTCCTTGTACCACGTCTGTAGTCTCTGACCATCTCCTTGTACCACGTCTGCAGTCTCTGACCATCTCTTGTACCATGCCTGCAGTCTCTCACCATCTCCTGTACCACGTCTGCAGTCTCTGACCATCCCTTGTACCACGTCTGCAGTTTTCCTGACCATCTCTTGTACCACGTCTGCAGTTTTCCTGACCATTTCTTGTACCACGTCTGCAGTCTCTGACCATCTCCTTGTACCACGTCTGCAGTCTCTGACCATCTCCTTGTACCACGTCTGTAGTCTCTGACCATCTCCTTGTACCACGTCTGCAGTCTCTGACCATCTCTTGTACCACGTCTGCAGTCTCTGACCATCCCTTGTACCACGTCTGCAGTTTTCCTGACCATCTCTTGTACCACGTCTGCAGTTTCTGACCATCTCTTGTACCATGTCTGCAGTCTCTGACCATCTCTTGTACCATGTCTGCAGTTTCTGACCATCTCTTATACCATGTCTCCATTCTCTGACCATCTCTTGTATCACGTCTGCAGTCTCTCACCATCTCCTGTACCACGTCTGCAGTCTCTCACCATCTCCTGTACCACGTCTGCAGTCTCTCACCATCTCCTGTACCACGTCTGCAGTCTCTCACCATCTCCTGTACCACGTCTGCAGTCTCTCACCATCTCCTGTACCACGTCTGCAGTCTCTGACCATCCCTTGTACCACGTCTGCAGTCTCTCACCATCCCTTGTACCACGTCTGCAGTTTCTGAACATGTCTTGTACCACGTCTGCAGTTTCTGACCATCTCCTGTACCACGTCTGCAGTCTCTGACCATCCCTTGTACCACGTCTGCAGTTTTCCTGACCATCTCTTGTACCACGTCTGCAGTTTTCCTGACCATTTCTTGTACCACGTCTGCAGTCTCTGACCATCTCCTTGTACCACGTCTGCAGTCTCTGACCATCTCCTTGTACCACGTCTGTAGTCTCTGACCATCTCCTTGTACCACGTCTGCAGTCTCTGACCATCTCTTGTACCACGTCTGCAGTCTCTGACCATCCCTTGTACCACGTCTGCAGTTTTCCTGACCATCTCTTGTACCACGTCTGCAGTTTCTGACCATCTCTTGTACCATGTCTGCAGTCTCTGACCGTCTCTTGTACCATGTCTGCAGTTTCTGACCATCTCTTATACCATGTCTCCATTCTCTGACCATCTCTTGTATCACGTCTGCAGTCTCTCACCATCTCCTGTACCACGTCTGCAGTCTCTCACCATCTCCTGTACCACGTCTGCAGTCTCTCACCATCTCCTGTACCACGTCTGCAGTCTCTCACCATCTCCTGTACCACGTCTGCAGTCTCTGACCATCCCTTGTACCACGTCTGCAGTCTCTCACCATCCCTTGTACCACGTCTGCAGTTTCTGAACATGTCTTGTACCACGTCTGCAGTTTCTGACCATCTCTTGTACCACGTCTGCAGTCTCTGACCATCTCTTGTACCATGTCTACAGTTTCTGACCATCTCTTGTACCATGTCTGCAGTCTCTGACCATCTCTTGTACCACGTCTGCAGTCTCTGACCATCCCTTGTACCACGTCTGCAGTTTTCCTGACCATCTCTTGTACCACGTCTGCAGTTTCTGACCATCTCTTGTACCATGTCTGCAGTCTCTGACCATCTCTTGTACCATGTCTGCAATTTCTGACCATCTCTTATACCATGTCTCCATTCTCTGACCATCTCTTGTATCACGTCTGCAGTCTCTCACCATCTCCTGTACCACGTCTGCAGTCTCTCACCATCTCCTGTACCACGTCTGCAGTCTCTCACCATCTCCTGTACCACGTCTGCAGTCTCTCACCATCTCCTGTACCACGTCTGCAGTCTCTCACCATCTCCTGTACCACGTCTGCAGTCTCTGACCATCCCTTGTACCACGTCTGCAGTCTCTCACCATCCCTTGTACCACGTCTGCAGTTTCTGAACATGTCTTGTACCACGTCTGCAGTTTCTGACCATCTCTTGTACCACGTCTGCAGTCTCTGACCATCTCTTGTACCATGTCTGCAGTTTCTGACCATCTCTTGTACCATGTCTGCAGTCTCTGACCATTTCCTTGTACCACGTCTGCAGTCTCTGACTATCTCCTTGTACCACGTCTGCAGTCTCTGACCATCTCTTGTACCACGTCTGCAGTCTCTGACCATCTCCTTGTACCACGTCTGCAGTCTCTGACCATCTCCTCTACCACGTCTGCAGTCTCTGACCATCCCTTGTACCATGCCTGCAGTCTCTGACAATCCCTTGTACCACGTCTGCAGTCTCTCACCATCTCCTGTACCATGTCTGCAGTCTCTCACCATCTCTTGTACCACGTCTGCAGTCTCTGACCATCTCTTGTACCACGTCTGCAGTCTCTGACCATCTCTTGTACCACGTCTGCAGTCTCTGACCATCTCTTGTACCATAACTGCATTCTCTGACCATCTCTTGTACCATGTCTGCAGTCTCTGACCATCTCTTGTACCATGTCTGCAGTCTCTGACCATTTCCTTGTACCACGTCTGCAGTCTCTGACCATCTCCTGTACCATGTCTGCAGTCTCTGACCATCTCTTGTACCATGTCTGCAGTCCCTGACAATCATCTACAAACCATGGGATAGATTTATGGCATTCATATTTAAATATTTTTTACTAGTAATGGCGGGGATCATTGATTTTTTAGCAGTACTGCAACATTGCAGCGGACACATCGGACACCTAATTGAGTTCTGTAAGCAACACCTTATTTTCTGGCAGTGCCCCTCCCGAGACTAGACTCTGGATCCGCCCTTGGTTTGTATGCAAGACAAGTTCCTGGTCAACACCCTTCAGACAAAAGTCCTACGCTTTGTCTGCGGAAAATCCGATCGTGTGTATGCGGCTTAAGTTTCAAACATAATAAAAACATTTTTTTTGTAAAAAAAAATTATTAAAAAAAATCAGTTATGTTACACAGTGCTTTAAAATCCAAAAATGTGTAAAATTTCCTTAGAAGGGAACTTCACCCAAAAGAGTCATCTCTGTTTTACCGTCTCTTTCCCCCATAATTTATCCCTTTTGGATACGTTTTCTTTTGGGGGGGGGGTACCTGGCTTTGATTCGGGAGGCAGTTGCCCCCCCCCCTTTTCCTGAAGCCTTCTGGAACCAGGGATGTATTCTGGCCTAGGCCGACAAGGCCCAGGCCTAGGGCGGCACTTTTCGGGGGGGCGGCCGGCCAGTCCTCTTCCCATGGCGTTCCTCTGTCCTCTTCCCACAGTGTCCCTCCGTCCTCTTCCCACGGCGTCCCTCTGTCCGTCACCCATGGCAACCCTCTGTCCTTCTCCCAGGGCATCCCTCTGTCCTCTTCCCATGAATATGACAGGGGTGTGGCTTTGACAGGAAGGGGTGGGTCATATTTAAATTAGGGGGTGCGCAAGTTTAGTCAGGCCTAGGGCAGCACAAAACCTAAATACACCTCTGTCTGGAACACGTGACATCATAGGTCCCAGAATGCTGCAGAACCATTCACAAAGCTCAGTGAGGCTTGCCAGTGGCACCATATCACCCCCTCCCCCCACTCGCTGTCTGCCGGTCAGTCCAGCAATTACCCCATCTAGGTGGCATCTCCTGTGTCCTCTCTTCCATCACAGCGGCTTCTGCCATTTGTCACCTCCCCTCCTTTTAGACGTCCAATAGGATCGCCTGCCCTTTCATCCAATCTGGTGTAGAGTTTCAAGACCCACTTACTGATTGGAAAGGATCAGTGTTACAATAGCGAATATTCATTAGACCCCCCCCTCTCTCAACAGTAGATCCCTACCAGCAACAAATGACCCCTCAGAAATATAAAACCCCCTTCTAGTAACAATAGAACCCCTAGAAGCAACAAAAGAACTACCCCAGCAACAAAAGACCCCCTGTATATACGTCACTTTGAATTTGCTCCGTGACCATGCCCACGGACTCGATGTTCCGCCGATATCCTTACGATTGTGTCACGGAGCTGCAAAACGGGGGGATGCCTGTGTAAACAAGGCATCTCCCTGTTCTGCCTTGTGACAGTACACTGATCTACTGCTCCCTGTCATCGGGAGCAGTGATCACTGTCACATGTAGCCCATCCCTCACATAGTTAGAATCACTCCCTAGGACACACTTAAACCCTTCATTGCCCCCTAGTGGTTAACCCCTTCCCTACCGGTGTCATTTACACAGTAATCAGTGCATTTTTTTATAGCACCGATCTCTATATATATGACATTGGTTGTAAAATAGCATCAAAAGTGTCCAATGTGTCCGCCATAATGTCGCAGTCACGATAAAAAAAAATCGCTGATCGTCACCATTACTAATAAAAAATAATAATAATAAAAATGCCATAAAAATTATCCCTTATTTTGTAGACGCTATGGGCCGGATTCAGAAAAGTATTTACGTCAGCGTATCAAGAGATACGCTGTGTAAATAGTAAGAATAGCTATTCAGAAAAGAAGATACGCTGGCTTTCTTCTAAGATACGAGCGGCGTAAGTCGCTTACACCGTCGTATCTTAGTTACATATTTACGCTGGCCGCTAGGTGGCGCTTACGGCGGTTTTCGTGCAATATATGCAAATGAGCGATTTACGCCCATTCCCGAATGTACTTGCCGCGGCTTGTCGTGGTTTACGTCATTTGCGTAAGCGTTAGAGCGGCGTAAGGTTACCCCTGCTATAGGAGGCAAAGCCAATGTTAAGTATGGACGTCGGGACAGCGTTGAATTGTACGTCGGTTACGTCGTTTGCGTAAATCGTTCGGGAATGGGGCTCGACGTTAGTTACATTCACGTCGTTTACATTGAGAAAAAGCAACATGATTTCGCGCATGCGCACTGGGAACGTCCACGGACGGCGCATGCGCCGTCCAAAAAAAAAAACGTCAATTACGTGGGGTCATGATTCATGAATACATGAATCACGCCCCCACTTCATTCATTTGAATTGCGCGGTCTTAAGCCGCAACACATACATTACGCCGCCGTAAATAAGGGCTCAAGTTCTTTCTGAATAAATCGGGGATACGTTACGCCAGGAGAAAGATCCGTGGATCTTTCTGAAATCTGGCCCTATAACTTTTGCGCAAACCAATCAATAAACACTTATTGCGAATATATATATATATTTGGGGATATTTATTATAGCAAAATGTAAAAGAATATAGCTTTGTTTTCAAAATTGTGGCTCAAAAATATGTAGAATATGTATCAGCCTAAACTTTTTATTTTTTTAATTTTTTTTTAATTGCCGCTCTATTTTTGTCTATAGCGCAAAAAATTAAAAATCGCAGAGGTGATCAAATACCACCAAAAGAAAGCTCTATTTGTGGGGGGAAAAAAAGGACGTCAATTTTGTTTCGGAGCCACATCGCACGACCGCGCAATTTTTAGTTAAAGCGACGCAGTGCCGTATTATTGGCCCAGTCATTGGGCAGCCAAATCCTCCGGGGCTGAAGTGGTTAAGGAAGGAAAATAAGTGCCTAGGATGGGTTAGAGCCCTGAGCTGGACCTAAACAAAATGTCAAACAAATGAAAGCCCAACTCCAACCAACACGGGACCTTTACCCACATGGCGGGACCCCAATCAAATGGGCAATTTGCAATTCCTTGGAACCCCCCCTTTAAAAAAAGTAACACCTTGCTCTGCATCAGTTCCCAGTAGGCTTTCTGCACAATGATATCTATTAAAACAATAATAGCAAATAAAACAATAATTTAAGATGAGCCATTTTATCCGGCAATGTTATGGAGTCATTCCAATTAAACTCTCCCTGGAGGGGCGGCTACTTCTGCTCCAAGACTCTATCTCTTCTCCGCAGCCCCGGCTAATGAAGCTTCGTCAACTGCTGCCACCGCATGCATAATAAGACCCCATCTCAGAGGTTACAGGACAGCATCGCTCCCTGCTCCTGGGAAACGTCTTCCATGAATTTCTAATTATAAGTCCATGTTCGAGAGGGATTAGCATCTCCGCTGAAAAAAAGAGCATTTCAATTAGGAGCAGGAATTCAATTTCTTTGTAATCACTGTTTGTGCAGGCAAGGTGTTTGGGTGACACCGTTATACATCACACGCCTCTTTATAGAGATTTAAAGGGTACAGAAACTACTTTAACAACTTTGTAAAAATTGAGGGGATAATTTCTCAGATGTCATTTTAATTATGTGTAACAAATGTTTAAAAAACATTTTTTTTTTTTTTTTACACTTTCTACTGTAAGAAAGATAAAGCGAACCACACATTCCACTTTATGGGTTATTTAAGGGCAGAACTCCAGTCATTAGTTCCCTAATAGCTTTTGGGTATGAAGGTGGGCAGTACTGTATGTGCAGGAGAGCCGTGTGCAGGGTATGAAGGTGGGCATTATGTGTAGGAGGGGATTATGAAGGTGGGCATTATGTGTAGGAGAGGATTATGAAGGTGGGCAGTATGTGTAGGAGGGGAGCATACAGAGTATGAATGTGGGCATTATGTGTAGGAGAAGATTATGAAGGTGGGCAGTATGTGTAGGAGGGGAGCGTACAGGTTATGAAGGTGGGCAGTATTCCCAGGAGAGGTGTGTGCAGGGTATGAACGTGGGCAGTATGTGTAGGAGGGGAGCGTACAGGTTATGAAGGTGGGCAGTATGCCAGGGAGAGGTGTGTGCAGGGTATGAAGGTGGGCAGTATGTGTAGAAGGGGACTATGCAGGCTATGAAGGTGGGCCGTATGTGCAGGAGAGGAGGGTGCAGGGTATGAAGGTTGGCTGTATGTGTAGAAGAGGAATGCACAGAGTATGAAGGTGGTCACTATACATAGAACAGGAGTGTGCAGTGTATGAAGGTGGGCACTATGTGTAGGTAAAGATTTTGCAGGGTATAAAGGTTGGTACTATATGAAGGAGAGGAGTGTGCAGGGTATAAGGGTGAGTAGTATGTCCAGGAGAGGTGTGCACAGTGTATGAAGGTGGACAATATGGGGTAGATTTACTAAAGGCAAATAGGCTGTGCACTTTGCAAAGCGCAGTTAAACCCCGCAGTGCAGTTGCTCCAGAGCCTAGTAAGTTAGGTAAAGCTTCAATTTGCAAAGGGGTACCCAATCACGTGCAAGGAAAATGTAAATAAAATGCATTTTTGCTTGCACATGATTGCTAATTTCCATCAACCAGAGCTTTTGCACATTTATTAAGCTTTGAAGCAACTGCATTTTTCAAAGTTCACAGTCAATTTTTATCTTTAGTAAATCAACCCCTAAGTGTAGGAAAAGAGTGTGTAGTATATGAATGTGGGCAGTATATGTAGGAGAGGAGTGTGCAAGGTATGAAGGTGGGAAGTATATGAGGGAGAGGATTGTGCAGGGTATGAAGGTGGGAAGTATATGAGGGAGAGGATTGTGAAGGATATGAAGGTGGGAAGTATATGAGGGAGAGGATTGAGCAGGGTATGAAGGTGGGAAGTATATGAGGGAGAGGATGGTGCAGGGTATGAAGGTGGGAAGTATATAAGGGAGAGGATGGTGCAGGGTATGAAGGTGGGAAGTATATGAGGGAGAGGATGGTGCAGGGTATGAAGGTGGGAAGTATATAAGGGAGAGGACTGTGAAGGATATGAAGGTGGGCAGTATATGAGGGAGAGGAGTGAGCAGGGTATGAAGGTGGGAAGTATATAAGGGAGAGGACTGTGAAGGATATGAAGGTGGGCAGTATATGAGGGAGAGGTGTGTGCAGGGTATGAAGGTGGGAAGTATATGAGGGAGAGGAGTAAGCAGGGTATGAAGGTGGGAAGTATATGAGGGAGAGGAGTGTGCAAGGTATGAAGGTGGGAAGTATATGAGGGAGAGGAGTGAGCAGGGTATGAAGATGGGCAGTATATGAGGGAGAGGATTGTGCAGGGTATGAAGGTGGGCAGTATATGTAGGAGAGAAGTGAGGAGGGTATGAAGGTGGGCAGTATATGAGGGAAAGGATTGTGCAGGGTATGAAGGTGGGCAGTATATGAGGGAGAGAAGTGAGGAGGGTATGAAGGTGGGCAGTATATGTAGGAGAGAAGTGAGGCGGGTATGAAGGTGGGCAGTATATGTAGGAGAGAAGTGAGGAGGGTATGAAGGTGGGCAGTATATGAGGGAGAGGAGTGAGCAGGGTATGAAGGTGGGCAGTATATGAGGGAGAGAAGTGAGGAGGGTATGAAGGTGGGCAGTATATGTAGGAGAGGAGTGAGCAGGGTATGAAGGTGGGCAGTATATGAGGGAGAGAAGTGAGGAGGGTATGAAGGTGGGCAGTATATGAGGGAGAGAAGTGAGGAGGGTATGAAGGTGGGCAGTATATGAGGGAGAGGATTGTGCAGGGTATGAAGGTGGGCAGTATGTGCAGGATAGGTGTAAGGTGGTCAGAAAGGTAGGGGTATGCTTTAGGTTGGGTGGGGGTGGGAATGGGATTTGGAAATATGGAGTCCGTTTTAAAGTAAACCTGTAAGAAACATCCTATTGGCCAAAGAAGATTTCAGCGCTTCCCCATATTTGATACAAAGAAGCTGAGAGATTTGTCATTTTATTCGCCCACAGAAGCCTCATGTGACCTTTTCTGCCCTTTATAAACATGTAAATCTTTATTTTACAGAGCCGGAACCTCCTGCCCTGCAATGCAGGAATCTGCAAAAGCTGGTCCAGACTCCAGACACCGCTCACCAGTAAGCGACATTCGCACACACTCACCAGACAGTTATCTATTCATTTGTAAAATAAACAGGTGAACCTTTATCACCAACCATGCATCAAGATGACAGGGACCGCGGACCATCCATGGAGGGGTCATATTTGTTCTGTGAGGAACTCCGGGAAAAAGCACACAATGCACCTAAAGGGTAACTCCACTTTCATGGAAAAATTATAGCAAAAAAAACAAAACAATGTAGCATAATAAACTAATACACATTCCATATTAAAATGTAACGTTATTTAAAATGAGTTTTCCTATTTAATCTGCAGCTTCTGTGATTTTCTATAGAATAGTGTTGCTCACGAATATTCGCATTGCGAATATTCGCTACGAATATTGCATATTCGAGTATTCGCGAATAACGCGAATATCGCGGCGAATATTCGCTATTTCGAATATTCGAATGTTTTAAATTTTTTTTTAGAACAGATCACATCCTAGAGATCCCCATCGACGTCTAAAAGCATTGCTGGTATGATTAGAGACCTTGGGCCGAGTAGCTGCAGCGCTCATTTTATATTGCCGAAAAATCGCAATGCGATTATTCGGTAATAGCGATATCGCGCGATTATTTTATATTGTAATATATCACGAATATTCTGAGCCAATCAGAGTGCTCCATTCCGCATTTCTCGAAATTTCGCAATTATTTTATATTGTAATATATCACGAATATTCTGAGCCAATCAGAGTGCTCCTTCCGCATTTCTCGAATATTCGCAATTATTGTGTATTGTAATATATCACGAATATTCTGAGCCAATCAGAGTGCTCCTTCCGCATTTCTCGAATATTCGCAATTATTGTGTATTGTAATATATCAAGAATATTCTGAGCCAATCAGAGTGCTCCTTCCGCATTTCTCGAATATTCGCAATTATTTTGTATTGTAATATATCACGAATATTCTGAGCCAATCAGAGTGCTCCTTCCGCATTTCTCGAATATTCGCAATTATTTTGTATTGTAATATATCACGAATATTCTGAGCCAATCAGAGTGCTCCATTCCGCATTTCTCGAATATTCGCAATTATTTTATATTGTAATATATCACGAATATTCTGAGCCAATCAGAGTGCTCCATTCCGCATTTCTTGAATATTCGCATTTCGCAAAAATTCGCGAAAATTCGCAATCATTTAATTTCCAAAAAATATCACGAATATTCGTATTTAGCGAATATATGTCGAATATTCGACTATATATTCGAGATATATCGCGAATTCGAATATGGCATATTCTGCTCAACACTACTATAGAATTTAATGCAATATGACAACCTGTTGCTGTATAGAACACCCAAAGAAAAGTCATTTCATGCTTGTATGATTGGCTCACTGATTTTCCCAGAAGTCTGCACCAAGGCCCAAATATGAACCGGCCCAGATTCGAACCATGTATGGGCAGGCTGAATGTACCAAGTTGATCTATTAATTATCTTGAGTACAATCAGCATGTCGGGTTTAACCTGTGATTATCGTTAGCAGCTGCTATAGTCGCTAGCAATAATCATTGTCTTCTCCTGGCAAGGACAGCTTCCCCCGCCCTCCCACCAGAAGACAATGTTCCAGAGGTGCTCCCGCATCAACACTGTCCATGTTGATGGGGGGGGGGGAATCAAGCAGGAATTAAATCTGCTCTGTGCATGGCCGGCCTTAAAAGGGGTTGTAAAGGTACAATTTTGTTTTCCTAAATAGTTTCCTTTACCTTAGTGCAGTCCTCCTTTACTTACCTCATTCTTCCATTTTGCTTTTAAATGTCCTTATTTCTTCTGAGAAATCCTCACTTCCTGTTCTTCTGTCTGTAACTCAACACCGTAATGCAAGGCTTTCTCCCTGGTGTGGAGTGTCATGCTCGCCCCCGCCCTTGGACTACAGGAGAGTCAGGACGCCCACTAACATACAGCTCTTTTATCTGCAACGTAGAGAGTGTCCTGACTCTCCTGTAGTCTATCGGATTAGATTCCATCAGATATCCGATCGTATGTACGAGGCTTTAAAAGTTGTCCTGTGGACAGATTCTCCCACCTGAGCTGTGGATCTCTGCAGCTCCTCCAGAGTTACCATGGGCCTCTTGGCTGCTTCTCTGATGAATGCTCTCCTTGCCCGGCCTGTCAGTTTAGGTGGACGGGCATGTCTTGGTAGGTTTGCCGTTGTGCCATACTCTTTCCATTTTCAGATGATGGATTGAACAGTGCTAAGTGAGATGTTCAAAGCTTGGGATATATTTTATAACCTAACCCTGCTTTAAACTTCTCCACAACTTTATCCCTGACCTGTCTGGTGTGTTGCTTGGCCTTCATGATGCTTGCATGAGATTAAATTACACACAGGTGGACTCTATTTACTAATGTAGCGCCCCCTTACTTTCAGTATGGGCACTACGCTAAAGTTAGTGGGGGAGTGGGAGAGTTATGTTGCTTCCACTCTTAATTTTGCTAAATTTGGGCTGCTGACTGTCCTGTGGGTCAGTCTGCGCTCCGGGGGTGTCGATCCCACTCCCGGGCGACAGATGGCGTCAGAGGGGTTCTGGCAGAGTCACTTTCCCCAGCAGCCAATTGGAGGAGTTTCGCCTCGCGGGGCATGCTGTGGAGGGGTATATCTGTGGCAGGCGCCATGTTTTCGGGGTTCTTCACGAGTTCCAGGCGCGGCACCCACATTCAGGGTATGCTCACCCAACGGACCCCGGCGACATGGCCTACCAGGCTGGGGTCGCATGCTACGCGGAGTTCCCTGTTGATGCTGAAAGGGGCCCTAGCGACTTGCTGGGGACCCATTCCTATTGAGGAGATCCTAAGCTGTGTGCTGTTCGGTGGGGGATCGGCTTGAGGAGAACCAGGAGGCAGGTGATCCAAAAGGGCTTGAACGAACCATCGGGGATCTGGTTACCAGGAACTGACAGATAACCAAAGACTGTCAACTGGTGACCCCTAGAACTTTCTAGGAGGATTTGCTCTACAGTCCAGCATTGGGCCTGTGGCAGAGGTCTTCATCTAGAACGCTAAATTCTACTAGAGCCAAGTCAGTAAGAGAGACTTGTTCCTCCCAGCAACCTTAAGTGACGTTCCGGCTGCCAGGCTTGTGGCAGAAGTCTGTCCGGAGGCACTTTACCCACCCTGGCTAGAGTGGCGACGCAATATACATTTACTGAGAGCAGGCTCGGTTTCCTGGTTATCCAAGCCTGATACTGCAAGGTTATCTTTATTTCATCAACCTGTCCTATCTACCTCCTGTTGATGTTGGTCGTTTTGGACCCAAGAAATAAAGAAAAAATCTTAACTACTGATTGGACATTCGCTTACTGCTCTACTCACTAACTTCACCCCTGGACAACTCTGAGGCCGCGTACACACGGACGGACATATCCGATGGAAACGGTCCTCGGACCGCTTTCATCGGATATGTCCGCCGGGCTATTTTAGGTTCAATAAAGGTTTATTGAGTTTTTTAAGACAGAAAAAACAGAAGAGTAACATTTTTCAACCGAGCGTCCAACAAAGGGCAACCCGGGCAAATTGACATAAATCATACACAATCCGTATTACTAAAATTAAAGGGGTAATTCCCCCAAAAACCTTTTTTTAACATTGATTGAGGCTCGTTATGTCAAGGGGAATCGGGTGTTTTTTTATTAGAAACGAAGCAATACTTACCGTTTTACAGATGCATCGTCTCCATCGCTTCCGGGTATGATCGTCTGGTCTGGGCGTGCCTATTTGATTGACAGGCTTCCGACGGTCGCATACATCGCGTCACGAGTAGCCGAAAGAAGCCGAGCGCCGGTGCGGCTCTATACTGTGCCTGCGCACCGTCGTTCGGCTACTTTCGGAAAATCGTGACGCGATGTATGCGACCTCGGAAGCCTGTCAATCAAATAGGCACGCCTATAGTCGGAGCCCATACCCGGAAGCGTCGGAGACGATGCATCTCTAAAATGGTAAGTACTGCTTCATTTCTAAAAAAAAAAAACCTGATTCCCCTTGACATAACGAGCCTGAATAAATGTTAAAAAAAAGTTTTTTTGGGGAACTACCCCTTTAAGTAAACACAAACAGTTACTGCTACAAGGGTTGGGTATAGGAATTTGTCATGGTTACAGGATCCGTCCACAAACTACCGAGTCCTCCCCTGGCCCGGATGCCCCGATGGGATCCAGCTGCGCCCAGGACACAGGGGAGGAACGGAGGTCAAGCTGCCTCAGGCCGGCAGGTAAAGCGGATAGCCTGTCTCATCCATTTCTCATGTAAGGAATACGCAAGAGCCATAATAATAAAACATAAAGGTAACTGGTCATGTAAAATGGTCAGATTATGCAGAAATAAAACCTGAGACCGGCTGGAGAGAGCCAGTCGGAAGGAAAAAACGGAAAGAGGAAAGTAGAGAAGAAAGATGGTATGAGATGTAAAATGAGGGAGGAAGAACAGGAGGGGGGAGGGGGAGGGGGGAGGATGGGGAGCAGGGTAAAGGGAGCGGTGCGCTCATCTCCCGGCAGGAGCACATCGTTGCGTCTTGAATAAATACAATTAAAGGCAATGTGTTTAAAAGAGAAAAGATAAGTGAGTAAAAATAGGAAAAAATAAAAAAATTTAAAAATAAAATAATACCTTTTCTCCCCCCCACTAGCTACCAGTCTCAGCCGTAGGGGTTGGAGAGCAGAGCAACCGGGGTGTGAACCACCAGTGCTTCAGGGGTTAGGGGCCAAGTCTACCGAGTATCAGGGGTCACCATGGCTGGGAGATAGTCTTTAAGTTTGTCCGAAGTGGAGTAATGCCTCCAAACACTCCATGTAAAGGCGAATTTAGCATATCTATCAAGGGATTTGGCTTGCAGCTCCTCCATGAGCATAATGCCGTTCATTTCATTTATCCATTCAATAATGGTTGGGGAAGCAGTCGACTTCCAGTGCCTAGATATCAGCTGCCGTCCTGCACTCAAACAAAACCTTAGAAGGGAGTTTTTCTGAAAATTGGTAGCACCGGGGAGAATGGAGAGAAGAGCTATGAATGGAGAGGGGGTGAGTGGTTCAGCGTAGAGGTCAGAGTAAATTGAGAAAATTTGGGACCAGAATGGGCTAATTTTGGCACAATCCCACCATATATGAGCATACGTACCCGTGGCCGAGTCACATCTCCAGCAGGAGTCCGAGGCATCGGGAAACATGATCCTGAGGGTGGTAGGCACACGATACCAACGCGAAAGCACTTTGTAATTTTTCTCCTGAGCATAGCTCGATATGGAGGATTTGTGAGTATAGAAGAAGGCCCTACGCCACTCCGCCTCACTAATGTCCCTCCCTAGCTCTTCCGACCAAGCCGAAGTAAATTTGGGAAGGGTACTATGTGTATGGCCTAGTACCAACCTATTGATCAGTGAGAGAGTGTGCCGTTGAAATGAAGAAAAGGAGCAAAGTTGTTCAAACCCCGTCAGTGGTCTATGAACCCGTCGGGAGTCGTGGAGCGTCTTACAGTAGGTCGTCAGGTGCATGTGTGTGAGCACCTTACTCTTGGGGAAGCTGACGACGGACCCAGCACGAGGGATCCTGAGGTGGCATGGATAAAACTTTGTGCAGTGGGCCAGTTCTCACGTTGATAGCCCGCTAAGGAGTGAAGTCCCCTACCCTCAGGGAGGTCCGGGTTGTCGAAAAGGGGAGTCAATGGACTCGGTTCGGTAGATAGGGCGTAGGATTCCCTCCTTCGGTACCATATTGCTAAGGCATCTTTAGTGAGGGGAGATATCCCCGATAGGGTGCGATGAGATGAAGCATGACCCCATAGCAGGGCCCGAAGGTCCACTGAGGACAGATCCTGTTCGACGCATATGGCCACCTTACCCAAGGGGTGGGGAAACCACTCCAGGACCCGGGATAGAACAGCTGATACGTGGTAAAGTTCAAAATCAGGGAGGCCCGCCCCTCCGTTCGAGATGGGAGAGCAAAGAAGCTTATGTTTCAGCCGGGGTCGGCTTCGCCTCCATACAAACTGAATGGCCATGGAGCGTACCGTGCGGAAAAAAATGGAAGGGAGGGCTATCGGAAGCGCCTGGAAAAGATACAAGAGTTTGGGGAGGATATCCATCTTGAGTGTGTTCATACGTCCGAACCACGACACCAGCAAATCCATGCGGGTTTCCGTGAGGCGTCGCAGTTTAGTCAGCAGCGGGCAGTAATTAAGAGCAAAAATATCCGACAACTGGCGTGGGATTGCTGTCCCTAAGTAAGAAATTGACTTATCCCTCCATTGGAAGGAAAAGTTTGACTTAAGGGCATTAAGGGCAGGGAGAGGGAGGGAGAGATTCAAAGCTTCAGTCTTAGACAAGTTCAATTTATAATTACTCAGCCTACCGAACCGAGCGATCTCAGCTAGAATACAGGGAATGCTGACGTGGGGACGGGTGACATAGAGGAGCAAGTCATCCGCGTACAGTGAGAGTTTACAATGGGAAGAAGACGTTTGGATCCCGTGTATGTTCGGGTTTGCCCTGAGCGCCTGGGCCAAGTGTTCGATTACAAGAGCAAAGAGAAGAGGAGATATGGGGCACCCCTGCCTGGTGCCGTTTTTAATGGGTAATATGCTGGATTGAATTCCGTTAACCAGAACAGTGGCGGAGGGGGTGTAGTACAGGGACATAATGCGAGCAAGCATCTTCGGGCCTAAACCTAATTGGGTGAGGGTAGATTGCAAAAATGACCAACTGACCCTATCAAATGCCTTCTCCGCGTCACAGGAGAGGAGGCAAGCTGGGATCCGGTGACGTTGAGCGTAGGCTATGAGATGTATAGTCTTAGTGGTGTTGTCTCGGGCCTCGCGGCCCGGAACAAATCCCACTTGATCGCCATGAATAACATCGGGCAATAGCGGGGAAAGTCGATCGGCTAAGACCTTCGCGAAAAGTTTCAGGTCTATATTCAGAAGCGATATGGGCCTATAATTAGAGCAACAGGATGGGTCTTTGCCTGGTTTGGGAAGGACCGCAATCTGGGCTAAGAGAAGGGCGGAAGAAGGGGAGGCACCGTCGTCAATGGCGTTAAAAGCTTTAGCCAGGAGAGGGGCCAATTGGGAAGCAAACGTCTTATAAAAACGCGAGGTAAACCCGCCAGGGCCGGGGCTCTTACCATTTTTAAGTTTTTTAATGGTGGCAAGGAAGTCCTCCACCGAGAGGGGAGTCTCCAGTTCCTCAATAGAGGAAGCAGGGATGGTAGGAAGGGCAGTCTCTTCAATGTAGGAGGGCAGATCACAAGGAGGTCCGCCCGTCTGGCGGGGAGATGTAGGGGATGGAGAGGGAAGGTCGTAAAGACCTGCATAGTATTGGCGAAACTCCTCCGCTATAGCAGAGTTGGCCTGTAGTTTGCCTTTGGTAGGAGAGACAATCAGGGGGATGTGCTTTCTACTTAGCCGCGGCTGCAGGGTGTTAGCCAGCAGTCTGCCACATTTATTTGCCTGCGAGTAGTGCGTAAAGCGCCCCTTATCTCTGGCGACCAATGAGCGTTCAGCGAAGATCTGCAAAAGATCCCTTCTGGCATTAGTCAACTCAACAAGTGTGGACGCGTCCAGGGAACTCTTATGTGATTCCTCGAGGGTCGCGATAGAGGCCAGGAGACGAGTAATGTCTGCCGAGCGGGCTTTTTTAAGTCTAGACCCGTGTTGGATACATTTTCCCCTGAGGACACACTTAAGTGCCTCCCACTTCGTGAGCGAATTCGTGTCATCCTGGGCGTGGTCCGAGATGAAATGGGCGATAGTCTGAGTAATGTCGTCAGTACACGTCAGGTCTGAGAGCAAGTTGTCATTGAGCCTCCAAGAGGCTCTAGGTTTGTGAGAAGGGACCCTCCCCAATGTGACGTGAACAGGAGCATGGTCCGACCACAATGTGAGCCCGATGGATGCAGTGGGGGAGAGGTCCAGAAGGGATTGTGAGATGAGGATGTAGTCCAACCTACTATATGAGGAATGTGCGGGGGAGTAGTACGTGTTGTCCCTATCTGTTGGGTGTAAGACCCTCCACACGTCTACAAGGGAAAGGTCTGTAAGGAGGGACCGCAGCTTGGTCAGACTAGCCAGGGAGAGCGAGGACTTACCAGTCGACGTGTCCAGACGTGGCACCATAGCAGCGTTGAAGTCACCACCCAGGATCATGTTATGAGCACCGAACTTCTGCAGGCGGGAGACCACGGAGGAGAGAAACTGCAGTTGGTTCTGGTTGGGAGAATATACATTAGCAACGTTGTAAATTACATTCTTATATGACAATTTAAGGAAAATACATCTCCCATTGGGGTCTATATAGGAGTCTAAAACATCAGGTGTGAAAGAAGCATGGAAAGCGATGGAAACCCCCTTCGACTTTGCGGCTGGGTTGGTGCTGTGGTACCAGGTAGGGTAGTGTTTACAAGATAGCTGCGGGACAGAGTCGGACCTAAAGTGGGTTTCCTGGAGGAGGAGAATTTGGGTGCGGAGCTTATGGAAGTGGAACACAATCTGCCTCCGTTTCTCAGGGGTGTTAAACCCCCGACAGTTCAGGGACGACACCGTCAAGAAATCAGATTTAGCCATGTGGGTATTGCAGAGGTAGAGAGCAAGTACCTACCAGGAGTGAGCGCACCGCTGCCGGGGAGGGGGGGAAGGGGATGAAAGGTAGTGCAGGGAGGAGGGGTACAGGGAAAAGAGAGAGGAGAGTAGAGAAGAAAAAGGTGGAAGGAAAGTTGGGCCAAAACGGCCACACTAACTGCGTTGCAAGCAACGGTTCAGCCAATACCGTAGAGGTAGCTGAAAGGCCTAGGTTGGGGAACATGGTCACCGCACGGAGAGAGCCCCGCACATATCACAACTTTGTATTTAAACATTTAAGCATCAACAGAAATCAAGTAAACAGTTCAAGTCAAGCCAGGACCCCACGAGACCGTGCAAATAAACAGAGTTGACATGCAAAGCGGGGGTATTACCCCCCACCAAGCACTTCAGGATTCAGCGTCCAGTAGAGTCCTGTCTACAACAGACGGACACACCAGAAACATGTGGATAAAAAGTAAAAACAAGTAAAAAACACAAAAAAAAAGGGGGGGGGGGGAGGGGGGGAGAAAATGCAACAACATGTCGAATAATCAGGGGGGGAGAGGGAAATTAAGGGTAAACCAGACCAGTGGGAGGGTGCAGGCCGAGGAAATCCAGCAGCCGAACATCCCAACAAGGGAGTGAGTCCACAGGCCGGAACCTGAGGAATGGAGAAGCCAGTAATACCATATAGGCAGAGTCACTTCATCCAGCAGATGACTTGGCGGCCTCCGGCTTGGAGCGTCTGGGTTTCTTGGTCTGTCTCTTCCAACCAGAGGAGAGTAGAAATCCTGGGGTGGCAGAGTGCAGGGGCCAGTCTGGGATAGGTATCAGTGGGAGTTCAAAAGTCCCCAAGAATTTAGGGAGGTCACCCAGCGTGCGGAACACTGCCGATTTACCTTTGTGTGAAGCCGACAGCTGAAAAGGGAAGCCCCAGTGATATTTGATCTGTTTGGCCTGGAGGGCCGCCGTGAGAGGTTTCAGGGCCCGGCGTAGATCTAGGGTAAGTTTGGAGACGTCAGGTAGCAAGTGAATGCGAGTCTCTTCATAGAGAATGGCTTCTTGAGCACGGGCAGCTTGCATAATGGCGTCTTTGATGGCATAGAAGTGGACCCTGCAAATCACATCTCTGGGGTAGTTCAAGTTGGGGTTTTTGGGTCCCAAGGCTCTGTGGACCCGGTCCAGTTCTATAGCAGAGTCTTTGTCTTTTAGAAGCAGTTCATTAAATATGGCGGTGACCACGGGGGCCAGGTCTTTATGTTCCACTGCTTCAGGGAGGCCACGGACACGAATGTTGTTGCGTCTGGCCCTGTTCTCCTGGTCATCTTGGGACAGCATCAGCTGCTGGATCTGGATAGTATGGTCATTTAATATGGCATCGTGGGTCTGTAGGGTGGTGGCAGTCTCTTCTACAGTACGTTCCACCTCCTCCAGTCTATCTGTAACATCCCTTCGCAGCTCTGAGATCTCCTGCTTATAGGAGCGCTCCATTCTCTGCACACAGGCCTCAAAATCATGCCTGGTGGGTAAGGCCTTAATGTAAGCCTCCAGGTCCCAGCCAGTGTAGGAGCGGTGGGAGTCTGGGGAGCGACAGCCGGATTGCACAGAGCCTGCATCCGATTCAGGGGGAGAGATGGCCCTCTGCCTGGTTTTCATGGCAGAGGCAGAGCGCTGTGATGAGGCTCCCTGTGAGGCAGCGTGTGTCCCAGAGGAACGGGACGCCGCCATCTTGGACGAGGGGGTGCCGCGCTGCTCCGGGTGGATTTTGGGGAAGAAGCGGTCGATTTCGCCGTCCCTGCCCGGGTCCGAGTGATGGTGAGTGTCTCCCCCACCCTTGCGACCCATCACCGACCTGTCTGGTGTGTCCGTGCGGCGATTAAGGCTGTTGATCCGGCCGTATGTGCGGGAGCTCTCAGCACACACGTCTCACTCCTCCATGCGCCAGGCCACGCCCCCTCCGCCGGGCTATTTTGGTAAGATGGCGTGTACACACCATCGGATCAAAATCCCCGCCGGCAGACAGCGCGGTGACGTAGCCGCCACGTCACCCCACCAGGAAGTAAACAACTTCCACGCATGCGTCGCATCCATACGACGCTTGTGCGGGAGGATATGTCCGCTGGTGAGTGTACTGACCAGCGGACATATCCGACCGACATGTCCCCGGCGAACAAATTTTAAAGCATGTTTTACAATTTGTCCGCCGGTCGGACATGTCCGCTAGCCCATACACACGATCGGATTTGTCCGCTGAACTGGTCCGCCGGACCAGTTTCAGCGGACAAATTCGATCGTGTGTACGCGGCCTTAGAGGTAACTTAATACGCCGATCCCAAATCAATCAGCGGCCCCTGAGGTGGTATCGCTACACTAATTGGGTGACTTCTGAAGGCAATTGGTTCCACTAGATTTTAGTTAGGGGCATCAAAGTTAGGCCCCATACACACTATTAGATTTTATGCAGATTTTTGTCTTCTGATTTACCAAGTTCATATAATTTGAGGTGAAACCTTCAGAGTTTCAATTTGTATACAATCAGGCAGGACCTTGCACTACATGGTTTTGGTAAATCTGAAGATAAAAAAATCTTCATAAAATCTAATAATGTGTTTGGGGTCTAAAGGGGGCTGAATGCAAACGCACGCCACACTTTTCACATATTTATTTGTAAAAAATTTGGAAAACCCTTTATCATTTTCCTTACACTTCACAATTATTTGCCACGTTGTGTTGGTCTATCACATAAAATCCCAATAAAATGCATAAGTTATTAGTTGTTACTATGATTGACCATACTAGTATCAGTATCGGGACCGATACCGAGCATTTGTGCGAGTACTTGTACTCGCACAAATGCTCCCGATGCTTCTGCCGATACTTGGTCGGCTGTGAGCTGACTCAGAGGGGTGGGGAGGGCAGGTGGCGTCAGTAGGTGGATTGGGCGACCTCAGTGGGCGGAGCGGATTCAGTGGACGGATCGGGCAGAGTGGGCGGGTGGCGTCAGTGGGCGAAGTGGTCACTGTCAGCTTGGACAACCCAACGCCCATCTTGGCACACCCTGCACTTGGCCACAGTAAGCCAGCAGCTGACATCTTGTTACACCCAGCCCATATAGTTCGGGCTGGGTGTAACAAGATGTCTGCTGATACTTACTGATGCCGAGTGCAGGGTGTACCAAGATGGGCGTTGCAGCATAGCATTTCAAAATACTTTCCCCATGTCATTTATTGCTGCATTTCAGTGCCTGCCCATAAGTGCCAGCCAACTGTCAGTGCCAGCGATCTGTCAGTGCCATCGATGCCCATAAGTGCCACTTATCAGTGCCATCTAACAATGCTAGCCACCTATCAGTGCCCATAACTGCTGCCTATCGGTGCCATCCACCTGTCAGTGCCATCAGTGCCCATAACTGCCCCACCTGGGGAGCATGAACATGTTGAAGTGCAGATGTATTAAGCAATGTTTTAGATCACCAGCACAGGGTCCAAGGCCTGATTCACACCGAGGCATTTTTAGTGCTTTTTGCATTTTCCAGATTTGCTCTACAGAACGTGTTCCATAGGAAACCATATGGACTATATATGGACTGTAGTGCAAATCTGCAAAATGCAAAAAGCACTAAAAATGCCTAGGTGTGAATCCGGCCTAAAGGGCCGTACACACGATCGGATATTCCGACAACAATTGCCTGATGGATGTGTTTTGT
Organism: Rana kukunoris; assembly: GCA_029574335.1. NCBI lineage: Eukaryota > Metazoa > Chordata > Amphibia > Anura > Ranidae > Rana > Rana kukunoris. Next base: position 194,150,060 of record CM056055.1, read on the forward strand.
CGGATAATCCGACCGTCTGTACGCTCCATCAGGCAATTGTTGTCAGAAATTTACGACAACAAATGTTGGATGTTCATGCTCTCAAATTGGCTGACAACAAATGTGTTCCGTCGGATCATGCGATCGCGTGTACACAAATCCGTCGGACTAAAATCCAAAGTACAAACACGCATGCTCCGAACCAATGCTAACCATCAGACAACATTAGCAGAAGTTGCCCAAAGGGTGGCGCTAAACAGCAGAAAAAACACATTGTTTTGTGAATGTTGGCTGAAAAAGTTCTGCCGTCTGTATGCAGAACAAGTTGACAGCCAACGCCCTTTGGACAAAAATCCACGGATTTGTCCGCTGAAAATCCGGTTGTGTGTATGAGGCTTAATAACCCCAGCTGCAGAACACATAATAATAAAAATATATAAAAAAGACACCCACTTTTTTTATGTTTTAAGCAACCTGACTGCATTACAATAATATGGAGGCTAATAATAAGGTTACGTTGTGTCCTCAATTCTTCCGGCTGGTTTAGTCTTAATCCAGCCCTTTATTTCCTTTTACCTGTCATTGCTAAATTCTCCAGAGACGGGTGCTAGGCCCCTCCCGAAGGCCAAGAGGTAAGAGGTGTTTCCAAATTGCAGACAGGTTTACTATTAACTGCTCTGGAATTCTTCCTGGTTTTCGAGTTCTGTATTGATGTGATTGTAATTTCCCTCTCCACACAGGAGACGGTACTCTCTGGAAGACCATGCTGTCCCCAAAGATCGCCTTCCTCCTCCTGCTCTCCCTGGGGCACGTCTCCTGCCAGTCAGGTAAGTCCAATTCATGTATATAATAGGCAGTTATTATTTTTCTGTTTAGTTACAGATCTAAAGTTTATTGTGTGACTTTTGTTAGACTATAACGTGTCTGTTTTACCTTTTAATACTTATCTAACCAAATGCTAAAAACAATATTAACCACTTCAGTGCCGTGGGTGTTTTTCAGATTTGGTGTTTACAAGACTAAAACAGATTTGTTTGCTAGAAAATTACTTAAAACCCACAAACATTATATATTTTTTTTTTCTAACACCCTAGAGAATAAAATGGCGGTCATTGCAATACTTTTTGTCACACCATATTTGCGCAGCGGTCCTACACGCGCACTTTTAAAAAAAAAAAAAAACACTTTTTTGAATAAAAAATAAGACAGCAATAAATTGGGCTCAATTTTTTTATATATTGTGAAAGATAATGTTACGCTGAGTAAAATGATACCCAACATGTCACGCTTACAAATTGCGCCCGCTCGTGGAATGACGTCAAACTTTTACCCTTAAAAAAAACTCGATAGGCGACGTTTAAAAAATTCTATAGGTTGCATTTTTTGAGTTGCAGAGGAGTTCTAGGGCTATAATTATTGCTCTCGCTCTAACGATCGCGGCGATACCTCACTTGTGTGGTTTGAACATCGTTTTCATATGTGGGCGCTACTCACGTATGCGTTCGCTTCTGCGCGCGAGCTCGTCGGGACAGGCGCTTTAAAAAAAAAAAAATCGTATTTATTTTTATTTATTTTATTATTTTTTACATTGGAAAATAAAAAATAAAAAAATGATCACTTTTATTCCTATTACAAGGAATGTAAACATCCCCTGTAATAGAAAAAAGCATGACAGGTCCTCTTAAAGCGGAGGTTCACCCTAAATATAAGATCTCCCATGCGATCCAGCATACTGGCGTCAGCACCAGTATGCTGGGTTTTTTTTTTTTTTAATAGCACACTTACTGTATTATTGTGGAATTCCTTTTCTGTCCCCCGCGGTGGACGGCTGTAGTATAGCGCGTCACATCTTCCTAACATACCCGATATGGACTCGGGTAATCTCGGCGAAAATGCGGCGCCTGCGCACAGACCTAGGAGCTGACTGCGCAGGCGCCGTATTTCTCCGAGTCCTATTTCGGAGGGCGTGACGCGCCATAGCCGTAGGACTCGGAAAAATACGGCGCCTGCGCAGTCAGCTCCTAGGTCTGTGCGCAGGCGCCGCATTTTCGCCGAGATTACCCGAGTCCATATCGGGTATTTTAGGAAGATGTGACGCGCTATACTGGCGCCGTCCACCACGGGGGACAGAAAAGGAATTCCACAATAATACAGTAAGTGTGCTATTAAAAAAAAAAAACCCAGCATACTGGCGCTGACGCCATAATGCTGGATCGCATGGGAGATCTTATGTTTAGGGTGAAATACCGCTTTAAATATGAGATCTGGAGTCAAAAAGACCTCACATCTCATATTTAGACTAAAATGCAAACATTTTTATTAAATATTGAAAAATGTTTCTTTAAGACGCTGGGCGGGACTGACGTTTTGACGTCACTTCCGCCCAGCAGAGCTATGGGGACGGATGAGGGACATATTTCCCTCCCTCGCATCCCCACACAGCAGACGAATGAACCTGATCGCCTCCGCCGTTACTGACGGTTCTGGTAAGCGGCGGAGGGGGCGGGAGAGCGGCAGGAGGGGGGGACCTCTCATGCCGCCGATAACGGCGATCTCGCGGCGAATCCGCCGCGGAGACCGCCGTTATCTTTTACAGGACCGCTCGCACTAAAGATGGATATCTCGGTTGTGCCAGCAGCTGCTGCCGTTACCGAGATATCCATCTTTAAAGTGCCGCCGTAAAAAGACGTAAGGCGGTCGGGAAGTGATTAAGTAGGGAGAGGAACCATTAATAAAGAAAAAATGAATTACAGTTGTTTTAAATAAGAAGTTTCTTCCATCACAAAGTATATCTTTACCTCCGTTCCTTGCGATGGACAGTAGGTAGTATGTTGACGGAGCATTGGACCGAGGGCAGGGACAAGGGGTGGGAAGGAGGGATAGCTGCCCTGGGTACTGTGAGGTTGGGGAGAGGGGAATTTGTGTTGGGATGGGGAATTCGGGGGGATGTGAATTGTTCTAGGAGTGGAAATTCTGGGAGGTGTGCTAGGAGTGGTTATTTGAGGGGTTTTGTTTTGGGAGGGGGGAATTTTGTTGTGCTAGAATAGATAAAATGGTAGGGGGAGGGGATCTGTGCTATGGGGGGGGGGATTTGTGCTATGGGGGGATTATTTTTTCTGGGGGGGGATTTGTGCTTTTTTCTGGGGGGATTTGTGCTATGGAGGGATTCTTTTTTCGGGGGGGGGGGGGGATTTGTGCTAGCAGGAGGGATTGGGGTGGGATTTGTTCCGGGAAGGGAAATTCGGGGGGGGGGGGCACCATAAGGCTGCATTCACACCTTAGCCTAGGCGAGTTTCAGCGTTTTGTACCGCGATTTGCGGCTATCGAAAACGCCCAGGCCGCCCGATACGCGCGTCGAAAAAGGGTCCAAGACTTGTCTGAAATTCGGTGTTCGGCGTTCTTTCGACGTATGACGTTTTGCGATAGGAGATGTGAACCATCTCCATAGAGAACAATGTTATTTTTCCCCTCCAGCGTATTGTAGCGTCGCGCTTCAGGCGACAAAACGCCTAGGTGTGAATGGAGCCTAAAGGATTTAGCACTTACAAAGGCTACCAAACAAAAAATGAAATTTGGGGGTGATATTTGCTAGGAAGGGGAATTGGGGAGAATTTGTGTTGGGGGGGGGGGGGCATATAGGGAATGAGAAAATGTGAGCTGGGGGGTTGGGCAAAGTTTTGTGCTGGGAAGGGGATTTCAGTACGGTGCAGATTACAGTATATTGGAATTAGGGGAAATTTATGGGGCACATAATGCTCATACATCTTGATCCCGTATTTTTTTTCTTTTCCCTTTTTTAAAAACAAACTTTATTGAGAAGTCACACAGGCCTCTCCTAAAGATCAAGTATCAGCAGCGTACTGCAAGGCAGAGGATTGCCTCCCACTGTGCTTGCACTGCATTCAGTACTTTTTGCAGCACATCGTTTTTTCACACCACCGTAATGCAGCGTTGTGAACTGGGCACAAAGGCATTTTGCATTGTTCATGCGGTGGGACTGCGCTGGAATAGCCGCCCAACACAGTCCCACCGCATCTGGTGTGAATCTACCCAAAGAGATGTAGAGGGACTGAGAGCACAGAAACTGTGTAAGAGGTGGCGTCCTGAATAAGCATAAATGTGTGTGTATATATAATGGGGTAGATTCACGTACAGCGGCTCATCTTTGTGCGGGCGTAGCGTATCTTCTTTACAACGCAACGTTGAGAGGCAAGCATGGTATTCACAAAGAAAATGCACTCAACGTTGCGCTGGCGTATCGTATATTTGTCGGCGTAAGCCGACGTATGTCAAAGTAGATGGAAGTGAGCTGGAAGTGGGCGTGATATATTAAAATGAAGCGTGACCCCATGCAAATGATGGGCTGAGCTTCAAAAAACAAACTGCGCATGCGTCGTCTCTTGGACGCATCCCAGTGCGCATGCTCAAAGTCACGTCGAAAAAACTGCCTAAGATACGTCGAAACACTGCCTACGAAGTAAACGTAACCTACACCCAGCCCTATTCACGTACTACGTAAACGGCGTACACAACGTAAAATTCAACGGCGTTCGTTCCCTGGTCCATAGCTTTGCATGGGTTGCGCCTCCTACATGAGGAATAACTTTACGCCGGACGTAACCCTTACGCAAATCGCTTAAAACATGCGCCAGGCGCATTTACGTTCGTGAATCGGCGTATCTGAATCGAAACTTCCATATGCATTCAGCATAAAAATGCACCCACAATACGCCGGCGTAGGAAAGTTACATCGGTCGGAAGAAGCCTATTTTTCGACGTAACTTAGTTTGTGGGTCCAGCGCATAGATACGACGGCGCACATTTGTACTTATGCGGCATATCTGTAGATACGTCGGCATAAGTGCTACGTAAATGCGGGCCAATATATATATAAATATTTGGATTTGTTGTCCAATCTTCTTACTGTTTGTTATCAGCATATAAGCCCTGATGAAGCCTATGAAACTTGTTGGCTTTTGTGTGACCACTTAACTTGACTTACACAGTTTTCACAGCACTCTCATTCTTTCTACTTCTCCTTTCCTTGCAAATGGAGAGCAGAAAAGTTTGATGCAGAACTTTGTTTTTACCCATGCCCATTCACCCAGTCTGATGTCCTATGAGATTGTTCAGCTGAAAATTTTTCACCGGCTCCTTTTCAATTGAATTGAGTGCCGACCGTGCCAATCATGACTCAATTTCTGCCTCATTCAATGGGAATCAGCCAAAATTCAATCTGTATATAGCCAGGTTAGAGGGAAATACTCTGGGCTCTAAAATCCCAACTCTGTAAAAATGGCCCATTTTATGGCCAGCGAGAAATTCCTGCGACCGATCTTCCTGAACTAGGAGTATTCGGAGAGGATTCATCTGGAAACTGATCTTGTGAAAAAAATTCTACAGGACATTTAGAACGGGAGTCTCTAGTAAACAGAATCAGTTGTGTAATGAGGCAGACAAAGGCATTATTGTTCCCTACTGTTTGCTAATGCAGTTGGATGTGGCTGTATACACATGTTGAGTTTTATTCATTTTTTGGCTTGGATGGATAAATATAGAATAATAAAAAGGGCCGATATGCATATTTTTTTTTTTTTTGGAGAAAATACTCACCCTATAGTGCTGGTCATGTGATCATACACCTAGAAAAGCTGAAATTCAGACACGGCAGAAAGAGAAAACCTGGTGTCCAATCTGCTGCCTGGGGGGCCACATGCAGTCTTTTGGCACTTTTTGTGCCGGGGACCCAGCAGACGCCAATTCTATGTTTCCCTTTTGCCCTGTTATAGTATTAATGTCTAACAGCCTCAAGTAATATGGCTTCAGTCTCTGACCATCTCTTGTATCATGTCTGCCGCCTTTGACCTTCTTCTCTGTCGTGGCCGCAGTCTCTGACCATCTCTCCTGTGTCGTGGCCGCGGTCTCTGACCGTCTCTCCTGTGTCGTGGCCGCAGTCTCTGACCATCTCTCCTGTGTCGTGGCCGCGGTCTCTGACCGTCTCTCCTGTGTCGTGGCCCCGGTCTCTGACCGTCTCTCCTGTGTCGTGGCCCCAGTCTCTGACCGTCTCTCCTGTGTCGTGGCCCCAGTCTCTGACCATCTCTCCTGTGTCGTGGCCCCAGTCTCTGACCGTCTCTCCCAGGGCCAGATTAACAGAGGGGCTGTTGGAGCTGCAGCTCCAGGCCCCTTTCTCAAGATAGGCCCATGCATAATTGGTGTAATTTCAATTCATGTATGACCCGCTTAACCACTACGCAGTCCCTAAACATCCTTCCACTCCTATACATTGTGCCCACTGTCATACCCTCCACACTCCTCTCCTATACATAGTGCCCACTGTCATACCCTCCACACTCCTCTCCTATATATAGTGCCCACTGTCATTCTCTCCACAATCCTCTCCTGTACATGGTGACCACTGTCATACTCTCCACACTCCTCTCCTGTACATAGTGCCCACTATCATACCCTCCACACTCCTCTCCTGTACATAGTGCCCACTATCATACCCTCCACACTCCTCTCCTGTACATAGTGCCTGCTGTCATAGACTCCTCTTCTGTACATTCTGCCCACTGTCGCACCCTCCACACTCCTCTCCTATACATAGTGCCCACTATCATACCATCCCCATTCCTCTCTTGTACATACTGCCCACTGTCATACCATCCACACTTCTCTCTGGTACATACTACCCTCTGTCATACCCCCACATTCCTCCTGTACAAACTGCCCACTGTCATACCCTTCACACTCCTCTCCTGTACATAGTACCTGCTGTCATACACTTCTCTCCTGTACATACTGCCCACTGTCATACCCTCCACACTCCTCTCCTATACATAGTGCCCACTATCATACCATCCCCATTCCTCTCTTGTACATACTGCCCACTGTCATACCATCCACACTTCTCTCTGGTACATACTACCCTCTGTCATACCCCCACATTCCTCCTGTACAAACTGCCCACTGTCATACCCTTCACACTCCTCTCCTGTACATAGTACCTGCTGTCATACACTTCTCTCCTGTACATACTGCCCACTGTCATACCCTCCACACTCCTCTCCTATACATAGTGCCCACTATCATACTATCCACACTCCTCTCCTGTACATACTGCCCACTATCATACCCTCCACACTCCTCTCCTGTACATGGTGCCTGCTGTCATACACTTCTCTCCTGTACATACTGCCCACTGTCGTACCCTCCGAGCTTCTCTCCTGTACATGATGCCCACTGTCATACCCTCCACACTTCTCTCCTGTACATTGTGCCTTTTGCCGTACCCTTTGCACTCTTCTCCTGTACATAGTGCCCAATGTTAGACCCTCCACATTCCTCTCACTCACCTGCACATACTTCCCACTTATATACCGTCCGTACTCCTCCCCTATGTCGCTTACCCACAAAAACTGTTCAGAGGAACATAGGGGATTTCAGCTACTCTAAATATAGCACTTGTAAAAAAAAGTGTCCCTGAAAATATTTTTTAAATGTTGGCAACTATGCACTTATGCACTGCCCAAGGGCCACTGGGTCAGTAGTGGGCCCCATGAGAGGTTTCTGGGATCCTGTGATATTAAAGCGGTAGTAAACTTTCCTGACATTACTACTTTTTAGAGGCCCTGGGGTAGGTTATGTACAAGTATGCACAGCATATTAGCACATTAGGGTACACTTAAATTTTCAGACTGGGCCCTCCATTGCTGGCTGTGATTCTAATGCATTTATTTATTATTTATAAAAGGCCCCACCAAAATCATCAGCACCAGGCCCATGATGTGCTTAATCTGGCCCTGGTCTCTCCTGTGTCGTGGCCCCAGTCTCTGACCGTCTCTCCTGTGTCGTGGCCCCAGTCTCTGACCGTCTCTCCTGTGTCGTGGCCGCAGTCTCTGACCATTTGCTGCACCATGCCCATCTGCTGTCTCTGATAATGAATATTCACAGAATTTTGGTGACGTCGGAGAGTGTTTGCACAACCTGTTTTTATTATTGCCAGTAATACCCTAACAGCCTGTGATTGGTTGTTTTACAGGAGGAAATAAAGAGGTGGGGAGGATTCCGCAGTGGGGCACCGGCCTCATAGCGGTGACAGTCTTCCTCTTCCTTGTCCTCGTCTTCTACGTGGCCAACATATATTGGAACAAAAGATCAGAGTAAGTTTTGTTTTTATTTTTTTAAGGTAAAATCGAAACAAAATGGTTTAATGCACAAATCAAATACACACACACACACACACACACACACACACACACTATACTGTCAAAAGTATTGGGTCACCTGCCTTTACACGCACATGAACTTTAATGGCATCCCAGTCTTAGTCCGTAGGGTTCAATATTGAGTTGGCCCACCCTTTGCAGCTATGACAGCTTCAACGCTTCTGGGAAGACTGTCCACAAGATTTAGGAGTGTGTCTATGGGAATGTTTGACCATTCTTCCAGAAGTGCATTTCTGAGGTCAGGCACTGATGTTGGACGAGAAGGCCTGACGTGTAGTCTGTGCTCTAATTCATCTCAAAGGTGGTCTATTGGGTTGAGGTCAGGACTCTGTGCAGGCCAGTCAAATTCCTCCACCCCAAACTTGCTCATCCATATCTTTATGGACCTTGCTTTGTGCACTGGTACGCAGTCATGTTGGGAGCATGAAATTTTCCAGAATGTCTTGGTATGCTGACGCCTTAAGAGTTCCCTTCACTGGAACTAAAGGGCCAAGCCCAACCCATGAAAAACAACCCCATACCATAATCCCGCCTCCACCAAATGATTTAGACAAAGGAAGGTCCATAAAGCCAGTGTTTAGTGGGGTCTGCGGACAGGGGCTTATCGGAATCTGGAAAGGGCTACCCCCCATGTGAATGGGAATCGGGTACCATATCGGGATCGTACCCCTACCAATCCACCAAAAAAAGTAAAAACCACAAGAGACAGATTTTGACGAAACCCTTTAAAATTAATAAAAAAAAATTAAAACACCCATGGTTGTCGGGAAGAGGCCCATGGGAGACCTCCTGCTGACTGTTCGTTCTTTGCTTTGATGGCTCCTATATAGGCAAGGGCGGGGGCACCAGGTGACGTAACCTTGTGACCCGCCCGATTCTCACATCATCAGTTCGTCGGACGTGGTGATTGACAGTGGATTTACATTGCGGGACCCTTTATTTATTTTTTAATAAAGGTTTGTCAAAAACTGTCTCTTGTGTATTTTTTTGGTGAATGGGTACAATGTACCCGATACCCATTCATATAGGGGGGCCCCCCTTGTTAAATGGAGGTTCCAGATTCTGATAAGCCCCCCACCTGCAGACCCCAACAACCACCGGCCAGGGTAGTTGGGAAGAGGCCCTTGTCCCCATCAACATCAATGCCTGGTATGGTTCAGACCCCCCAATAAGGGTCTGGTATTTAAAAAAAAAAATGGGGGGAGGAGATCCCCTTAAAAACCATACCAGACCCAAATGGCCTGGTATGGATTTTTGAGGGGGGCCCCATGCTGTTTTTTCTTAATCTGTCATAGGGTTCCCCTTAACCACTTCAATACACTATATTTTATACTCTGCGCTATATACACTACACTGACTACACCATATACTCTGCACTGTATTATATACTCTACACTGCCTGCACACTCAATGCACTAACTAACCTGCCCGATCTCTCTCCACTATATCACACTATAAACGGCTGCCGTGTAAGCAGTCTTATATAGTGTGGGGCGTGGACTTGGCCCCTGAACCATGATTGGCCAAAGGCAGGGTGCCAATCGGCAGCCTTCAATGAACTGCAACCTTGTAGTGAATTATGGGGCGCTTCATGACAGGCGAACGTCAAGCCTATCACTATTATTCAGATATATTGGCAGGACTAACTCCTACAATGCCTTGAAAAAGTTTTCATACCCCTAAAATGTTTCCATATTTTGTCATGATACAACCATAAATGTATTTTATTGGGATTTTATGTGATGTAGGAACAAAAGTAGCACATAACTGTGAAATAGAAGGAAAATTATAAATGGATGTTTATAAATATCTGAAAAGTGTGGGGGGCATTTGTATTCAGCCCCCTTTACTCTGATACCTCCAACTAAAATCTAGTGGAACCAATTGCCTTCAGGAGTCACCTAATTAGAAATAGAGTCCTATGTGTAATTTAATCTCAGTTTAATCTCAGTATAAATACAGCTGTCCTGTGAACCCCTCAGAGGTTTGTTAGAGAACCTCCGTGAACAAATCGAATCATAAAGGCCAAGGAACACACCAGACAGGTCCGGGATAAAGTTGTGGAGAAGTTTAAAGCAGGGTTAGGTTATAAAAAAATATCCCAGGCTTTGAACATCTCACAGAGCACTGTTCAATCCATCATCGGAAAATGGAAAGAGTACGGCACAACTGCAAACCTACCAAGGCAAGACATGGCCGTCCACCTAAACTGACAGGCCAGGGAAGGAGAGCATTAATCGGAGAAACCGCTAAGAGGCCCATAGTAACTCTGGAGGAGCTGCAGAGATCCACACCTCAGGTGGGAGAATCTGTCCACAGGACAACTATTAGTCGTGCTCTCCACAAATCTGCCCTTTATAGAAGAGTGGCAAGAAGAAAGCTATTGTTGGAAGAAAGCCATAAGAAGTCCTGTTTGCAGTTTGCAAGAAGACATGATGCGGACACAGCAAACATGTGGAAGAAGGTGCTCTGGTGAGATGAGACCAACATTTTTACTTTTAAAACCAAAACGCTATGTGTGGCGGAAAACTAACACTGCACATCACCATGAACACACCATCCCCACTGTGAAACATGGCGGTGACAGCATCATGTTGTGGGGATGCTTTTCTTCAGCAGGGACAGGGAAGCTGGTCAGGGTTGATGGAAAGATGGATAGAGCCAAATACAGGGCAATCTTAGAAGAAAACCTGTTAGCATTTGCAAAAGACTTGAGACTGAGACGGAGGCTCACCTTCCAGCAGGACAACGACCCTAAACATACAGACAGAGCTACAATGGAATGGTTTAGCTCAAAGCACATTCATGTTAGAATAGTCCAGACCTAAATCCAATTTAGAATCTGTGGCAATACTTGAAAATCGTTGTTCAGATGCTCTCCATCCAATCTGACAGAGATTGAGCTATTTTGCAAAGAAGAATGGGAAAAATGCCCCTCTCTAGATGTGCAAAGCTGGTAGAGACATCCCCAAAAATACTTGCAGCTGTAATTGCAGAGAAAGGAGGTTCTACAAAGTATTGACTTGGGGGGGGGGGGGGGGGGTTGGGGTACAAATGCACACCACACTTTTCACATATTTATTTGTAAAAAAAGTTTGAAAACCATTTATCATTTTCCTTTCACTTCACAATTATGTGTCACTTTGTGTTGGTCTTTTACATTAAATACCAATAAAATACATTTAAATTTTTGGTTGTAACATGACAAAATTTGGAAAACTTCAAGGGGTACGAATACTTTTTCAAGGCACTGTATGTGGAAGACGTCTCCAAACATTTGTGCAGTCATATTATTCATTCAGTATCAGTGCCGTTTTGCAAGGAGGTTCCTTTCAGCTTAATTGCTTGCAACATAGAAAAACAAAGGCTTACGTGAGCCTTGCATAGTTTACTTGGTGGAATAAAAGGATTGTGCAATGTAAGGTACATGTACAATGCCGAGTGGTTACAGCGACACAGGCCCTCCCCACCCTCTTAACAACTCCTATCTGTCTTCACTTGCCAGCCTGCGTCTGAATGAATATTCAATAACACACATGACTAATCTGTATGCTAACTGAGGGCAGAGGACCGCTTGGTGGGTGGAAAGAAATTCACGGACCACAGATCATTGAAGTAACATGCTGTCCGAAAAAAAAAGAGGATGCCATTGTTGGTCTTCTCATTAAAATACTAGTTATCTGGCTATTATGCTTATCCAAGTGTGTGCCGCTAATAACGAAAAGTGAGGTGATCGTCTCACTTGTTGGGGGTCATCATGGACAGGGCTGCTGTTGGAAATCGCAGGGCCCCATACAGCCTACCTGACAGGTCCCCCCTCTCCCCCGACCAAAAGTGACTGAGGATTTCAGTCCTTTCAATGATGATTGGACAAAGATGTGATGGGTAACATCACTCGCTGTGTTCATTCAGGAAAGAACGGGGCCAATAAATGATATATTTACCAACCCCTTCCCCTGCTCTCCATCCTGAGACATCCCCTTGTGTGCCCACAGTAGCTGCCGGAGGAGAGGAGAAGCCTGCAGCACTGCAAAGGAAAGGGGCACACAGGGGGGCCCGGACAGCAGATGAAAGGAGTGCATGTGCTAGAACTACTCCACTGCAGTGCAACCAGAGGGAGAAGCTGGCAGCATTGCCGTGAAAGGCAGAAAAGGATCGGTGTCTGCAATAAGACCGTACAGCCGGCCCTCCTGCTCATCAGATGACTAAGCCTCTCTTTTGAACTTATGGGGTCTAGGCCCAGTACAGGAGAGCTGTACTGTTTTATCAGCAACCTTGAGCATGGAGACTGAAGTGTCTGTACCGTCCTCACTGCAGCTCAGTAATAAATGAGTATACAAAGCAGTCTAATTTGGGCTGGTTCATAGGATGCTGGAGGATGGGCCACATAGCATAATTGGTTTCTATGGTACAGGCAGCTGCCTGCACCATAGCAACCAATGATGTTGTACAACCACTTTAATATACATTGATTCAAACCACTGTAAAGTACTAGGAAGTCATTTGTAGTCTGATATCTGCAGGTGACAGCTCTTTTTCTGAATGACTTATGTGTATTTTGTTTTCCTCTAGGTCTAACCTAGAGTCAGTCTCTATGGGAAAATTTGATGATGGGGCTATTCTCAATGGCAGCACTGGGCGTTATGTTATAAGGTAAGTGTAGAGATCTTTTACTGTATGTTAAAGCTGAACTGCAGACATAACTTCCATTTTAAAACTATTCCTTAATAACCACAAGGGATATAAGTCTGTGGGTAGATGCAGCGGCAGTAAACGCTCAGACCAGTTGCAGAAAACAGAACTGTATTGAAGTTCAGTAAGGCACAACAAACCCGGCAGGAAGACAACCGACTGGGAGCACTCACAGGACGTACAGCAATTGGTAGTAGCATTAGGTCTAAGGCCTAGGGTGACCACATTTCCAAACTACTAATTCAGGGACACCCCCCCCCCCCCCCACTAACAGGCCAGGTTTGCAAGATAACTGAAATGCATCACAGGTGATGTCATTTGCTGCTCAGTGATTGCCGTATTCCAGTCTGCTTCTCCCCAATGTAATACATAAAACCTGGCCTGTTATCAATATATCAATAATGCAGGGCATTGTGGGAAGCGTGAGAAGGGAGTCACCGCTCCAGGTGGGTCTGATGAGCAATTAGGAACTTCTCAGGAAACCAAGGGTGCTGGCAATGCATTAGGCAAATGTGGAGATTCAAAAGGGATGGACAGCCGCACTCCAAAAAAACTTCTAAAGTTGTCTTTATTGGTAAAATAAATGGGAATGCACTGATTAGTGTGAAAACACGTCGGCTGCCCCTTTTCCCGATCCTTTTTGCTGTATTTTTGTGATGCATTCCCATTTATTTTACCAATAAAGACAACTTTAGAAGTTTTTTTGGAGTGCGGCTGTCCATCCCTTTTGAATCTCCATTGTGGGAAGCGTAGTCTGTTTCTATGAAGAGTCAATGGAGTCCATATCTCCCGGCACTTGCAGTCCCACAATGCATAACTCCTTAAAGGTATCGTAACATATTTACAGGCGTAGCTAAAGTTCCGGTGGAATTCAGACCTATCATTAGTCTCTGATAGGATGACTCCGCTACACCATAATGATCATGCACTCTGCAGTGTAGTTGAGCATCATGGGAAATTTAGTTTCAAAACATCTGGGGTGCCAGGGTTCGTCATTGCTGTCATAGAGGAACTCGTTTTCTCTTGACTTCCTCCTCCACCTGCATTGCTGCTGCATCTGCCTCCAAGTCCACTTACTGTGCAGCAAACACCTTTTGCATGCCCAGTTAATACCTTGTGAAAGTAGCAGTGACCTCATCACTGTGCGGTATATAGCCTTTACAAAGAACTAAGCTATGGGAGGGAACCCACTATATGCTGACTGTAGAAAGCTACAAGAGGGGCGGAGACCAGACCAGTAACTCTGCACAAGGAGAGAGGGCAGCAGTGACCGGTCTTCATTACTCCTGCTTACTAATTACTAATGCAGCCTTCATAACAAGGACTGGTAAGCTGCAATAGGTTATTCATGGGTTTAGAAACCTGTCTGCTGGTGTAGTCCTTCTGAGATAATGTAACCACTGTTTGACTGAAAAAGTTCCATTGGGCTCCTTTGACAAAATCGACTGTTGTTGGTCAGAGTGGAGCTGGCAGGGCTGTCCACCAAGTGAATTTTGGCCATAATTGGGGCACCAGCAGCAATAATAACCTGAGGGGGGTTCTAAGACCTGCCAGGGTCTTGAAGACTTCTAGTGCTGGTTGTGTTAGGACGTCTTGACAAGGTGCAGCAGCAAGACTGGTCAGCAGGCCAGGACTCCAGTGGCCAATCATCGGTCTCCATTCCCCAGGCAAGCACTGTGAACGATCATGTAACAGCGGACTCCAGTTAGCAAATAAAGGTCTTGGGGATTGTTTAAAAAAAAACTTGGTATAGGCAGGTGGTGACGGATGAATTGGTGGTGTTTTTACCTAAAGGTCAGGGGTGGACTGACAACTCATGGGGCCCCCGGGCAATAGGAGAATTTGGGGCCACACAGTATACACACACATACAGTATACACACAGTATACATACACACAGAATACACTTAAAAGGTATTGGAGAGGTGGGGCAGCTATAATGTTGGGATTTTTTTTAAAACACAGATTTTTACATACTGTCCCTGGTTTTATTGAGGCTGGCAACCCTGATGGGGCCCCCTAGTGACATGGGGCCCTCGGGCAGTGCCCAGATGGTCAGTCTGCCCCTGCTAGAGGTAGACTTGTTGCTTAAAGGATCACTAAAGGATTTTTTTGTTTTTTTAGCTAAATAGCTTCCTTTACCTTACTGCAGTCCTGATTTCATGTCCTCATTGTTCGTTTTTGCTTTGAAGTTGCTGTAATTCTGCTCTGATCTCCACACTTCCTGCTTGTCTGGCTCCTTATGAAAAATCTCATGGCAGCTTTTCACTGTGGTCCAAGCTGTCATTACTGTGTGTCTAAAACTCCTCAGAACCAAACACTGCCCTGGATTTGTTTGTTTTTGTTCTGTGTGTCTCTCTACTTCAAAGAACCATGAAACCAGTTTAAAAGTGAAACTAAACTGCAGGCACATTATATGATTGATTTTTATCTGTTTTTAATCATTTTTTAAAAAGGAATCAGTTAACTTTTATGTACTGTAAACAGTAATTTTAGCAAAAAAAAATGTTTCCTTTAGTGACCCTTTAACTGACAAGAGTATATTTTGTCTAACAAGGAGCCTGTTCTTTATATTCTGATTTTACAATTTATTTCAGATCCAGTGATGATGAACACGTTCAGCACGCTTATGAAAACCCAATAATGAAAACAGATAATGAACTTTCTACACCTATGTAACCAAGGCTCTGTATTGTCCATCATGTAGATGAAATAAAGACTTTTCACCATGAAAGGTGACGTGGAGACATAATTATCGAATAAATAGAATCAAACACCTCATCCCTCAGGATGCAGTTAGAACATATTTCTATGGATGGATTCTTCTGTATCACTCATGAGTCCTGGCATTATGTCGTGATCCAACAAGAGTACCTATCCTAACTATTGTCTCAACCTTTTTTTTTTTAACATGGAGGAACCCTTAAAATAACTTTTCAGTCTCCGGGAATCCATATTAAAAATTACTATATCTACGGCTCACAGTATATTAGAAGAATGGTCACTGGAAACAAGGCTCCTTATATTGGGGGGTCACTGGGAAGAATCTCCATTTACAGATAGCTAAAAAAAAGATCAATAGTGTCAGTGCTTACTTACCCGAGAGGCAGGAATTGCTCAAAGATTCCACTTATGCTGGGGGACAATTTTTGCACAGTATGTTTTTGTAATTTAACAATTTAATAAAATAGTACTTTTTACTTTTACCCAAACAACAACTTTTTGTCACGTGAGTACCCACTTTGTTTTACCCGGATTGTCTGTTTACTTGGGTGTCCGTATTGTGTGCAGTTGATGCTTGTGACAACACCATATAGGTGAGTGGTAAATTGGGTGAATATACCGGTACTTAAAAATAAAACGTGTTGCCATATGTTTTAGTTTTCGTTCGAAGAACCCCTAGCAACCTCTGGAGAACCCTAGGGTTCCATGGTTGGTAATGGCTGAATTAGACCACATCACAGGAGTCTGATTATCAGGTCTGGTTTAATTACAATTTTACTAAATATATAATCAAAGGGACCATTACCTCTCTTGGCTCACCTGAATTAAAGCTGCAGCCTTCCAAGATCTGTCAAGTTTTGGTAGAGAAAGTAATGAAAGACCCTTCCACAATTCAGGAATAATTTTATCGTCAATGTTTTTGGCGCTATTTTAAATGTTTTTCCAGTACACAGGTCTTGCTGTTAAGTGGAACTTTAGAAAAACTTTTTTTTGGTTTGAGATATAATACAAAGGACACTGCACTATTAGTCTAGGAAATCAAAGCTGCTAGCACCACGATTGGCAGACTATTGTGTAACAGTAAATTTAGTACAAGTGCTGCGCTATGTAAATATGATAAGTGCTTATCACTGTCAATCTAGGTCAGTGGTTCTGAACCTGGGGGTCGAATGTCAATTTGCCAGGGGTGACTGATTCCTGGGCTGTTCCTGAAGCCGCACCGCTCTCCCAGCCTTTTCGCACACCGCCCCACAGGGCTGTCCCTGGAGCCTGTGCCCGTCCTGCTGGGCTGTTCCTGGAGCCCACAGCCACCCACTCAGCCTCTTTGCAGCCACTGGGGGGGGGGGGAGACTAGAGGTCAGCTGACTGGTGAGGAATGTGAATTGGGAGGGGCTGAAGGAGACCCTATCTCCTGATTTCGGCATAGGTGCCACTGCTGCGGGACACCACAAAGTCAGAGACACGGTAAGTAACACTACCTGGGATTATAGTTGCCATTAAAAGTCCCCACTACAGTTCTTAGATCAGCAGATGACCTTGATCAAAAGCACCTAGGTTGGCTGATCAGAACTCCCCCCACCAACACTGCCACTGATCCCATTTCCCCCACCAAGAAGTAAGAGAAGGAATAAAAATAGAGAATACATGGAAGGGAGAAGAAAACAGGGGGACAATCAAAGAAAAAGGGAGAGAAAGAACAAGAAAGATGACTATAGAGGGGGAGATGCAAGAAATTAGGATAGAGAGAGATAAAAGGGAAAGAAAGGAGAACAAAGAGAGTGGTACATCCTAAAATGTACCATAAGGGGTCTTTATACTGTACAAGTGGAAGGGACTCAGGGAGCGCTAAATGTCCATGGGTTAGGGGCGCAAATTAATTGTCTCGCCTTGGGTGCTGACAACCCACGCTACGAAAATAATTTTACTGTTAGGGGTCCCCACAACTTGGAAAATGTTATCAAGGAGTCACGGCACTAGATTGTTGAGAACCACAGATCTGGGTGAACCGTATACATAAATGTGCATAATCTAAATAAAAAACATTGACAAATACATTCTCCATAAAGTGAAATTTACATATAAAAATAAATGATGTTTGGTTATTATAGTCCAAATGTAATAATGAGAAAAGTCCACTTAATACATCAAAGTATTATTTATCCAAATAATTGTGGATGACACGAATATCAATGTACAAGTCACCAAGAAGTGATTAGCTGCCACCAAAGGAGGGTCAATATGCTTACCAGAGACTTCGGAATCGGATACCAGCTGTACTGAATCAAATTAGCTGATATAGACCTAGATCTCCAGGGATGATCCATGAGGCAGCTCTAGGAGTCTCACACCTTATCGCTATGGCAGGGGCACCACTCTCTAGGTTACAGCATTCGATACAAAAATCCATGAAAACAAAACATCTCCACATGTAAAACCACTATTATATCATTTTATTCAAAACCTAAAGTCATACCTGATGTAAGTATTCTGTACAACGCGTATCCAATCATCCAGCAAGTATGATCACAAAAGACCTATAGTACGCAATGTACAACAAACAATATACAAAAATGTATATAAATCACTGCGCTACTTAAATAAACATATATATGGCAGCCAACACCACAGAATTAGATCGATTCTGCAGATAAACAAACAAAGTTTACTTGACAGCAAATAGTAAAAATGTACACTCACATTTCAGTAGATAAAACCGGCATGTAAAAAAAGCAGTAGGGTCAGCGGAAAGTCCCGACACGTTTCGATCTCTAGATCGTCATCTGGGGCACTGGATTGATCTAGAGATCGAAACGCGTCGGGCCTTTCCGCTGACCCTACTGCTTTTTTTACATGCCGGTTTTATCTACTGAAATGTGAGTGTAAATTTTTACTATTTGCTGTCAAGTAAATTTTTTTATACAGATTTACACTATGTGCTTCCTCGTCTTTTCTCCCTTACCTCTCATATTCTGAGCCTCTGGATCTGTTGATATTGGAAAGTGCCTATCGTCATCTTTGACTGGGTTTGGCTACTTTTTTCCATCGTTTACCTTATACTGCACATGCTGTGGAAACTCGCAGAATCCCATCCTGTTTTCCATCATTCAAGTTGCCTTGGAATCAGGTCACCGTTACCCCATAAGCCTATATGACCTATTAAGTATATGCTTATTTGGGTCCATTTTCTCTGGTAAGCCTCCCATTTATATCTTGGTGGTGGACTATTAGCAATTTCCCATCTTCAATTTTCAACATCTAGTCACTTCTGGTTGGACTATCTTGTTTTGGGACTTTCAGAGACTTCATTTATATATCCACATATTTATTGTCATTATTTATGGATTTTTGAGCACTTATGGTGTTATTATCACATAATCTTAAGACTTGTTTCTACAGTCCTTCTTACTTTTCACATATATTTAGCGCTACACTTTGTGTTTTTTATGTAGTACGCAATGGCCTGGATGGAACTCGAACCAATATGTTTCGTCTAATAGGACATCATCTGGGCCTGCCCCTTTCCCTCCTCTCAGATGTGATGCAGGACCTGGGTCCCAAGTGACCTGCAACCAGGGCTTTTTTTCTCAAGCAATAGGTGCTGGAACTTAACCATGAACCCCCCCAAAACCTCTGCCCTCACAAACAGTAGGAGGGCCTTAAAGGGGCATTAAATACCAGGATTGCATTACATTAGAGTTCAGGGGGGTTACACACAGAGTGCAGAGCTGTCACTTGTAAACACAGAAACCGGACTTCTGTGTTTACAAGTGATTGTGGTGAGCAGGAACCAAAGGGCCTGAGCCAGAGGTGGTGGAACTGAGTTTCACCAAGTTCCACCTGAAAAAAAAGCCCTGCCTGCAACACATGTGCCAGTTTTCCTCAGCTATCTGTACATACACAGGGTTTCCCATGCAGGTATAATCAGGGAAAACCAAAATATTCCCTGTCTTTTCACATGCGTGGTAAATCGTAAATGCATGGTGTGTTCTCAGATGTTCCGGTGGGCCCTGCCAGGACTTGAAGGTATAAGAGGGCAATAAACAACCCCCCCACCACCACCACTCCTCCCTTTAAAACATTAAAAATGTTGTGGCCTCTGTTACTTGTTCACAGAAAAGTCTCTATTTTACTGCCACATGTATGCGCCACTGTTTGTTACTCGCTTCTAACCTCAGCCACTAACTGTACAGTCATGAATTGTAATCAATTATTATTTTAATGTTTATTTTACATGTATAGAAATGTTGACATGATCAGTATAATGTATAACATTTTCTCACTATGAGTTAATGTTTTAAAAAGCTGTTATTTGAAGCATGTAGCTGTTCTTTAAAGCGGAGTTCACCCATTTTTCTAAAACCTGCCTTAATTTCGTGCTCCTGCATTGACACCAATGCATTTTGTACCACTAAAACTCTCATGCCGCGTACACACGGTCGTTTTTTGTGATGAAAAAAAAAGCGAGGTTACGTTCACCACTCTTTTCCATTGAAGCTCGCTTCATAACTAGCTTCTGGGCATGCGCGGGTTGAAAAACGTTGTTTTAAACGACGTTTTTGCTACACACGGTGACTTTTTGTGAAACAAAAAACGACGTTTTGAAAAACGACACAAAAAATTCAAGCATGTTGGAATTTTTTTTTGGTTTTGCCCACACACGATCAATTTAAATGACGTTTTAAAAAACGAAGTTTTTTTTCATCGCAAAAAACGACCGTGTGTACGCGGCATTAGGTTCATTATCTCTAATATGTAGAACTGAGAACAGTTGCTGAAACCTGACACAGTTACAACACAGCAGGTGTAAGTGGACCACAAAATCGTATGCACAGCAGTAAAACGGTAAGTGCTTAATGTGTGCACTCGGTGGCGGTGCGTCCTTAACCACTTAAGACCCGGACCAAAATGCAGGTAAAGGACCAGGCCCCTTTTTGCGATTCGGCACTGCATGGCTTTAACTGACAATTGCGCGGTCGTGCGACGTGGCTCCCAAACAAAATTTGTGTCCTTTTCTTCCCATAAATAGAGCTTTCTTTTGGTGGTATTTGATCGCCTCTGCGATTTAAATTTTTTGCGCTATATACAAAAATAGAGCGACATTTTTGAAAAGAAATCAATATTTTTTGCTTTTTGTTATAAAAAAAATCAAATAAACTAAATTTTAGTCAAACATTTAGGCCAAAATGTATTTAGCCACATGTCTTTAGTAAAAAAAAATTGCAATAAAAAAAAAAATAGCTACCTAGCGGGAACAGCGACACTAATACAGCGATCAGGAAAATGATCGCTTAGTGATGCTGGCAATAGGGAGTGAAAGGGTTAACTAGGGCGGTGATCAAGGGGTTAAAACTTTATTAGGGGGGGTACGGGGGGCTACCCTGGACCTAACACTAACTTCCTGTCACACTGACACTAAATACAGTGATCAGTACTTATATGATCACTGTATTCAGTGACACTGTGACAGGGGGGGGGGAGGGGGGGTGATCGGGGGGGGTTAATGTGCCTGCGTGTACTGGTGTCAGTGTAGTGTTGTGCAGACTCACTGTGTGATGTGATCTCTCCTCAGCGGCGGTTGAAAAAAACGCCGAGAGCAGAGATCACATCACTTCCCTCTTCCTGTGTTTACACAGGAGGAGGAAGTGACACACGGGGGAGCGCGCGCATTGGCTGGGAGCGATCCCGGATCGCTCGCACAGCAAACCAGACCGCCGCATGTACCGGGGGGGGTCCCGATCGGACCCCCGACCCTCATGTTAAGGCAGCAACGTATATATACGATAAAGTGCCTGTCTGTGCCATTCTGCCGACGTAAATGTACTTGCGGCGGTCCATAAGGTGTTAAAGTGCGCGCGGGCGAGTCCCCTCTCTCCTGCCACCTGAATTACAGCGGCAGGGTATTTTTTTGGAAGCACCTTATTACAGCCATAGGCTCTAATAGACGTCCAAAAAGGTGAACAGCGGGCACCATGCTGGGTGCTCATAGTTCACTCAGCGTTGTGTTAGGAAAGCGAATGAATATTCGCTTTCCTAACTCTGAACTGCCTCTCAGCCAATCAGGTGCTTGGGTCTGTTACCTGTCACCTGATTAGCTGAAACGACAGGAGCTGTAATTGGACGCCTATCAGGCATCCAATCATAGCAGAGGATGGGAAGAGAGTACGGGAGAAGACATTGAGGAGCGTGGAGAACATCGTCGCCATGACCCGCTGCTCCACCGAGACAGGTAAGGGCCGGGCAGGCGATAAACACTGGCAGCAATTGATGGGCCCAGTGGCGGCAATTGATGGGCACAGTAGCAGCAAATGATGGGCACAGTAGCAATTGATGGCACAGTGGTGGCAATCGATGAACATAGTGGCTGTTTTTTTTTTTTCAGTTTGTTTGCGCCCCCACAAAAATTTTGAGCAACAGCCGCCACTTGTGTACTGAGCTGTTTGGCTGCCATTACAAGGTTATTTATTTCCAGGGCAGAAGTTCAGGTTAATACAATGTCTACTCTATAGTCAATGTTTTGCTTAGGTACGCAATACATCTGTTAATAATAACTTTGGTATCTTCAAACTTCCCAGCTGTCTCAGCACTTTCCTCTAGCTTTACAAACACGTCAGTCCCATGGACTTGTAATGGCCAACAGGGGCGGACTGACAACTCATGGGGCCCCCGGGCAATAGAAAATTACAGATGGCCACCACGCTAAGAGGAAGTGCAGAGGCAGGGCAGCTAAAATCTCAGGATTTTCATATCAAAAGCATGTCGGTTTCAGACATATCAGGGACAGATGTAAAAAAAGATTTTTACATACTGTCCCTGGTTTTACTGAGTCAGTCAACCCTGATGGGGCCCCCCAGTGCCCGGGTGCCTCAATGGTCAGTCCGCTCCTGGTGGCCAATTTTCTCTTGTAGGCAAAGAAAATGTATATAAAAGTTTGACCAGGCCAAAGTTAGAGTTAGGCCCTGTACACACGATCAGACCGGTCCGATGAGAATGGTCCGACGGACCGTTTTCATCGGGCCACCGCTGAAGTGGTCTGATGGTCTGATGTGCGTACACACCATCAGTCCAAAATCCGAACGCGGTGACGTAGAACACAACGACGTGCTGAAAAAACAAATTTCAATGCTTCCAAGCATGCGTCGACTTGATTCTGAGCAGATTTTTAAGCAAGTTTTAAAACTTTGGTCCGATGGACAACGATCCGATGGGCCATACACACGATCAATTTGGTCCGATGAAACTGGCCTTAGGCCTCGTACACACGAGCAGACAGATTTGTTCAAATCTGTCCGTCCGACAGATTTGAACAAATCTGTCTGCTGGGATTTTGGTTTGCTCGCGTGTACACACGAGCAAACCAAAATCCCTGCCAGCAGAGAGCGCGCTGACGTGTCGGTGACGTGGCGGTGACGTTGACGCCGCCACGTCACCGCACCAGGAAGTAAAACACTTCCGCGCATGCGCCGAATCCATTCGGCGGCGGTGCGGCGGTGCGGCGGGACGACATGTCTGCTGGTAAGTGTACTAACCAGCAGACATGTCGGGCGGACGGATTCCCACCCGACAGATTTCAAAGCATGCTTTGAAATCTGTCGGGTGGCCAAATCCGTCGGCTCGGCCGTACACACGATCGAATCTGTCTGCTGAAACGGTCCAGCGTGTGTACGAGGCCTTAGAGTTGTAAGCCCATAACTTGTCACCCTGACCAGAGGATAATTTTAATTTCCACTGTTACAAGCCTGCCATGGGTTGGGGGTTCCTAATAGAAAACATAGGCTGTGGCTTGGGTGAAAGGGTCAGTTACACATTCCAAAGTATTATAAAAGGTTCAAGACCCATATTAGGCCAAGTCTTTCTAATTTGGTTCAAAAGTTCCAGATCATACAGAAGACATTTAGTATGGTGAGGACTTCAGGCATATGACATCCCATAGCTGGGTATTCCATTCTATCTGATCAACATTGTGCTATTTGTGTCCCATTGGAGAGATTTACCTTCATGTTATGTCCTATAGACCCAATAGGAGGTGGGAAGACATATCTCCAAATTGGTGGAAATGCATTTTCAGACAATTGTTAGTGGAGCAGATGTCCACACTGGAAAATGTCCCATCTGGTCCTGTTCTGGTGATAACTGGATGTTTTCCTCACTTTCACTGCCTGGAAAAAAATGGGTAACAGGACAATTAGAGAGGTTCAATCTCCATGTAAGGGGCACAAACAGCAATAATGTCTCGTACACACGGCCGTTTTTCTCGGCAGGATTCCTCTCGAGCCTGCCTTGCATACACACGTCCAGTCCAAATACCGCCCGTCCAAAGCGCAGTGATGTACAACACGTACAACGTCACTATAAAGGGGAAGTTCCATTCAAACGGTGCCACCCTTTGGGCTGCTTTTGCTGATCCTCGTGTTAGTAAAAGTTTGGTGAGAGACGATTCGTGCTTTTCATGCTCTGCAATAAACGATGCAACAATTTGCAGCGTGATGAATGTGAAATCTCCATTACGAACACTAGTTTTACCAGAAAGAGCGCCCTCGTCTCATACTTGATTCTGAGCATGATTTCTTTTTTTCCCCTCGGAAAAGCATACACATGACCGGTTTTCCCAACGGGAAAAAGTCCGCCGGGAAATCCGGACAGGGAACAAAGAAAGCTGGTTCTCTTTTTTTTTCTCACAGTTTTCTCATTGGGAAAACTGCGATGGAGCATACACCCACGTTCGTTTGTCCTTGCCAAAAGCTCTCATGGCAGTTTTCTGGATGTGCCTGGGCACACCCTAATCACCCTGTGTGCATTAGCATTATTAGTCTGTGTGCCGACGTGGAGATGGGGAATTAATGTACTTCTCTTTAACTGTGCCAGCTCTACCATAAGTGGCTGAAAAACAAACTAACTGTCTAAATTACCGAATTTCGGCCAATTTTTCGTATAGTGTATGCCGAGCATTAGTTTAGGTCATGGGTCTCCAAACTGTGGCCCGAGGGCCAGATGCAGCCCTTTGCTAGCCTTTATATGGCCCTTGAGGCACTACTTCTCCCACTGATATGAGGCACTATTCCTCCCACTCATACCAACAATGGGGCACTATTTCTTCCACCGATACTAATGACGGATACCAGAGCTTTTTTTCTCAAAAAATAGGTGCAGGAACTCAACCACGACCCGTTCAGATTTCACAAACAGTAGAAGGGTCTTAAAGGGGCATTAAATACCAGAATTTCATTACATACAGTGTGCAGAGTCCAGGGGGTTACAAAGCAGTCACTTGTAAACACAGAAACCAGACTTCTGTGTTCACAAGTGATTGTGGTGAGCGGGCACCAAAGGGTCTGAGCCAAAGGTGGTGGAACTGAGTTCCACCAAGTTCCCCCAGAAAAAAAGCCCTGACGGATACTATTTCTCCTCCTAATAGGGGCAATACTCCTCCTCTTTGACCACCAACCCTAAGGCCATATTTATTCTCACTGATGCTAGGCCCATGACATTTTCTGCCCCTGCTGGCCACACTCTCCAGCCCTCCTAAGGCTGCATTCACACCTGAGCGTAGCATCTTGCCGCAATTTTGCTGCGTTTTTTACCGCGTTTTGCCGCGATATTTGCAGCGTTTGTTACTGCGATTTGCCGCGATTTTTCGTGAATTTGGACAGGTCTAGGGTCACCAATGTTGAAAAATGCCCAAATACGCTCCAGAACTTGTTTGAGCTTCAGGCGTTCGGCGTCAGGCGTATTGGAGTGGAGATGTGAACCATCTCCATTGAGAATAATGTATTCTTTCCCCTCTAGCGTTTTGGAGCTTCATGCTTCAGGCCACAAAATGCTCAGGTGTGAATGCGGCCTAAAGTCTGAAGGACAATAAACTGGCCCTTTGTTTGAAAAGTTTGGAGACCCTTGGTTTAGGTCATACTAACCCTTAGCTGCTCTTCAAGATACAGTTATTATTTCTCAAGAACAAGACAAGCCGTTAGTTTATCACTCCTCCAAGAACAAAAGCGGTTTGAAAGCTCATATCTACAAATACCATCAATGTATTAAACTTTGTTGCCAAACTTTAACGGATCCTGGCTCCATGTCTTGTGATATCGGTTGCAATGAGACAGTGTCCACGGCTTGTCTCTTTTTTTTTTTTTGGAGAGATAAGACCAACTGTTCTTTTTTTAAAAAATATTTCTTTATTATAGACCAACCGTTCTGATTCTCTGATGGTGAGGCTTTTTCTTAGGAACAAATGACAACTGTATAATTTGATATTGATGTTCAGAGTGGCAGAGAAATGAGAACTATTCTATTCTTCTCTATTCTTCTCTCCCCATCAGGAACCCTGCTGACTCTAAACCCAACATTACACGGTGCTGAAGGTTGTTTCTTCAGCCTCATTTGTTGCCATCTCTGTAGGCTGCCGAGTCACTGGTGGCAATCAGCCTGCAGTATCAGCATTATCGCACAGACGTGGCGTGTGCATTGTAATGATAGGGGGGCTTGGAGGCTCCTAACAGGAAGATGGGAATTGTGCAAGTAACTTCTTGCTGAGACAGCCGCTGATACCATGTACAAGGCAGCCCTTGAGAGACTGCCGGGCCCCCAAGATAACATCACTGGCTGATAATGTAACGTTTTGTAATACAAACTGATGAAAAGGTGAAGAGATTAGAAGGAGAAAAAAAAAGTTGATGAATGATACAGTCATTAGCATAACACTTCTGTTCTTTAAAGGCAAAGCGTGTTTTTTTTAGCAGGTACATCTTCAGAGCTATTATTGTAACTAGGGTTATTGTTTTTTTAGTAACGATACTTTGAGTACCGATACTCTTGGTCAAATATTCACCGATACCGAGTAATAATGCCTGTACAATTTGAGCCCATACAAAATAATTGTGCTCGAATCGCACTCGAACCAAATCACATGCAGTTTACCGCAACGTTCCTGTGTGAACCCAGGCTGAAGTCACTATGGCAAGCCTGGGGTGGGACAGGAGCGGTGGGGGGAAATCACATGCAATTTTTTGCAGTACGGTTTGAAAGGGCTCAAATCGCACTGCAAATGTATCAGTTTCAGGTATTGGAGCATTTGCATGAGTATTGCCGAGTACACACGACCGTTTTTCATGACGTGAAAAAATAAATTTTTTAAATTGGTCATTAAAAGCGATTGTGTGTAGGCTCCAGAGCATTTTTCTCGATGTGAAAAATGGGCATTAAAAATTTAGAACATGCTCTAATTTTTTCTCGTTGTTTTTCGCATCGTGTGTAGGCTTAAACGACGGGAAAAAAACGCGCATGCTCAGAAGCAAGTTATGAGACGGGAGCGCTCGTTCTGGTAAAACTAGCATTTGTAATGGAGACAGCACATTTGTCACTCTGTAACAGACTGAAAAACACGAAGACTGAAAAGCGTGAATCGTCTCTCACCAAACTTTTACTAACATGAAATTAGCAAAAGCAGCCCAAAGGGTGGCGCCATCCGAATAGAACTTCCCCTTTATAGTGCCGTCGTACGTGTTGTACGTCACCGCGCTTTGCTAGAGCATTTTTTTTTTATGATCGTGTGTAGGGATGAGCTCCACGTTCGATACGAACGTATGTTCGATTCGAACATTGTCTGTTCGTACGTTAGACGAAATTCGAACAAAATCGGTCATTCGCGCCAAATTCGAGTGACGCAAAACGGCCCATAATTCACTGCGGCATTGCGCGCTGATGATTGGCCAAGCATGCTGTATGTCCCGCATGCTTGGCCAATCACAGGGCGCAAAAAACGAAGGGCCATAATTGGCCAAAGCCTGGGTGGCTTTGGCCAATTATGGCTCAGGGCTTTAGCACACGCCCCACACTATATAAGGCCGCCTGCTGGGCGGCCTCGTTTAGTGTGTTGCGGTTGTTAATGAGAGCAGTCAGAGAGACAGAGAGATTGTTTTTTTATATAGCTAGATAGAGCAGGCAGGCAGGCTAGTCAGTTTAGCTTAATTTACAGCGTGTAGAGGATATATATACATCCCAGGAGTTGTACATATATTTATACACTGTATAGCTTAGCTAGATCAGTTCTTCCTAATTTACTGGCAGGCAGGTGATTGTGCTATTTAAAGACGTTATCACACGTATAGACACCCAGCAGGTACAATATTTAAAGGAATTTTTCATTTTTTTATTTTTTATTTAAGCATCATTAAAATCACTGCTCCTGGAGCAGTGATTTTAATAATGTTTAAATAAAAACAAAAAACAAAAATTCCTTTAAATATTGTACCTGCTGGGTGTCTATAGTTTGCCTGTGAAAACGTCTTTGAGAACCCGGGTCTTGCCCTACGGAACATGTACATTATCAATGGAAAAAAGTTTTAAAAACTGTCTTTTTTTCCAGAAATCCTGCCATTGATACATGTTCCCTGGGGCAAGACCCGGGTTCTCAAAGACGTTTTCCAACAATAACTTGAATATTGGTCTTTAAAATTATCGTTTTTGTATTCGAACGTGTATTCGAACGTTCGAGACCCATAGACTTCAATGGGGTTCTAAATGTTCGCGCGAACGGTCGGTCTGTTCGACGGTTCTGGTGCGAACCGAACGTGGGGGTGTTCGGTTCATCCCTAATCGTGTGTATGCAAGGCAGGCTTTACAAGAATCACTTCGAGAAAAACGTTGTTTTTTCCATGACATTAAAAACGGTTGTGTGTACGCGTCATAAGAGTACGAGCAATTGTGCAAATGCTTAATACCGGTATGGGTGAAACCACAATTTTATCAGTTGTCTGAATGTAATTATTGTAACGGTTCCTGTGGGGTCATCCGTATACCAGGAATTGTGATTAGTACACAGTAGCCATTCTCAACCTAGGTTTCCTTCCGCAATTGCTAGGTGTTCCATGAACTGCAGTTGATTTGCCTCCAATTCGATGGTGCCTACTGCCTACTTGGCAGAAGCCGTGGCATCAGGGCCAATCCTAGGCAGGGTGCACAGGGTGCATTGCACCCAGGCTCCTGCAGAGGTGGGGGCACCGAACATCTAACAGACTCTTTAACAGAAGACCTCTCTGTGTCCATCACAGAGGCCCCTCTCCAGGTCCCAATAAAGTACTTTGCTTCTCTTCCTGTATTTTGTTTATTGTTAAGTGATCATGTAAGGATCCCAGGGTAATGAAGACTTTGTGGGGGAGCATCTCTGTGGTGGAGTAATTGCCATATAAACATTTGTAAAGGGGAGGAGTTAGTAAAATGATGATGCCCATGTGGGGGAGCCAGAAATATTTCTGCACCAAGGCGCCTGTGACCCTAGGATCGGCCCTACGTGGCATGACACCATTGATCTTTTTAGCTGGGTGGCATTCTGATCACTGCTGTAAGGAGGGCATTCTTTCTATTGACCACCAATAGGGCTTATGCTCCCCTGACCCCCCATGCATTATTTTTAGCAGGGGTTCCTCTACACCTGAAAACTATTTAAGGGTTCCTGGCTGTGTGGTCATCTGTATACCAGGAATTGTGATTAGTAAACAGCCAAAATTCTAAACCTAAGTTTCCTCTAGAGCACAGGTGTCAAACACAAGGCCCGTGGGCCGAATCCGGCCCTCCAGGCCATTTCATGTGGCCCTCGCACCTCTCCAGCCCTCCTCGGGTCCTCCTCCAGACCCTTACTTTCTGCTTTCAAGCAATGCATCCAGCTTCTTCACAGCAGCAGCATAAGGAATGGGGGGTGCACTGTGATGTAAAAGAGAGTGGGGGACTCAACTTCTGATGGTGGGGTGGCTCTTGACATGTAATGTAAGGGGAGGGGATGCGCTGGACATCTAATCTTACAGATACAACCGGCCCTTTTGAGGGCAATCATAATGCTGATGCGGCCCACAATGAAATTGAGTTTGACACCCCTGCTCTACAGATTGCTAGGGGTTCCATGAGCTATGGTTGATTGGCCTCCTTTTTTAAGGATGCCTGCATAGTTCCCAAGCCAACACCACTTGGCAGAACCAGTGGCATGACACCAATGATCCTTTTAGCTGGGTGGCATTTTGACCACTGTTGTAAGGAGCCCCCCCCCCCCATACATTGTTTTTAGTAGGGGTTCTCCTACACCTGAACAACAAGGTTGGTACATAGCCTTATAGAATGCTGTGTTCAGTGATATAAACATATTAATACCATTCCCAATCCAGCCACCATTAAATTGTGTGAATGAAGGAATCGCCACTGCCGACTGTTGTACTCAGATAGCACCTGAACCTGTCTGAATACCTGTATAGTGACTGCATCTGACTGAATGAAGTTCCTGTTCAGCTGACAATTTTCCACCTGGCTAAGTCGATTTTTCAAAAAAACGTTTACTACCCAGGGCCACCCATGGTTTGAATTTCATCTGATTCAGCAGGCATTGGCTGAAGTTTGACCCATGCATGACTAGCCTTATTCTATAGAAAGCCCTTGGTCTAGCAAACAATTGTTACTTTTAATGATTAGTCATTTCAGTAGAACAGTTTGTGCTTCTTCAAAATCTCCTGTGCATCACTAGCCTGTCGCCATACCGTTCATTTCAGCAAAAGTCTTCCCATAAGATTATATGTGCGTAGTGCTGTCCTCTAGATAGGCTGCTAAGTTTAATTTCATTTTTGACTTAACTGCAGTCATTGGAGCACTTATCAATTGTTTTTGCCTGGTCGGGGTTTTTCAAGCTGGGGTGTTTGATTTTTCTTACTTGTTTCTGGAAAAAGCTTCCAGAATCTTGGGCAGGGAGAGTCAAATGACCAGAATTAAAATTTATCATGCTCCAGCCAATCCCTGGAAGGATGCATCCAGAAGGTGGCTGGGAAGGTGATAAACATGTGGAAGAACCAAGCAGCGTGTTCTTTCCTCTCCAGGGAAGGCTCAGTTTCTCTTGGGGCTGTTATCTGTGGGGAAAAAAAAATAAACTGAACCAATGTAAAGCTGGCCAAGCACTAGTAGTATTTTGATTAAAAAAATATATATATTTGAAAGTGATTCTAAAGGCACTTAAAAAAAAAATCACAAACATGTTATACTTACGGTTTTGCCCAGAGCAACCCTGATCCTCTTATCATGGGTCCCCCCACCGACACTCCTGGCATCTCCCCTCTGCCACGTTCCCCCAAAAAAAGCTGCTTGCTCTGGGGGCACTCGTGTGTGTTCGCTCCTGAGTAGGGTCTGTGTGTCATTTGCCTGATAAAGGGGCCCTGCGTGGCTCCAAAACATTGCTTTTTGTGTACCATGTGACCAGGATAATAAAGCTTTGGACCCGTCTTGTGGAATCCTTTGTGTGCTGATGACATTTCTTCACATTGACACACAGAGCGCAACTTATTCCCCGTACACACGATCGGAAATTCCGACAGCAAAAGTGAGCTTTTGAACGGAAATTCCAACCGTGTGTATGCTCCATCGGACTTTTGCTGTCGGAATTTCCGCCAGGAAAAGATTGAGAGCTGGTTTTCAAATTTTCAGACAAAAAAAATCCGATTGTCTGTAGCATTTCCGACGCGCAAAATTCTGACGCATGCTCGGAAACAATTCGACACATTCTCGGAAGCATCGAACTTCATTTTCTCGGGTCATCATAGTGTTGTAGTTCAGAGAACTTTTGTGGGGAAAAACCCTAAAAGGGCATAAGTACCTCCCGGTACATCAGGATTTTAAGGGCAAACAGAAAAAACAAAAATGTATAAAAATATATAATTTATTAAAGAAAAATCGTGTTATTTCTTAAAACGAGTTATTTATATGCAAATATAAAAATATATAAAACACATTGATAATTCGCACATTATACATAGAATAGTACAATCATGATTTGAAGCATTTGTACACATTTTCCAGTAAGAAAAGTTTTATTCCTCTAGCCTAACATGTTTCAGGAATACCAATCCTCTTGGTAGGAGAAGGTAGTTCCAAAGGATCATTAACATAATTGAAGCCACACATACATCCATTATACATGCCAAGTACTGGATTTGTAGAGCTATGTATCAAAATTTTTCATTATTAGAGAACTTTTGTGTGACCGTCAGGGGCGGACTGACCATTGAGGCACCCGGGCATTGCCCGAGGGCCCCATGCCACTAGGGGGCCCCATCAGGGTTGCCAGGCTCATTAAAACCAGGGACAGTATGTAAAAATCTGTGTTTTTTTTTTTACATCTGTCCCTGATATGTCCAAAACCTACATGCTTTTGATGTGAAAATCCTGAGATCTTAGCTGCCTGGCTTGGTGGCCATCTGTAAGCCTGGGGGGCCCATAATCTTCTATTGCCCAGGGGCCCCATGAGTTGTCAGTCCGCCCCTGGTGACCGTGTGTATGCAAGCCAAGCTTGAGCGGAATTCCATCGGAAAAAACATCCAAGGTTTTTCCAACGGAAAATCCGATTGTGTGTACGGGGAATCAGGCTCAACTCTCTCCCCTTACTGGCTGTGATTGACAGCAGCGGGTACCAATGGCTCCTGCTGCTGCTTTTCTGTCCAAAAAGGAAAGAGAGAGTCAAGAGAACCTCTGCTCTCATGCACGTCACACGATCAAGATCAGGTTTAGGTAAGTATTTAGAAGGAGCTGGGGTGGGGAGCTGCATGAATTAAGGTAAAAAACCTTGTACCTTTAGAACCACTTTAAGAATCTATGTTCAAGCGGTTGTTTACCCGCATATACATTTTTTTTTTAAACCTGCAAGGCACTGCATATTAGCTCATTTTGAAATACTTACCTCGGAACGAGGTGAGAGGAACTTACCTGGTCCACGCCGAGCGAGGTGTCATCTTGCCTGGCGTGTCTTCTGCGTATCGCCGATCCAGCGCTGTGATTGGCTGGAGCGGCGATGTCGTCACTCCCGTACAGGTTTAGGATATATTCTCTATACCTACAGGTATGCCCAGGGGCAGACTGACAACTCATGGGGCCCCCGGGCAATAGAAGATTATGGGGCCCCCAGGCTTACAGATGGCCACCATGCCAGGAGGCAGTGCAGAGGTGGGGCAGCTAAAATCTCAGGATTTTCACTTTAAAAGCATGTAGGTTTTGGACATATCAGGGACAGATGTAAAAAAAACACAGATTTTTACATACTGTCCCTGGTTTTAATGAGCCTGGCAACCCTGATGGGGCCCCCTAGTGGCATGGGGCCCTCGGGCAGTGCCTGAGTTCCTCAATGGTCAGTCCACCCCTGGGTATGCCTTATTATAGGCTTACCTGTAGGTAAAAATGAAAAAGTGGGGTATACAATCACTTTCAGTTTTCTAATCATTAGTAGTGTCAAATTGCCGTTATTTTTTGAACACAGTGATGAAAACATTCAAAGGAACATTTTTCTTGTACGAATGAATTTCTGAATGTGAATGTGTTTTTTGTTCAAGAAATGACATTCATTCCAAACTCAAATGTTAAAAGCAAATGAAATTTTAAAGTACTTTGAAATGAATTGAAGAATATTCATACAATTGTACTTTTGAATAACCAGCTTAGTCTGCAATTAGGATGGTTGCTGGAGTTCAGCTTTAACTTTTTGTCCTGGGATAGGGATAAGGGCCGGAGACAGATGGCTGTGCCTGCAAATGACACTTCTGGGCACATTGCAGATATCAGAGTGTATCATTACCTCTAAAGACAGCTCTATCTGAAAGTCATAAAACTGCTCCTACTGTCTGGGGACTTGTAAGAAAAGCTGAGAGCATTGAGCAACCATCAGCTACTGTATATAGATGGAGCACAGCAGGTACCAGACAGCAGACAAACACTCCCGATTGACTCTCAACTGTCAGCAAAGTGCTAGGAGATCGGAGGAGATAACAAAACAGATAAGGAGCTGGCACAGAAAGAGTCAGTCCTCACTCCGGGTTGTGAGTTTACCCAATGATACCCTTACATACTGCAAAGGTACCCATAGGTGTGCGCAGCCTATTGCATTAGGGTGTGTGCACCCTTAAGCTCAAACACACTTGCATGTGTATGTGTCTACATATATATGACCGCGACACATTGATCTCCCTGCCGACACAGTGAAAGAAAAAAGCATAAACACTTTTCTTATGGCAGAGCTGGTAAGGCCCCGTACACACGACCGAGAACCTCGGCAGAATCCAGCGAGAAGCTCGCTGGGATCCATATTCCGCCGAGATACTCGGTCGTGTGTACGTTTTCGCCGAGCGTCCCGTCGTGAAAGCCGTCGAGGCAAAATAGAGAGCAGGTTCTCTATTTGCTCGATGGCCCATCGAGAACCATGGCTCGGCGCCTTTCCCGACGGCTTGGTCGACGATTTCGACGTCCGGGCGAGAACCTCGACGGGCGGAACGATGTGTTTGGCCCGTCGAGGTTCTCGTACGTGTGTACGGGGCCTCAGAGGGAGATCTTTCCCATGTTCCTGCTACTACATAGAGCGAAAAACCCTAATGCGTCAGAGAATCTGGGGTATGATGGCCAGGCTCTGCTCTATACATATATAATTATATACATAGGTGTGCGCAGCCTGTTGCATTAGGGTGTGCACCCCAAAGCTTAAAGGAGTTGTAAAGGAAAAGAGTTTTTGCCTAAAATTAATGGGCCAGATTCACGTACATCGGCGCATTTTTGGACCGGCGTAGTGCAACTCCTTTAAGTTAGACCGGCTTAATTTCGAGGCGCAAGTACCGTATCCTCGTAGTATTTTCGGCCAAATTTGCACCGGTGCAATATAAATTCTGAGGCGTAAGGCGGTGTAATTCAAAGTGGGAAGGACGTGGGCGTGTTCCATTGAAATGAGCCGTGCCCCATGCAAATGAAGGGCCGGCCAGACTGGGCATGTGCACATGAAGCAGACTATGGTCAGCACCTCTCTGAGCATGCTCAGAACTCGGCACGGCGCAATCAGTTAGATAGGAACTAGGCTGTCAGGCCGTGTACACACGGCAGGGAACCTCGACGGGCAGAACACATCGTTCCGCCCGTCGAGGTTCCCTGCCGGCCGTCGAAATCGGCGACCCGCCCGTCGGGAATGACAACCAGCCATTCTTCCAGGCGGGCCGTCGAGCAAATAGAGAGCGTGCTCTCTATTTCTGCTCGACGGGCTTCCCGACGGGAAGCTCGCCGAGAGTGTACACACGGCCGAGGTCCTCGCTGGAATGCAGCTTCCAGCGAGGTTCTCGCTGGTTTCCAGCGAGAACCTCGGTCGTGTGTACACGGCCTCAGACTTAGTGAGCTATGCACAGTGCTTAAATAGACCAAGAGAAATGCCTTTCCATTGCAAAAGTACATCCAATTTTTTTCCCTTCCTGAAGCAAGGTGCTTTTATTCTGTTGTCTGTTGCTGTTTGGAGGTTTGTGTCGTGTCGGTGTATATATATATATATATATATATATATATATATATATATATATATATATATATTAAATAAGATAATTATAATAATATTAAAATTAGTAAATTTATATTAGTTAAAAAAATAAAAATATATATTTATTATATTAATTATTATAAAATATATACTAAACAGAAAAAAATGTATATAAAATATATATTTAGCCATTAGGGTGAAAAGAGCCACCGGCAAGGAAATGGAGTGTTGCCAGTACCTTGGCCAGTGGCGGTCGGCAGATCCTCTCCCGTGTAAGAACAGGGGAGTCCGCGCTATGGTGAATAAAGTAACTGTTGCCTCCCAGCAGGATCCCTATGTGGGGAGCTAATATAAATATGGATAGTAGAAAGGGAAATGGCGCTGCTAAATTAATACCTTTGTCGGGTATATCCGTGGGGTGAGCCCAATGGTAATAGGCCCCCCTTTTGGCTGGAATTAGGGTGCAATTGGAGAGATACCCTTTGTTAATAGGAGGGTAGTCGTTGGTTCATCAGCTTCCACTAATTTCAGTGAAATTGAGTAAAGGTGGAATAATTAGGTCAGGAGCCTGTGCAGGCCAGCAGGCCCAAAGATTGCTAAAGTAAAATGATCCTATGCTGCTATAAGGATGCCTAGAGTCTAATAGGTAGGAATCCCTACTAGTGTGGTTGATTACACTAGTAACCACACTAGTAGGGATTCCTACCTATTAGACTCTAGAGGCTCTAGAGGCTCGTCCCTAACGGTGTTGCTTTTGCTGACATGTAGACGGATTGTCCAATTTTAAACCTGCTTTTATTTGGTCTAATTTTAGACTGGCCGTGCAGCTGATAAGCACATCGTGTAGACTGCACCGCACAAACTTACTTTTGTGGATCGGCGTATCTCCCTCATTTGCATATTTGCATAGGAAATCAATGGTGTGTCTAGTGCAGTTTTGCACGTACTCTGCGCCGGTCTATCCAAATTACATCGGTCTAAAAAATGTGGATTTCAGGCGTATATCGTTTTGGGGATACGGTGCATAGATAAGCGTGTGCATTTTTAGACTTACGCATGCCTAACTCGTGATACTCCGGAGTAAGTGCTTTGTGAATCTGGCCCAATGTCTGCAAGGTAGACAGACAGAAAAGTGTAATGATTCTGTTAACAAACGAGTAAATACCTATTAAATGCCTTCTTCATCTATATCACCTCTGGCGTTCTAGTTTCTGTTCTCTCATTCACTTCCTGGTTTGCGGCGCTCGTTCATGTAAGAACTACATTTCCCAGTATGCATTCTGGCACGCCCAGTAATTCACACCTCCTTGAAGTCTCTAACACGTAGAGAGCGTCCTGCCGCACAGATGTAGTTCCCAGGAGGAGGCGAGCACGTCACTGACCACTGCAGTAAAAGTCTCCCTTCACGGTGGTGAGTATCAATCAGACAAGCAGGAAGTGAACAGAACAGAGAAGAAATAGAGCTACTTCTGAGCAAAAACAAACAATGAGGAAGTGAAAAGAGGAATGTCTGCAGGTAAAGGATGATTATTATGAAAAAAAAAAATTCTTTACAACCCCTTTAAACATCTATCTATCTATCTATCTATCTATCTATCTATCTATCTATCTATCTATCTATCTATCTATCTATCTATCTATCTATCTATCTATCTATCTATCTATCTATCTATCTATCTATTCCCTGATTTAAAGGAATGTCCCTCTTTGCCCCTCATTTTGCTCTGTTCTATACAGATGTATATACAATGCACTTCTTATCTATCAAAAAGTGTTTTCCAGCAGCTTGTAAATTCCAGAAGCCAATCTGAAGGAAAAGAGGTGGTAAAAAAAAACACTACTGGGTTTAACCAATCTTGTTTTATTGTACAATTCTCCTTTAAGTGGGTGTGGCAAGGGGTGTGTCCTATGCCTGCAAACTTTCTCTGATAGGTGTCCCTCATTCCCATCTCAAAAAGTTGGGAGGTATATATATATATATATATATATATATATATATGGCAATGGACAGTGTCGATAGAGAGCAGAGGTTGGTGTCAGTAGAGCAGTGGACGGTGTCAGAAGGGCACAGATTGGTGCCAGTAATTTATTTTTTACAATTTTTTTATTTATTTTTTACAATCATTTTTTATTATTGTTTTTTACAATTATTCCCCAGTCCCTTTCTCTGCAGTCAAGCAGCAGGGAGAATCTGCCCAGCACAGGGTTATTAGGGTGTGCCCAGGCACACCTGGCATACCCTGTGCGCACACGCCTATGATCATACACAATCACAAAATAAGTTGACATATTAGTGGCAGCACAGTGGCTTAGAAGTTGCCACTTTTGCATTGGTTCAGGTCCTCACCAGGATGCTGTCTGCATGAAGTTTGCATGTTCTCCCTGTGCTTGCATGGGTTTCCTCCCACACTCCAAATACATACTGGTTTAGCGCACCCCCTTAAAGGGCATGGATGAACTGGGATCCCCCACCCTGCACAGCCAGGCACACCCGATTTGTACAGGCACTCCAGAGTCAGAGAACACTCTGTGACTTTGTTTTTCTGTTTATTAAGGGTTAACAACTTGGATAGGGGTGAGAGGTTATGGAATGCCTACTTGACTTCAACAAACTTTAGGGACAACTCTTCCTATATACAGTCTCTATATACAGTTCCTCTTCTTCCTCCAGCACTCACTTGCTTGCAGAACTCAGCTGGATCACTGTGAACATCTAACAGGCTCTCCGTCAGATTAGAAGCAATGGCCCATTACAGGCAGGAACCCAAGGCCCCTTGGTTGTGTAGCAAGGATTTACAATGTCCAGCTTGTATCACTCCTGTGGTTACTGATCCCATCACCACCTTTCCAGGAGCTGCAAACCTACCTGGCTGCAGCTGCCCCTTTCACTAGCTCTCCAGGATAACTTCTCCCTACAGTCCCCCAGACTGACTTTTACCAGCCCACCCGCTGATTCTAAGGTGATCTTCCAGTAGTACTGACCTGCTCTCACTGTTCTCTCTCCCTTCTCACGTGCCTGCAGGAAGGGCTTCCTCTGTGTGTTTCGGTAGGATCCTTCCAGCACCCCCCCCCCAGACTAGAGCACTGTTAAAGGCCACCAACAGCCTCCTCAACACTCCATCTCCATCTTCCAACTGACTCCCCCTCTGTCCCTTGCCAGCCCTTTACTGGGATTGGCTGAGGCCCTCATAAATTAGTAGCTTCTCATAACCTCCACCCACTATGTCTAGAGCATTCTCCAATATCCCAGAAAACAGGGGAGGCACCAGAGAAGCTGCTGGGATTAGTTATCCAGCCCTAAGTCACTGTACCCTGACCCAGATTCACAGCTCAGACTTACCCCTGAGCCAACAAAATTTACCTACTCTAACATCTAGCACACAGACTAGAGGGTGCTACACTGGTAAGTTGATTGGCTCATTCTAAAGTTGGCCCTAGTATGGTATTCTACTTGGCATACCCAAGGTGGCTGCCTCGCCATCTACCCCAACAGTAGCTCTAAATATTAGAATGGAGCACCAGACTAAAACTAGATAAAAGTGTCCAAGATCATCTTGATTGTTGGTAAAAAAAAAAAAAGTTATATTAAATCATAAGAAATACCGTATTTATCGGCGAATACCGCACACTTTTTTGCCCTGAAAATCAGGGCAAAATCGTGGGTGGGCGATCTACGCCGATACCCACTTTCCCGCGCCGAGTGGACATACAGGACGTACAGGACGTACAGGACATGAGCGCGAGAGTAGCCGAGCCTGCCCGACTATACACGAGTGTACTGCGCTCGGTATATGCAAGCGCAGTATTCAAACTCGGCGCGGGAAAGCGGGGATTGAGCGGGAAAGACGCCGCAGAAGGACGCCGGACCCGACGAAGAGGACACCCGAAGCCGCAGACGGACGCCGGACCCGACGAGGCCGACGATGGACGCTGCACAAGACTCCAAAACTGTAAGTACAAAAATCTTTTTTCCACAGGAATGCGGGTCCACTTTAGGGGTGCGCACTTTACGCCGGAGCGCGAAATACCCCGATAAATACGGTAAGTATGCTCCTCAGCGCCATCTAGATGCTGCTGACTGTCTTATGAAATAAGTATGCTCCTGAGCGTCATCTAGTTGTGGCTGACTATCATAAGAAATATGCACGTGAGCACCATCTAGTTGTGGCAGACGTTCATAAGAAATAAGTACGCTATTCAGCGCCATCTAGTGGTGCTGACTATCATAAGCGCCAAGTATACTCTTGAGCAGGTGTCTACAAACTTTCTAAGCAAAGGGCCACTTTACTGTTCATCAGGCTTTAGGGGGGCCAGACTGTGGCCATCGGGAGTAGAAAAAGGTACCAGCATCAGTTGAAGTAAACCATGCCCCATCTTCGGTACCAGTGAGAGGAATTGTGCCCCATCACTTGTGTCATTGGGAGGAATTATGCCCCAATCCTTGGTCTCTTTGGTAGGAATTGTGCCCCGTCATTGGACCCCATTGTGTATGTCATTGGGAGGAATTGTACCCCATCTTTTGATGTCTTTGGTAGGAATTGGGCCCCATTGATGATGTCATTGGGAGAAATTGTGCCCCATCTTTGGTGTCTTTGGTAGGAATTGTGCCCCGTCATTGGGCCCCATTGATGATGTCATTGGGAGGAATTGTGCCCTATCTTTGGTGTCTTTGGTCGGAATTGTGCCCCGTCATTGGGCCCCATTGATGATGTCATTGGGAGGAATTGTGCCCCATCTTTGGTGTCTTTGGTAGGAATTGTGCCCCGTCATTGGGCCCCATTGATGATGTCATTGGGAGGAATTGTGCCCTATCTTTGGTGTCTTTGGTCGGAATTGTGCCCCTTCATTGGGCCCCATTGATGATGTCATTGGGAGGAATTGTGCCCCATCTTTGGTGTCTTTGGTAGGAATTGTGCCCCGTCATTGGGCCCCATTGTTGATGTCATTGGGAAGAATTGTGCCCCGTCATTGGGCCCCATTGTTGATGTAATTGGGTGGAATTGTGCCCCGTCTTTGGTGTCGTGGTAGGAATTGTGCCCCGTCATTAGGCCCCATTGTTGATGTCATTGGGTGGAATTGTGCCCCGTCATTGGGCCCCATTGTTAATGTCATTGGGTGGAATTGTGCCCCATCTTTGGTATCATTGGGCCCAATTGTTGGTGTCATTATGAGTAACTGTATGCCATTGTTGGTGTCAGTAAATGAAATAGTTCCCCAAGGGCCGGATAAATGCAAGCAAAGGGCCACATCCGGCTCGCGGGCC
The DNA here is from genome assembly GCA_029574335.1 of Rana kukunoris. Taxonomy (NCBI): domain Eukaryota; kingdom Metazoa; phylum Chordata; class Amphibia; order Anura; family Ranidae; genus Rana; species Rana kukunoris. The sequence goes on from CM056055.1 coordinate 194,190,239, forward strand.
GCAGTTTGGAGACCACTGCTCTTGAGCGCCATATAATGGCCAAAATGCAGTACTTACTCCATTAAAGCATTTGAATTGCACAGAATATATCCTGGAAACAATTGATTTTGCCACATTTTCACAGAACAAATTTACACGCAGTTTTAATTAAAACATTTTTTATAGATACATTCAGTCTTGCAGGTTAAACAGCTGTGTATTTTTTTTTTAATAAATACGTCCCTAAGTGATATAAATTGAACGGTTGAATTGTCCTGAGTTCCATGCATCTTTAGAGCATTTGGTCTCGTGATGATTGTCACAGATTGTCACAGAACAGAACCAGGAGGATGATGCAAAGGAAAGGATCAGGAGAACGGGGGATAAAGATACAAAATATAGCCAGATGAAAAACGTTCAATAAATGTCATAGACAGAAGGGAAATTGGCTGTAAAGCTCTGAACGCCTTTATTGTCAGTACGACCCTTCGGTAGAATATAACAATGACCAAACTGACATAGACTGAGCAGCCAGGCTCTCGGGATGGGAGGAGCCAAAAGAGAAATATATTTACCGCAGCCGCCATGATACGCAATCCCCCAGCAGCCATCGCTGAAGCTCGCCGTTATCAGCATATTACACCTGCTACAGTTAAGAGATCAGGCTGAATTTTTTTTTCTGTAGCATACTGAGTTTTGGTACTGTTAATTATTCTCCGAGGGTTAGAAGGGCCCTAATCTCTAACTGGCACGCAGCGTCGCTAACTGTCTGCAACCTCCTCCTGTAGGAGCTGATAATACAGCATCTGCATGAATGAACTCAATTATCAGGCCCTGTGCAGTGGCACTGACATGACTGCAGGAGCAGATAATAAATGTGCGATGTGTAGTAATGACACGCCGTTCGCGATTATCTGCCTGATAGGTATACGTTTACTTCAATTGTAAAATGACGGCTGATAAACGTTTGGTCTCAGCCACCGCTGAGCTAAAATACCATCTTTTCACCGTGCCCCCTGATGCCAGCCGGGGGGTATATTAACCCTTTTCCGAGGATCTTGGGATTAACATCTAAAAATAAAAAAAACTGTCAAAGCTTGGTCTATACAGATTGAAAGGGTTGTATAGACGTGAATGTGCGTTTAGAGTAGCTGTCAGCTTAATGCAACCGCTCTGGAAAAAAGTCCTGAGCTTCAGAGGGTAAAATATTAGAGGGGGGGGGGGGGGGGTGCTGCCACATTCTTCATCATAGGATATCCAGGTCATAGATTGGCACTTTAATTGATCGATCAAAAAAAATTAAGATTAATCGAGGAATTAATCTTTAATTTCCCCAGCCCTAAAAAAAACACAATGGGCCAGATTCTCAGAAGAGATGCGACGGTGTATCTCCAGATACGCTGTTGTATCTCTGTTTCTGAGGCGTCCTATCTATGCGACTGATTCTTAGAATTAGGGTTGTCCCGATACCGATACTATACTCGGTATCCGGACCGATACCGAGTATTTGCGGGAGTACTTGTACTCCCGCATATACCCCCTATACCGAAATAGAATACTTGCCACGCCCCCCCCCCCGCCGCCGCTACCGCCGCCGCAGCATACCGCCGTTAATACCGGTGCATGACAGCGGCGAGCATTACAAGCTTTCGCTTGTATACTTGTAAAGCCTGCGCTGCCATGTATAGACACTCCCCCTCTCGTGATTGGACGGGGAGTGTCTATACATGGCAGCGCGGGCTTTACAAGTATACAAGCGAAAGCTTGTAATGCTCGCCGTTGTCATGCACCGGGATTAACGACAGCAGCGGCGGCTTTGCTGCACATCATCAGGTATGGGGGACAGGACATGGCTACATATGTGGGGACAGGACATGGCTACATATGTGGGGGGGGGGACATGGCTACTTATGTGGGGACAGGACATGGCTACATATGTGGGGACAGGACATGGCTACATATGTGGGGGGGGGGGAACATGGCTACATATGTGGGGACAGGACATGGCTACATATGTGGGGACAGGACATGGCTACATATGTGGGGGGGGGGGGAACATGGCTACATATGTGGGGACAGGACATGGCTACATATGTGGGGGGGGACATGGCTACATATGTGGGGGGGACATGTCTGCAATATGTGGGGGGGGGGACATGTCTGCAATATGTGAGGGGGGACATGTCTGCAATATGTGAAGGGGGACATGTCTGCAATATGTGGGGGGGACATGGCTGCAATATGTGGGGGGGACATACATGGCTGCAATATGTGGGGGGACATACATGGCTGCAATATGTGGGGGGGACATACATGGCTGCAATATGTGGGGGGGACATGTCTGCAATATGTGGGGGGGACATGTCTGCAATATGTGGGGGGGACATGTCTGCAATATGTGGGGGACATGTCTGCAATATGTGGGGGACATGGCTACATATGTGGGGGGGACACGGCTGCATTTGGGGACACATTTAAAAAAAGTATCGGTATTCGGTATCAGCGACTACTTGAAAAAAAGTATCGGTACTTGTACTCGTTCCTAAAAAAGTGGTATCGGGACAACCCTACTTAGAATCATGGTTACGCATAGATTTGGCGTAGATCCAACTGGCGTAAGTCTCTTACACTGTCGGATCTTAGATGTAATTCTACGCTGGCCGCTAGGTGGCGTTCCCGTCGATTTTAGTGTCGACGTAGTTTGCTTACGCGTAAGGTTACCCCTGCTATATGAGGGGTAACCATGCGTAGGTCCGGCATACACCATGTTAGGTATGGACGTCGGGACAGCGTCGTGTTTTTCCATCGTTTTCGTAACTCGTCGCGAATAGGGCTGTACGTTAATTACGTTGCCGTAGAAATCAATGTATTTGCGGCGTACTATGGAGCATGCGCAGTGGGCTACGTTTAGGGCCAGCGCAAGCGCAGTTCGTTCGGCGCGGGGGCGCGCTTAATTTAAATACAGCACGCCCCCCTCCTTCCTTATTTGAATTACGCGGGCTTACGCCGTCCCCTTTACGCTACGCCGCCGCAAATTACGGAGCAAGTGCTTTGAGAATACAGCACTTGCCCGTAAATAGTGCGGAGGCGTAGCGTAAAGGGGATACGCTACGCTATGCAAAAAAAGGGCAGATCTACGAGAATCTGGCCCAATATATCTACATTTTTGCTATAATAAATATCCAATTTAAAAAAAATATATGTTTTCCTTAGTTTAGGCCGATACGTATTCTTCTACATATTTTTGGTAAAAAAAAACGCAATAAGCGTATATTGATTGGTTTGTGCAAAAGGCCCGGATTCATACATCGGTGCATATTTATGCCGCCGTAGCTAACCTCTTTTACGCTACGCCGGCGCAGCTCGGAGAGGCAAGCATGGAATTCACAAAGCAAATGCTCCCAACTCTGCGCCGGGGTAGCGTATATTTCGTAGGCGTGAGCCGGCGTAAGTGGAAGTAGGCGCCAGACAAGTACTTAAAATGAACTGTGCATGTGTCGGGACATGGACGTATCCCCGTGCGCATGCGTACAACCACGTCAGAACAACTGGCTAAGATACGCCAGATCACTGTGTACGCCGTGAACGTAACCTACGCCCAGCCAGACCCACGTCGGCCCATATTCACAGACGTCCAACGTAAATAACGTAGGCTTGTGTTCCCTGGTCCATACCTTTGCATGGGTTGCGCCTCATCTATGGGGAATAACTTTACGCCGAACGTATACTTACGCAAACTGCTTAAATCATGCACGTTCGTGAATCGGTGTATCTCCCTCATTTGCATATTTGAATAGAAAATCAATGGGAAAGCCACATACGTCCAGCGTAAATATGCGCCCACTCTACGCCGGCGTAGGCAAGTTACGTCGGTGGGATGAAGTCTGTTTTTAGGCATATCTTGGTTTGTGGGTCTGGCGCACAGATACGATGGTGCATATTTGTACTTACGCGGCATATCTGGAGATACGCCAGCGCAAGTGCTTTGTGAATCCTAGCCATAGCGTCTACAAAATAGGGGATAGATTTACAGACTTTTTTTTTTAAAGTTTTTACTAGTAATGCCGGCGATCTGCGATTTTAAGTGGGACTGCAACATTGCGGCGGACAGACCGGTACTTTTGACACATTTTTGGGACATTTATACAGCGATCAGTGCTATAAAAATGCACTGATTACTGTATAAATTTCACTTGCAGGGAAGGGGTTAACACTAGGGGGCGATCAAGGATTTAACTGTGTTCCCTAGGTGTGTTCTAACTTTGGGGGGGATGGGATTGATTAGGAGGAGAGAGAGATCAGTTTTCCTACTTAGTAGGAACACAAGATCTGTCTCTAATAGACCCCAAATCTCTCCATAAAGAGGACCTGCCACGGTCCATGCTATCAGAAGGGATGTTTTTCATCCATTGTGATAGCAATATAGTTAGTACAAAAAATAATATATATTTTTAATAAAATAAATAAATAAATAAATGTAAGCGCCCTCTGTCTCACTCGCAAATGCAAACGCATACGTTACTCCCGCACACATATGTAAATGGCAATCGAATCACACATGTGCGGTATTGTCCCGAATGTTAGAGTGAGAGCAATAATTCTAGCAACAGACCTCCTGTGCAACTCAACTGGTAACCTATAAAGGTGTTTAAAGCATCGCCTATGGGGAATTTAAGCACAGTCGTTTGCTGCCATTCCACGGGCAGACGCAAGTGTCGGAAATGGCCCAGATGGCAAGTGGATAATGTAATGCCGCATACACACGACCGTTTTTCGGGTTGTAAAAAATGAAATTTTTTTATGTCATTAAAAACGATCGTATGTGGGCTCCAGAGCATTTTTCCCGAATGTAAAAAAATGGGCATTAAAAATTTCGAACATGCTCTAATTTTTCACTACGTTTTTAACATCTTAAAAAATGTCCGTGTGTGGGCTTTAACGACGTGAAAAAAACGCGCATGCTCAGAAGCAAGTTGTGAGACGGGAGTGCTCATTCTGGTAAAACTACCGTTAGTAATGGAGTAAGCACATTCATCACGCTGTAACAGACATAAAAGCATGGGTCGTCTTTTACTAACAGGGAATAGGCTAAAGCATCCCCAAGGGTGGCGCCATCCGCATGGAACTTCCCCTTTATAGTGCCATCGTACGTGTTGTACGTCACCGCGCTTGCTAGAGAATTTTTTTTCATGATCGTGTGTAGGCAAGGCCGTTTCAACGATCGGGTTGAAAAAAACGTTTTTTCCAGACCATTAAAAATTCAATTTTTTACTACCCGAAAAACGGTCGTGTGTACGCGGATTACACACATGCTGTAAATGATGTGCTCATTTTTAATGCAAGAGATGCAAATATAAATGTAACCCTATCTTCCACTAATAAAAAGGGATTACCTTTACTTCCTAGTAAAAAAGAATGTCAATGCATCATGATGAAAGACTATGGAGAGATAAAGATGGCTTGGTGTGCTGTGGACAGTTACTGTGTGCCAGATTATCTTCTGCTGCCCTCTAGTGGTTAACAATTTAACAACTTCTGGATATCTATTCGTAATGTTCTCAAACATGAGAAAAATCATCAAGACATAATTAATGATTGGCCATTAGAGGGAGATTTCAGTAATTTGGTGCAATTGCTATGTCTTAACGTGTTTGTCTGGGGAAAAAAAAAAAACATCCAGAATCTCTCTACAATACGTATGCATTTCCCCATGTTCCATTCCTTTTTTTTTAAGAACACATTGTACAACAAAGTGATAGAGGAGAATGTAGACTCTTTAACTTATATACACATTAAAGCCTGGATTCACAGAGCACTTATGCCGACGTATAACAAGTTACGCCGACGTAAGTGCAAATGTGCGCCGTCGTATCTGTGCGCCAGACCCACAAACAGAGATACGCCTAAAACCAGGCTACACCCCGCTGACGTAACTTGCTTACGCCGGCGTAGGGTGGGCGTACATTTAGGCTTGGTGCGTGGTGCCTCTCCTATTGATTAGCCATTCAAACATGCAAATGAGGTGAATACGGCGATTCACGGATGTACGTGCGCCCGACACAGGGTACGCGCGGTGCGCGTAAAATTGTACGTCCGGCGTAAAGTTATTCCCCATAAAGGAGGTGTAACTCCGCAACAGACATGCTCAGGTCTGCACCAGGGAACACAAGCCGGCGTATTTTACGTTGGACGTGTGTCTGGCTGGGCGTAGGTTACGTTAACGGCGTACACAGTGATCCGGCGTATCTTAGGGAGTTGTTTATCCGACGTGGTTGTGAGCATGCGCGGCGCATGCGCAGCTCGTTATACATACTTGTCTGGCGCTCGGCCCATCATTTGCATGGGGTCACGTCTCATTTGCATGGATCATGCCCACTTCTACTTACGCTGGCCTACGCCTTCGAAAATACGCTACGCTGGTGCATCTTGGTGAGCAATGGCTTGCTGAATGCCGTGCTTGCCTCTCCGCGCTGTGCCGGCGTAGCATACTCTCTAAATCTGGGCCAATAAGTGTCAGATGCATCCCTACACAATATCCCACCTTTATCCCTTTTTTATTATATATGTTTTGCACACGTTTATGTATGTACTATACATGAATCTCGCATCCTTTTACACATAATTTTCCTTTCCTGTCAACACCCAAGTGGTAGTTTTATGTCATGTATACATATCTTTCACAGCCATCACGGTGGAGGACTTGTTGGATTGCACTCCATGCTCGCCTTTCCATCTTGCCCTGTTTGCACTGCTGGTCCCTTTGAATTTCACACCCACAGTTCCCGGGTCAGACATTTCCAGGCGACTACCATTGGATCCTGAGTGTGTGTGTCATGTATTGTATGTGTGTCATATATTCCTAAACTATAGAAAATTGCGTGTGCATCAACCCCTGAGGAAGTGACGCTATGTCACGAAACATGTCGGGTTACATAGTTTCAAGTTCACACCTATTATGGATTGATCTTTAAAACACCGTATTTGGCTACAGAATTAATGTGTATAAATTGACCAATCTGCTTGATCATTTGGCAATTATGTCACTGTTGATCTGTTGGAAATTGTATTTACCAATAAATCTCTACTTTATTGATTTTTTTACTGAGTGTGTTGCACCTAAAGTCCCACTCATATTTCTTCGTATGCTGTATGGGGATGAAGGCATCTCATGGGGCACATCTAACCATACTTTGATAGTTCCTGCTCAATATCGGTTGGCCCCTTAGACTCACAAGGGCACTATGGGGCACAGGGTCCTCCCCTGGGCACCAATGCTGGAGCACCCCTGGAAAGCCCCCAGCATGGCGAGCACCACCAGCAGTCTGTTCCATACATTCCTCGTGCCTTAAGCCGTGTACACACGATCGGTTTGTCCGATGAAAACAGACCGATAGACTGTTTTAATTGGACGAACCGATCGTGTGTGGGCCCCATCGGTTTGTTTTCCATCGGTGAAAAAAAAATAGAACCTGTTTAAAATTTTCCTACGGATAAAAAACCGAAAAAAAAAAGCGATCGCCTGTGTGGAAGTCCATTGGTCAAAAATGCACACATGCTCAGAATCAAGTCGACACATGCTCGGAAACATTGAACTTCATTTTTCTCAGCACGTCGTTGTGTTTTACGTCACTGCATTTGGATATGGCCGGATTTTTGACTGATGGTGTGTAGGCAAGACTGATGAAAGTCAGCTTCATCGGATATCCAATGAAAAAATCCATCGGATTAGATTCCATCAGATATCCGATCGTGTGTACGAGGCTTTACAGCAATAAACTCTAAAAGCAGCTTTAACCATAACCTTTTCATTTCCAAAGTACATTCCCATTTAGAAGCTAGGAAAAGGAAGAGTCCAAAGAACGGAAAAGTTGAACTACTACTGAACACAGTTTATTTACCCATAAGATTGTTTTTAGGCATCCCATGCCCATATTTTTGTGTGGACAATCAGGGGTAGTACCACCAGACTATTTATATATAGCCCTCTTAGCCAAGATGTACCACACAAGCAGAAACAGGGCTGGTAGTAACACACTATCTATGGTACACTCAACTCAATACTCAGGGGGCCTCTAGTGGCTACATAGGCAACTACTCTGCATACTCTCACTACATACTCTCATGACATAGTTCCTGGTCCTAGAGATAGTAACCACTTGCCTACCAGGCCAATTCTGACATTTCTCTTCTACATGTAAAAATCATAATTTTTTTTTGCTAGAAAATGTAAATTTCTCTCGCTCTAACGTTTGCAGCGATACCTCACATGTGTGGTTTGAACACCGTTTACATATGTGGCCGCGACTTATGTATGCGTTCGCTTCTGTGTGCGAGCACACGGGGACAGAGGCACTTTAATTTGTATTTTTTTTTCTATTGTCAATTTTACTTTTATTTTTCTAGTTTGACACTTTCTTTTAAAAAATTTTTTTTAGCACTTTTATGCCGTGTACACACGATCGGAATCTCCAGCAAGAAAACCTTGGATTTTTTTCAGACGGAATGTTGGCTCAACTTATGTTGCATACACACTGTCACACAAATGTTGTCGGAAATTCCGAATGTCAAGAACTGTCACGTACAACACAACGACGAGCCGAGAAAAATTAATTTCAATGATTCCGAGCATGCGTAGGATTTTTGTGTGTCGGAATTGCGTACAGACTATCGGATTTCTGACAAGAACTTTTCCCGTCGGAAAATTCAAGAACCAGCTCTGAAATGTTTGCTGTCGGAAATTCCGACAGAAAATGTCCGATGGGGCCTACACACGGTCGGAATTTACGACCAAAAGCTCACACCGAAATGTTATTGTCGGATATTCCGATCGTGCGTACGCGGCATTATTTCTATTACAAGGCATGTAAACCTTGTAATAGGAAAAAGCACGACAGGCATGGGCGTCCGCTCCATAGGGCAAGGGGGGTCGTTTGCCCCCCCTGGAATCACTAGGGAGAGCCAGGAGCAGGGCCGAACTGGCCCTGGGACCGATTTAAGCGATGACTGCAGTGCTCCCCTCCCCTCTATTTGTCCCTTATTTAGAGTGCCTGTCCCTCTTCTGGAATCAAATCCATTTGTGCCTCATTCCAAAAGGTTCCTCTTTTAGACCTGAAATAAATATACTGTCAATATAGTGTAGTGTTTCAGTCAAGGGAAAGTGGTGCTGTGTAATGTAAAGGGGTCCAGTGATGCAGGGTGCTGTGTAATATAAAGGGGTCCAGTGATGCAGGGTGCTGTGTAATGTAAAGGCGTCCATAGGTGCAGGGTGCTGTGTAATGTAAAGGGGTCCAGAGGTGTAGTTGTGGAGAGAGGGTACACAGTAGTGACAAAGAGATATTGAAAGATTCAGGGGGCACAGTGGGGTGTTTTTACATTTTACTGTGGGGGTGCACTTTTAAACCCACTAGTGGCCGAAGAAAGAGTAAAATGCGACTGTGTATCGCCGCTGCCAAAGTGTCCCCCTCTGAAAAAGTTTCAGCGGACGCCCATGACGACAGGTGCTCTTTACAGTGAGATATGTGGTCAATAAGTCCCCACATCTCACCTCTAGGCTGGGAAGCCTGAAATATTTTTTATTTTTTTTTAAAAGATCTCAGCTTCCCAGCCATGGCGGCGCCATTTTTCAAATGCAGGGGCAGAGCGTGACGTCATAACATCGCGCGCGGCCTCCGAACAATTATAGAGACTTTGATGGCCATCTAGTCTGCCAGAAATCTCTATGGTCAGAATCCGGCACCGGCAGTTACCTTCTCCGACTCATGGATGGCAGGGGTGAGTCGGTAGAAGCACCGGAGGATAGCAGGGGGGACGTTTCCTCCCGCGGCCTGTAGAAACAGCCGCTTTGATTGTTCTTATGGTGTAGGGAATCGCTTGTGCTAAAAGAAGATATCTGAATGATGTCTGTAACTGCAGGCATCATTTGGATATCACTGCTCAACCCCGGGCAACGTCATGCAACGTGCGGCAGGCGGGAAACTGTTGAATAAAAAAGCAAACATTTATTATATTGAAGTTTACTAATTCTTACTGTGTTTCACCCGAAAATAAGCCTGGGTCTTATATTAATTCTGGCAACAAAAGACCCCAGTAGGGCTTATTTTCGGGGGAGGGCTTAATATATTCTCTCTCTCCCTGCCTGTCAGGAATGCCCAGTTTGAACAAACTTAAAATGCCCAAATTCTTTCTTTTGTGTGACACTGTATTGTCCTGGAATAAAGGTGCCTGGGACAGACCTGCAAAATGCAGGACTGTCCCGGGCAATCCGCGATACGTGGTCACCCTATAGGAGGCAGCTACTCATCACTCCGAGACCATTGCTTCTCCTTCTGGCCAAACAGAAAGTGGGTCCTGAGACCCGATTGGCCAGGATTCCTAAGACTCCCGGGCAATCGTGTCTCAGGTACTGCTTCCTTAATAGCCGCAAGGAGAATCAGGAAGACAATAACCAATATTAAATTGGTCATTGTCACACAACTGGGTGAGCTCAGCGCTCATTCCTTTTGCCCCAAGCCCACCCTTTTTTTAAGCCATTTAGAGCCCTAGACTCTAATTTTGTGCTTAAAAAAAAACATAAAAATGTATGCTCCCGGTGCCCTGCATGTAGATTAGGGGCTGGGCGCATGAATAAGGGGGGTGATGCTCCTGCGCCTCTTATGGATGGGCCGCCACTGGTTGAAGACTCCCAGGGAATCTACATACGAGATCAGTCAAACAACTTCATCCCAACAGACTGCTCTCAGTATGATGGACAGCACAGTGGCTTAGTGGTTTGTGGCTAAGATGCTATCTGCCTGGAGTTTGCCCTTTGTTCTCCCTTTGCTTTTGTGGGTTTCCCCTGGGTACTCTGGTTTCCTCCCACACTTCAGAGATATGCCGATACGATACTCGTCTCCTGTCTAAATTGGTCTAGTATGTGTGTGCATGTGAGATAGGGACTTTACATTGAGGGCAGGGACTGATGTGAATGTACATTATGTAAATTGTAAACTAAGGCTTGTGTTAATACTAATAACAATAAAAGAGTAGTACATCTACAATGTATCTCATCCCCTATTACTATCATTTATTTCCCATTTGCTGCTTCTTGGTATACATCAAAACAATGTCTGGTATAAACCTTGGTATAAACTAAATGATTAGAGAAACAAATTAATGTTCTCATAGCATACGTACAAGAAAAAATGTCAAATGAAACTCTACTGGTGTATACCCATTCTAAAGTGGAACTTCAGAAGTTCCACTCTCCCTCTTTCTCTGCCATATTTGCAATTTTTTTCGGGGTGGGAGTGGGTACTTAGTTTTGGAAAGTACTCGTTCCCACTTACAGATGTTCCAGAAGCCCATTGTGAAGCCTCAAGGAGTCACAGCCAGCTTTCTATAGTTAACATGCCGGCACTGGGGACTCGAAGACTGGTGAAGAACCAGCATGGGTGAGAAAAATGAAGATCTGTCTCGAACTTCCAGTATTTGTACCATAAGTACCACAAGGCTGACTAATGTGATCCTTTCTACCACAGCTCCTGTCCAGTTCTCATACATTACTTACTGCAACTGGGGATCAAGTGCTCTGCTGAATTATCCTTCTTATTAAAGGGGTTGTAAACCTTTGTGTTTTTTCACCTTAATGCTTCCTATGGAGAGTTCCCCTCCCCTCTCTCTCTCTCTCTGGAGGTATTTAGGGGCTTCAAACTGCCCTGATTGGGAGGACCTAATTATGAGTACTGAGACTTTTGGAATAGCAGACCGCCAAGTGATCTGGACCAGACATGTTGTGAGCAAGAAATGGTGAGCAGAACTATATCCCACGCAGTAAATTCCAATAGAGTCTTAGGCCTCGTACACGCGAGGCAATAGATTTGTTCAAATCTGTCTGTCCGACAGATTTGAACAAATCTGTCTGCTGGGATTTTGGTTTGCTCGCGTGTACACACGAGCAAACCAAAATTCCCGCCAGCAGAGAGCGCGCTGACGTGTCGGTGACGTGGCGGTGACGTTGACGCCGTCACGTCACCGCACCAGGAAGTAAAACACTTCCGCGCATGCGCCGAATCCATTCGGCGGTGGTGCGGGACGACATGTCTGCTGGTAAGTGTACCAACCAGCAGACATGTCGGGCGGGCGGATTCCCACCCGATAGATTTCAAAGCATGCTTTGAAATCTGTCGGGTGGCCAAATCCGTCGGCTCGGCCGTACACACGATCGAATCTGTCTGCTGAAACGGTCCAGCGGACCGTTTCCAGCGGACAGATTTGATCGTGTGTACGAGGCCTTAAAGAGACAGCTTGTGCACCACCTTCCAGAAGGGCCCCAAAAATAGCTGGCTGGTATTGACAGTTAGGCACAAGTTACTTTGCAGTAATTTTTAGGGGTACCCCACTCAGGAAAATGTACATCCAACCACTCTTAGGAGCGTATATGTAGAGTGCACTCAGGAAATTTTTTTTAATAGCTATTTCCAAGAGTTACAGTAAGGCAGGGGTGGACTGACAACTTATGGGGCCCCCGGGCAATAGAAGATTATGGGGCCCCATGTCTTACTGATGGCCACCACGCCAGGAGGCAGTGCAGAGGCGGGGCAGCTAAAATCTCAGGATTTTCACATAAAAAGCATGTCGGTTTCAGACATATCATGGCCAGATGTAAAACAAACACAGATTTTGTACATACTGTCCCTGGTTTTACTGAGCCTGGCAACCCTGATGGGGCCCCCTAGTGGCATGGGGCCCTCGGGCAGTGCCCGAGTGACTCAATGGTCAGTCCGCCCCTGCAGTGAGGCTTTTCTTTGTGCCATGCTTATTTGGTTGATGCCGTTCTTACCGATGGTGTGTGTACTAGTTTATTGGGATTTAGCCTTATTGTGGTGTAAGTCAGAGGTGAGGCCAATATTCACATAAGTTGGTCTAAAGCATTTTAACATATTCTTCGGCCTGTTTATTGATATGTACAGTACATCGTGCTTATTCTACTTTGATGCAATATACTAACTTTATCTAGAGAGACAGCAGAAGGGTTAGGACATGCTAAAGAACAATCAGCAATAGCAATGAGAGGACAATCTTCTTCCTAGTTTTCCCCCCTCTCTATCTCTGGAGGTATTTCGGGGCTTCAAACTGCCTAACAGCTGTAGACCATAATGCAAATCTCTTTGGCATCTGGTCACCTTGTGCTACTGCACAACTATTGGCAACCAGTGCGATTTCCAGAATGCTGCACAGTAACAGGGTACACTTTCTTCTAGGCTCAGACTCCAGATTCTGCTGAGGACAGGGGAACAGCCATTTCTCTAAAACTCTATGAGAGCTGTGTCAGTCCATAGTCATCGCTGTCGCTTATATCCCAATAACACAGTCACCAGGAATAAATTCAGTGTATTTTCTCTCAAGTCCCAGGGCAGTTGGACACCTTCGAGAATCCTCCAGACAAGGTCCATTGAGGGAGACAATGCTTCTCCTGACTTCTCCAGCTTCAAAAGAAGAACAATCACTTGACTAAAGGAGCTAAAAACTAAAATTGTCTAGCACCCCATGCTAGAAGGGTGCTTCATGTGTACATGACCTGAAGTGAGGGGCAACCTCCCAGTGAGAACTATTACCTACTCTATCCAAATGGGGAAAAAAGTATGGCTTTAAATACACTTTATCAAAAATATTTAAATCTGTAACACCGTATAAATAACTTATATAGACATTGATGAAATTACTTTATTAACTGTTAGTTTCCCCAAAAATAAAATTACAGATATTATTCTATGTCATTTTTAACAACATCCTTCGTCCGTACTGAGAGAAACAGCTATACTAGTTTTAAGTATAATTTTCAGCTTGTTAGAAAATGGCTTCAGTACCAAACTTCCTATTAGAATCACAGTTGATCAGCAAAGTAAGAAGCCATTTAGAATGACAGGATTGAAGGTCAAGGTTCAAAGTGTAGATTGCAAGACTTAGGCCGCGTACACACGATCCGACGGACCAGTTCAGCAGACAAATCCGATCGTGTGTATGGGCTAGCGGACATGTCCGACCGGCGGACAAATTTTAAAACATGCTTTAAAATTTGTCCGCTCAAGACATGTCCGTCGGATATGTCCGCTGGTCAGTACACTCACCAGCGGACATATCTGCCCGCACAAGCGTCGGAAGGATGCGACGCATGCGTGGAAGTTGTTTACTTCCTGGTGCGGTGACGTGGCGGCGTCAATGTCACCGCCACATCATCGCGCTGTCTGCCGGCGGGGATTTTGATCCGATGGTGTGTACACGCCATCAGACCAAAATAGCCCGGCGGACATATCCGATGAAAACGGTCCGAGGACCGTTTCCATCAGATAAATCTGTACGTGTGTACGCGGCCTTAGATTTATCAATTTTAGCTTTTCAGTCAATAATGCACAATCACCCTATCTGCTGCCATCGACCGGTGTATTGTCCATTCAGTTCTTTTTAATCTTCTTCAGCTTTATATGAATCCCATTTAAAGAACGAAGAACTACTTGAGAGATTTTAACTGGCTCATTTTCTGGATCTGGAAGCAGCTGAAACCTCTGCAATGTCAAAGCCAAAGCTACTTTCATTTCATTCATTGCAAAAGTTTGTCCGATGCAATTCCTAAAAAACAAAATATATATTTGCAGTTTAATTTCTTTGTCAAATTTGTTTATTGGGTTTAAAGTAAAGAGAAAACAGTAAAAGTAAAAGATTACAGAAAAAGAAAAATGGTATCATGTAATAGGAGAGTATTTGAAACATAGAAAATCCAATAAATATTTGTAGACCCTATGAGAAATATTAAAGGAATCATTAAAGCAGGTTATAGTCAAACCAATCATGTTAGTCTATTGCATTTGAACTCATATAAAATATTATAGAAAATTGTGATGTAAATGGAACTGGATATAATTATAATATGAACTATAGCTATGGAGCAATTGTAATTTAAGCAATGAATCGGTTCAAAAACTGGCCGAAATAGGGGGGAGAAGGATCTTATTCATGTTAATTATTAAAACAATAGGAGCAAAATTAGATATCGTCTTCACATAGTCACATTTACCATTTTATATAATGAGATAGCTTGAGCTATATATTTGAAGAAGCGAGAGATAAAAAGAAAGAAAAAGGACAGAATGTGGAGTATAAACAGTGGAAAGTGATGAAAACAATAGGATAGAAAGGGAGTACAGAATAGAGGAAAGGCTCCGGGATCGTTACATAATAGAGATAGTACCGTATTTATCGGGGTATAGCACACTCCCGGGTATAGCGCGCACCCCTAAAGTGGCCCCCATTCCTGTGGAAATTTTTTTTTTATACTTACAGTTTTGGTGTCTTGCCCGGCGTCCATCGGCGGCTTCGGGTGTCCTCTTCGTTGGGTCCGGCGTCCTTCTGCGGCGTCCTGCCCACTCGATCCTCGCTTTCCCCTGCCGTTTTTCTAATACTGCGCCGGCATATACCGAGCGCAGTACACTCGGGTATAGTCGGGCAGACTCGGCTCCTCTCGCGCTGACGTCCTGGATGTACAGGACGTCAGCGCGAGAGGAGCCGAGTCTGCCCGACTATTCACAAGTGTACTGCGCCTGCATATACGGAGCGCAGTACACTCGCGTATAGTCGGGCAGGCTCGGCTCCTTTCGCGCTCACGTCCTGTACGTCCAGGATGTCAGCGCGAGAGGAGCCGAGTCTGCCCGACTATATCCGAGTGTACTGCGCTCGGTATATGCCGGCGCAGTATTCGAAAGCGGCGCGGGAAAGCGGGTATCGGCGTATACCGCGCACCCACGATTTTGCCCTGATTTTCAGGGCAAAAAAGTGCGCGGTATACGCCGATAAATACGGTAATAATATCGATGAACTGTATTCAGAATGTAACTGGCTTACAATATCTTACCAAGGTCTCAATAGAGAATCATCTGGGTTAGATGAGATAGCATAGGACACCCATGGGTTCCATATTGTTTCATATATGTCTATGGAATCATTGGTTATGGCTTCTGATTTTGAGTGGAGCATGGCTTGGTGTACTCTATTTCTGGTTTCAGAAACTAGAAGCGTAGCTGTTTTCCAAGCTTTGGAGATGGTTTGCTTTGCGGCTGTGGTGATTTGTAGGAACAGTTTAAATTGAGCATAGGAAATACAATCCAGTTTTAAATTTAGGAGTGCGGTAGTCGGATCAGGAGTAATGGATTTCTTGAAAACTGCTGAAATCATGAGGAATATTTCTTTCCAATACGTTTTTGTAACAGGGCACTCCCAGAAAATATGTAAATGTGTTCCCGGATCACCACAGCTGCGAAAACAAAGCGGGGAATAATGGGGAGCAAATTTTGCTATTCTAAGGCCTTCTACACACGATGTAATTTATCCGATGGAAACGGTCCGACGGACCTTTTCCATCGGATATGTCCGCCGGGCTGTTTGATCCGGTGGCTGTACACACCATCGGATCAAATTCCCCACCGGCGGACAGCACGGTGACGCGGCGGTGACGTTGACGTCGCCATGTCACCGCACTGTTTCCATCGGATATGTCCGCCGGGCTGTTTGATCCGGTGGCTCTACACACCATCGGATCAAATTCCCCGCCGGCGGACAGCACGGTGACGCGGCGGTGACGTTGACGCCGCCACGTCACCGCCACGTCACCGCACCAGGGAGTAAAACACTTCCGCGCGCATGCGTCGGATCCATTCACAGGATACGACGCATATGCGGGCAGATATGTCCGCTGGTTAGGCATACTAACCAGCGGACATATCCGACGGGCAGCTCTCCGGCGGAAAAATTTCAAAGCATGCTTTGAAACTTTTCTGCCAGAGGAATCCGTCCAAATCCGTCCAAAACTGTCCGTTTGCCCCTACAGACGAACGGATTTTTTGGCTGAAATGGTCCGTCGGACCATTTTCAGCGGATAAATTCACTTGTGTGTACGAGGCCTAACAGGAACCAAATACCAGTACATGAGAACTTTATAATTTGTTTACATAGCAAGTATATTTTGGGAGGACGTTTTAGTATTTGGCCATACTTTATTCCAGGTAGATATATCTATATTGAAACCAAGGTCGTTCATCCATTTTTCAGCATATGAAGGTAATTTTGTGATAAGCTTAGTACTTAGTTGGCTATATAGTGTTGAAATGAGTCCTCTTGAATGAGGATCTCGTTTACATATTCGTTCAAACTGTGTCATGTCACTCAATTTATTTATACCTTGTAAATACGGTGCAAAGAAATTTTTAATTTGTAAGTAGCGAAATATTTCTGATGCCGGAAGTTTATGACTTTCACGTATTTCTGGAAATGTTTTAAATAAAGCAGGTGTTAAAAAGTCACAACATTGTGTTAAACCCGCTGAAATCTAACTTGTGAAGGTTCTAGGAAATGTGAGGGCTGGGTAAAACGTTGAGTTTTTCATAAAAGATATAAGGGGTACATGTGGGGGTTGTAAACCCTGGGTCATTTTAAATCTTTCCCAAATAGTGATTGTATGTTTAGTAATCTTTTTGTCGATTATTTTGTGGTTAGAGGAGGTGGACCATATGAGATTTGGTATAGAGATTGGGTCGCTATCAATGGTTTCAATTACTACCCATAATGGAATTTCATGGCTTACATGGTATTTGGGAATGTTTGCTATTTGCGCAGCATGAAAATAAGTGGCAAAGTTTGGGAAACCTACACCTCCTTTAAGTTTAGGGAGGTACAGTATAGGGTGTGTGGAGAGATTCGAGATTTTAAAGTGCTCCATATAAATGATTGTGTTTTTCGTTGTAGGTTTCTGAGGAAGTAGGCTGGAATAGGAATGGGTAAAACTCTAAAGAGATATAAAATTTGGGGTAATATAGTCATTTTTATAACATTTATTTTACCTAACCAAGATAAGGGGAGAGTGGACCATTGCTTTAAATAATTTGAAATTTTCCGTAACAGTGGAGGGTAGTTGGCGGAGAAAATATCTTTTAGATCAGGGGTAAGTACAATACCTAGATATGAGAGATGTGTTGCGGACCATGTAAAAGGGAGGGATATATTCGATTGTTGAAGTATATCTGGGGGCAAAGAAACGTTTAAAGCTATAGATTTTTGCATGTTTATTTGTAATCCAGATATATGGGCAAAATGGTCAAGTTAGTTTATAACGTTGGGAGCTGTAATATGGGGGGAGGACATGAAAATTAAAATATCATTAGCAAATAAGCAGAGTTTATGATGGTAGCCAGCCAGTTCTATACCTTTATTTGATGGATTTGTTCTAATAGCTTGAGCTAGGGGTTCGATGAGTACGGCAAATAACAGTGGGGAGAGGGGGCATCCCTGGCGAGTGCCTCTGTTAATATTGAACATAGCTGATTTATACCCTGCATACTTGATGTATGCCTTTGGGTTATTATATAAAGATGTGACCCAACTAAGGAAATGCAGTTTAATTTCTATAACTCAATGTTCCGCCTAAAATCTGCATTCCAGGTGCATCAATACAAAGTTCCCATTTTTAGGTGTTTGTTTTTTTAATTTTTATTTACATATATTTTTACATTTGCATTTATTTATTTAATTTTATATCTTAGAAGGCAAATCGAAGGAAAAGGTAAGTGAACCAACAATGCACTAGCTTAAAGGAACCTATTTAGAAAATAAAAAATTAACCTTTACAACCCCCTTTAATGGAGACATCGGAAGTCTATTAGACCACTGATGTCTCTCTTGTTCTTTATACCTGCAGTATTAAATCCAAAGCACTGCTGCCTCTGTCTGTTACTCCTAGGAAATGTAGAGTGAGATTGGTAAATGAGTGGTAAATGACCATGATATATGGCCATAGTACTGATCTGGTCACAAAATGTGTTTCGCATTTTTTGTTTGTACTGTAAAATAGTTTTTACTTTGTAATGAAAAAAAAAAAAAAAATATATTATATATATATATATATATATATATATATATATATATATATATATTGCAAAGAAAAAAAAAGGCAAAAAGGCAAAAACAAATGGAATTTGTAGGCAGTGAAAATAAAATAAACTTTCAGCCTCCCTATGTGCAACTGAAGGAGCCTATTTTGTACAGTTTCACTGGTGGCTGAATCTCATGACGGCATACAGCAGTCGGATGTTAGATAACCAAGATGATATTTCCTTACCGTGGGCCGGCAGAGAATGGAAGGAAGGCATGTGGGTTTCTATCTGATGTGTTCTCCGGAGAAAACCGTAGTGGGTCAAACACCTAATTGACACAAAATAATTCAGTTAATTGACACAAAATATTCATAGTTCATCTTGCAGGAATGTGTAAGGCACATAAACACATTAATAAAAATTATTGAAATTCTAAACTTCATAAGATAAGGCAAAACCTAAGGCCACGTGACAGTGGAGAAAAAGTACCGCTCCAAGCACTGCGACCTATGCTCTGCTCCCGCCCTGTAGCACTAACAGGTGCAGACTCTGCATTGATCCGTGGAAAATAAAATTATCCTGGACTGCTGCACTCTGATGAGCGATTTATTGAAACAAAATAAACAAAGGATAAAATCCAAAGTTGTATGACATCCAAAAATTCATGCAACACTGCAATCAATAGTAGGAAGTGGACACAGGGGACAAAAGGCTAACATGTTTTACATCATGGATAGATGCTTAGGCATAGCTCTATCCATCTATCCATGATGTGAAACATGTTAGCCTTTTGTCCCCTGTGTCCACTTCCTACTATTGATTGCAGTGTTGCATGAATTTTTGGATGTCATACAGCTTTGGATTTTATCCTTTGTTTATTTTGTTTCAATAAATCGCTCATCAGAGTGCGGAAGTCCAGGACCATTTCTTTTTGCCACGTGACAGTGAGAGGAAATTTACCCAATAGGAACACAAACAGCATTAGAAACCTGATAGATGCCAGGTTATGATTTATCCCAATTTTTGTCACTGACATGAGTATACATATTTATTATACATACCGTATAAGCTGTATATAGTTATTATATACCATCCACCACCTTGTAGTGATCCTAAACACCAACAGCTGAAAAACGTGCTTACCAGCTCCTGTGGACCTCTCATTACAAGGGGTCATTTGTGATCCTGTGCACGCAGGGCCGGCCTTAGGTGTTCAGGCACCCTGTGCGAGGTAATCCTGTGGCGCTCCCCCCCAATTACATACATGCATACATTACATTACATACATGAATGTAATTGCCATTACCAATGCAATTATGTAGTAAACATGTTATTTTTATATATTATTTTATTGTATTTTACTTTTTTTCTTTTTCTCTTATATCCTCCTCCCCTTCTGTGTGTAGGCTGGCTATAAAAAGTAAATACTTTTTATTTTTATCTGAAAAAGTAGATGCAGGCAGGACCAGGGGCTCAGTGTGACTTATGTTTCGGTGGACAGTGCGGCTTTGCATTTAAAAATGCATGCATGCATGCATGTCGGGGCCGGAAGCAGCCATTTTTTTCAGGTGCCGCAGCCGATGTGTTACTCTTCACCCAGTCCCAGGGAAGGGGGACCTGGCAGCGCCTGCTGCTGTGACTCGTAGGAGTCGGACTCCTGTGATGATCATGTGAGTAACTGACTGCAACTCACATTCTGCGAGCTGTGATGGCCACACGGCAGCCTTGTTGCCCATGGTGCCCTGTGCGGCCGCACAGCTCCCACACCCCAAAGGCCGGCCCTGTGTGCAGGAGAGTAACTGGATTTGGAGAAAGGCCTTGGCTGGGCTAAAGCCACAAGTACAAATGACACCTTGTAATGAGAGGTCCACAGGAGCTGGTAAGCAAGTTTTTCAGCTGTTGGTAGAGGCACGGATGTTTAAGATCACTACATGGTGGACTAGGCCGAAGCCGTGACCTCGCCTTAAAAAATCCTGCCCGCAGCTCGCCGCAATCCTGGGAAAAGGTCACGAGGCCGGACGCCGCAGACTAGGCCGAAGCCATGACCTTGCGCCCTTTTGCCAGGATTGCAGTGAGCTGCGGGCAGGATTTTTTAGGCAAGGCCGCGGCTTCGGCCTAGTCCGCGGCCTTATTCCAGGATTGCGGCAAACAGAATTTTTTAGGCAAGGCCACGGCTTCGGCCTAGTCCATGGCCTTCTCCCAGGGCGGCGGACTAGGCCAAAGCCACAGCCTCGCCTAAAAACACCTGCCCGCAGCTCCTTAGGACCAGCTCAGTGTCCATCAGAAAAAAAAAACACAAAACAATCATGAATAGAGTTTTTTTTTTAAACGCAGATTTTTTTGGGGGGCCAAAATCGCCCAGCTTTAGTCCTTTGGTGAACCTACTGCTCTGGAAGATGAAGACAAATGCGTTAAAATAGAATATTATTGCTCATTACATCACCTCAGCGTCTTTCCAGAAAATGGTTGATCTGTTTATGCTGTAAATGCTCAGGATAATCAGTGAACCTGCAAAGGATAGAACAAATGTTATTTGTATTACTCTGATCTAAAAACACCAAATTTTCAATGGTAACATTATATAAAACTAACTGTAGAGCCTGGTTACTTTAAGTACCAGTGCTATTTAAATTTAGAGATAGATCAGAGTGTAGTTAAACTCTGATCCGAATTTGTTATGTTCAAAACAGGGTCTCTGTCTCAGCTTGGCTGTGCTGTTGGCTCATTCTGTTGTGCTGGGGTGTTCTTCCCACCCCAGTGCAGTAGGTGGCAGCAGTGGAGTCAAGGTTTGGGTGCTCTTTCCCAGCAGCCAATCAGGAGGATTTAGCCTAGCTGTGCATGCTGGGGGAGGGTATTTATGGGGCAGACGCCATTGGTTCTGGGTCTTCTTCGTCCAGTGTGGCACTCACCTTTAGGGTGGCCACATCGTGGCCTCCCCGGCGTTATGGATTACCTGGCCGGGGTGTGCATGCCACGTGGTGTTCCTGGTTCCGGGGCCATGCTGGCCCGGAGCATTTGAGCAGCGACGGGGACCCAGTGAGCGACTGGGTTCCCACCTTTGAGGATCCAAAGCGGTAGTGCTGTTCGATGGGGAGTCCGTCTTAGGAGCGCCATTGAGAGGCTGGCGGTCCAATAGGATTTCGACAAACCACTGGGGATCAAGGTAGCCGGACACTGAAGGATTGATCACCTGTCAGTCGGTACCTGGGCAACATAAAGAAGGAGATCCAGGCGTAATTCATCTAAGGAGGATTATCTCCGTAACTATAATCAGAGAGGGCCTGTGGCAGAGGTGTCTCCCTGACGTTCACCAAGGAGGGTCTGTGGCAGAGACTTTTCCTAGAAATGTTCGAGTGATACTCCGGCTGCCAGGTCAGTAAGAGGGGCCTGTCCGGGTACACTAAACCCACTCAGACAAGAGTGGTACGGAAAGTGTTAAATATGGGAACAGGACTGTTCCAAATGCTACGCCTGAATCTGCTGTTCTCCGTCTTCCTGCAAACTCTTTCATCACCCGTTCATTGTTTTTACCCGACTGGGTAATAAAGAGCACAGAAAAGACACTTGTTGCGAACATTCTACTATTGCTATATGTACAATTCACCCCTAGGAATACGGACGAGCCACAAGGTAAATGTGCCACCCAAAACAACCAGCAGCTCCTTTGGGGGTAGTGCTACATAACCAAAGTTTTTCTTTTTTTCTGCAAGTAAAAAATAAAAATAAACTACGGTATGTATAGTATAGTGTGTATATATAGTATAAAATTCATAACGAACAATAGATTGCAAAAGATATTAGGACAAACCCCTAAAAATTCTTCATATATATTTATAGTAAAAGGGTCAGGTTTTGTATGCCTTCTACAAAATAATCTAGAGTGGGTGACTGGGACAAAGAGAAGGAAACATTTATCAAATACCTTCTTCAGCTCTGTGTATACAAAGGAGCATGGGGGAGCTCATGTCCATAATGGGGGTGGTATTGACGCAGCCTCAAATGATCCACTATAGCTCAAAAGTGATATGGTCCAGAAATATTTAGACAGAATGAATAAAGGTGAATAAAGAACCAGGTCCAGATGGCATACACTTACCGATTCTTAAAGAATTGAGCTTTGTTATTTCAAAGCTATGGTATCTAATTGTAAGGGACTCATTAATGACGGGAATAGTACCACTGGATTGGCGCAGGGCCAATGTGATGCCTATATATAAAAAAGGGACCAAAGGCTTTAAACTAACAGGTCTATAGTTACTTGGTAAAGGGGTTGTAAAGGATTTTTTTTTTTTCATAATAAGCATCCTTTACCTGCAGACATTCCTCTTTTCACTTCCTCATTGTTTGTTTTTGCTCAGAAGTTGCTTTATTTCTTCTGTTCTCTTCCCGCTTGTCTGATTGTTACCGACCACCGTGAAGGGAGGCTTTACTGCGGTGGTCAGTGACGTGCTCACCCCCTCCTGGGAACTACATCTGAGCGTCAGAACGCTCTCTACGTGTTAGAGACTTCAAGGAGGTGTGAATTGCTGGGCCTGCCACAATGCATACTGGAAAATGTAGTTCGTACATGAACAAGCACCACAAACCAGGAAGTGAATGAGAGAACAGAAACTAGAACGCCGGAGGTGATATAGATGAATTTAATAGGTATTTACTTGTTTTTTTACAGAATCATTACACCATTCTGTCTGTCTACCTTGCAGACATTAATTTTAGACCAATTTTTTTTTACCTTTAACTTCTTTAGTCGGGAACATACTGGAGAGTTTAATAAAGGACCACATAGTGTTTTTGCTAGAAAAAAAACTTTTCAAGCAGTGGGAGCTGTGGTGGCTCAACGTGATTGGCACTGCGCTGACAAGCCGTTCACCTCTGCAGCCAAGGGTTCGGATCCCGGTCTCGGCTACATGTGAATTAGGTTTGGTGGTCTCAGCCCGGCTCCCGGTGGGTGTGCTATGCAAGGTACGCCTGTGCTTAGTATGCCCACCCCCCCCCCCCCCACAAAAAAAACACCACACTTGCACGCACACGAAATTGGTTTAACACACACGCACTTTGGCCATGAGGTCTCCTAAAATAAAGAGAGGCGAAGGACCTACGGGGCTGGCTGGGTGGGCTAGACCCCCTCACTCATAGGGGGAGTCCCTCTGCCCCATTGGGGTCCCGTTGGGCCCCAGTCGGGCTCCCAAGTGGAGCAGGTAGGGTGGGGTGAGTGGGAGGCCCCCCTCACACCCACCATTGCCACCGGGGGCATGGAGAAGGATGGCGATTGCCTCCGGGGGGAGGGTCTGCCTACTCCAAACTCCTGCAGTCCGGCTCCTCTCTCTCAAGTTCACGCACAAAATACACTACAGTATGGGCACTACGCTAAATTCTGTTAGATTGGGTTGCTGTCAATTTTAGAACTGTCCTGTGGGTCAGTCTGCGCTCCGAGGGTGTTGGTCTCACTCCCGGACGACAAGTGGCGCCAGAGGGGTTCTAGCGGAGCCCCTCTTTTCCCCAGCAGCCAATTGGAGGAGTTTTTCCTTCGCGGGGCATGCTGGGGAGGGGTATATCTGTGGCAGACGCCATTATCCTAGGTTCTTCGCGGGTCCCAGGTGCGGCACCCACCTTTAGATTTCTGAGCAGATGCTGAAAGGGGCCTCAGTGACTTACTGGGTCCCCAATCATTCTACGGGTATATTCAAACTGTCGACCGGCGAACTTAAAGTGGAAGTAAACCCTCCTATAATTTTCAGGCAAGGAAGCTGCCATCTTGGCCTCTGTTTAATCTTCAACTGCCATGATGCTGCACATGTGATCAGTTATGACACCAGCCATTGGGTGGTTTGACAGTTTGGTTGAGAGCACAACCAATGTGACAGTTAGCATTCCCGGCATGCCAGGAATGTAACTGCTTTTTGAAACTGTTAAATTGATGGGTTTACTTCCGCTTTAACTAAAATTTACTGGGAGGATCTGCTCATCTAATCAGAGACTATAAAGTACTAAGCCTGTGGCAGAGGCATCCTTAGAGCCAGGTTCGTGGCAGGGAACTGTTACCTCCCAGCAACTTAAAGTGACACTTTGGCTGCCAGGCATGTGACATAAGTCTGTCTGGGGGCACTTCACCCACTCTGGCTAGAGTGGCGACGAACGGTGATTATTTCTACTGAAAGAAGGCTTGCTTTCATGTTTAGCCAAGCCTGATACTGCAAGGTTCCTTTATTTCATCAACCTGTCCTGTCTACCTCCTGTTGATGTTGGTCATGTTTGACCGAGGAATAAAGCATTAGAAAAAAAAGTCAACCTTGGCTTGGACATTCTATTACTGCTCTCATAGTGGCTGCAATCAATTTCCCTAGACTTGTCAAAGGTAACTTAACCACTAGGGTACCGCACGCCATCAAATGACGGCGGGCGGAATACCCTGTTGTTCTGACAGGACGTCATATGACGTCCTGTCATTCAAAGCCGCTAGGGGGCGCGGACGTGGAGCTCTGTGTGTAAACACAGAGCTCTACGTCCTGTCAGGGAGAGAGGAGATCAATCTGTGTCCCTTGTACATTGGGACACAATCGGTCACCTCCCCCAGTCACCCCCCCTCCCCCTACAGTTAGAACACTCAATAGGACACACATTTAGTCCCTTCCCCACCCCGTAGTGGTTAACCCCTTCCTTGCCAGTCACGATTATACAGTAATCAATGCATATTTATAGCATAGTTCACTGTATAAATGTGAATGGTCCCAAAAATGTGTCAAAAGTGTCCGATGTGTCCGCTATAATGTCGCAGTCCCCCCAAAAAAAAAAAAAATCGCAGATCGCCGCCATCCCTAGTAAAAAAAAAAATCATAATTATGTCGCCTAGTATAGTATAAAAACCGTAGGGCGATCAAATACCACCAAAAGAAAGCTCTATTTGTGGAAAAAAAAATTTGTTTGGAAGCTGTGAAGAAAATAGACTTTATTCTGGACTCTGTTTGTCTTTTAAGAACCCCTGGACCGATCTGGGTGAAATTTGGATATGTTGGTCCCCCAGATCGGGGCTATCAGGAGATATGTAATGGCAGGTAGACCTTGTGTGGAAGAGGGGTGTTCTAACGTTGGGAAAATTAGGGTGCTCTCTACCTGGAGATAATTGGTTTATTCCTTAAACTGATCTCAATATCTCAATGTGTCATGTAAATGATCTGTAGTCTGTCTTTCAAGAAGTGTTCATTGTGTAAAGTTCTATTGTTTAGCAGGTGAGAAGTTCTAAAACACCTTGTCTGGGCAAAGGACCAGTAATTAACTCATGTGGATTCTACCGGAGACAGCCATCTGTGTTCTACAATAGGTCTCTTGAAAGGGGTCTCGTTAGTACACCATTGTATGATGATGTGGGAGGAGGATGTAATTGTATATCTGATTACATCAAGTATTTCTTTTGCTGTATATAAGTAACCTGTCTCTCAATAAAGTCATTCTATATCTGGACACCCTTCATGAAGTCTTGGCTCATGCTTGGGGATGGGGAACACTCTAACCATTTGGAAGAATCATCTTGGGAGATGGAAAGAAGGCCGCAGTACCCTAACCACTGCAGGTCTTAACAACTGGTGGCAAGCAGCGGGGTTGAATGGGACGCATAAAGACAACAAGTGAATGGCCCAGCATTACGAGAGACTAAAGAGGTCTACGCTAAAGGATCTGCTGGAAGCCCGAGGCCAGGTGACAAGCAACAAAAAGAAAGCTACCCTCATAGCAGAACTAATGGAGGGCGACCAAACCAGCAGCATGGCGAATGTCAGCCAGGAGGAAGCCGAGTTCCAAAAGAAGGTGATGTGGAGGCTAAACCTATATGGGCCAAATCCCACACCAGAGATGGTGACGCAAGTCCTGGAGCAGGTGAGCGCAGAACGCAGGGCACAACAGGCAAGCGTAAACCAAGGAGACAGCGCTTCCTCAGCCGGATCTATAAATGGAGGGCAGCGGAGAAAGATTAACTATGCTGCGTTTAAAAGTTTTTCGGATGGAGAAATGGAAATTGACGCATACCTACAAGACTTTGAGCGTCAATGTGCTTTGGAGGGTCTGGAATCAGAGCAATGGGCCGCTATTCTAAGCAGCAAACTCACGGGCCGAGCAGCAGAGGCATACCGAGCAGTGCCTGACACAGCCATACACGACTACGCCAGTGTAAAGGACATTCTGCTAGCCAGGTATGCCGTGACCCCAGAGACTTACAGGAAAAAGTTTCGGGCATTACGTAAAGGGGGCCGAGACTCCTACACCGAATGGGCTTTTAGGATGTATCGGGCGGCCCAAAACTGGATACAAGGCTGCCAAGCCGCGACGCTAGAGGAGGTGCTACAACTCTTCTTGCTAGAACAATTTTTTGACCACACACCTGCAGACACCAAGGTCTGGGTCAGGGACAGGAAGCCAGCCACAATCGAGGAAGCGGACAAGCTGGCAGACGAGCATCACGAGGGAAGAAGAGGAGAGACTAGTGGAAACCGCCCCCTGGTAAGGTCCAGCACCACAACGCCTAGTCCTGTGACCTACCACCGACCGATCGCAGGACCACCCACTAATCCACCTAATTTTAACCAGAAACCGCCATTGGTATGTCACCAATGCAATCGGCCAGGGCACTACAAGATACATTGCCCTCAGCGGAGCAGAGGCAATTGGCAGCGGCCACCACCACCAAGGGCAGCCGCCCATCACTATCAGCATGAACCGCTGGAAGACCACAGCCCTGAAGCTGAGCAATGGACCGTACTACATGAGGTGAACCTAGCACAAACCGAGGGGGACAACCGGGTGCACCACAGACAATGGGTCACAGTAGATGGAAAGGAGGCTGAGGCACTACGAGACTCTGGGGCCACCCTCACTCTGGTGCAACCTCACACCGTATCTGCGAAGGCGTGCACCAACAGGACTGTTGCAGTAAGAGTGGCAGGAGGCGCCATACACAAACTACCCACAGCCCAAGTGCAGCTAAATTGGGGCACCGGAGCCAAGCAGATGGAAGTAGGCATTATGTCTGGCCTACCTGCGGAAGTATTGTTGGGGAACGATTTGGGGTGCCTAACTTCACAGCTGCTTACCCCAGATCCCACTGGAACCTGCCCTGTGACTACCAGGACGCAAGCACGCCGAGCTGGACAGACGCACTCTGAGGAACCACAGGTAGGAACCGAAAACCCTGTAGTATGCCCTGACCCTATCCCCTTCTGGGGCACTCCACAAGACTTTGGCCAAGCCCAGCAGTCAGATCCCACCTTAGCAGGTTACAGGAAGGCCGTAGGTACCCCTAAGGAAGGTAATGCTCAAGAGAACTTCCACTGGGACAAGGGACTGCTATATAGGGTCACAGGGGGAGTGGGAAGTGGGGCAGCCCAAGTTATAAAAAGACAACTAGTTGTACCCCGCAAATACAGGGCAGAGCTTCTAAAGCTCAGCCATGATATCCCGCTAGCCGGACATCTGGGTATCAAGAAAACTAAGGATCGCCTTACCCAGACGTTCTTCTGGCCAGGGATATCAAAAGACTTGCAGACGTACTGCAGGACATGTGACACGTGTCAAAGGATTGGGAAACGGGGGGACCACCCCAAGGCCAAGTTACGGTCCCTACCTATAATAGAGGAACCATTCTCCAGAGTGGCAGTAGACCTGATAGGGCCCCTCAACAAACCCAGCACCTCCGGAAGGCACTACATCCTCACGGTGGTGGACTATGCCACCAGGTACCCTGAGGCGGTGGCGCTCCCCAACAGTAGCAGAAGCTCTAGTCAGGATCTTTTCTCGAGTAGGTTTCCCCAGGGAAATACTCTCAGATCAGGGAACCCAGTTCACGGCAACTGTCACTCAACAGTTATGGCAGAGCTGCGGGGTGAAACCGTTATTTAGCTTCCCCTACCACCCCCAGACCAACAGCCTTTGTGAGCGATTCAACGGCACGCTTAAGCAGATGCTCACAGCGTTCACAGAGTCCTGTGGTCAATGGGAGAAATTTCTACCCCATCTCCTGTTTGCCTACCGGGAAGTGCCCCAGGCATCGACCGGGTTCTCCCCCTTCGAACTCCTATACGGAAGAAAAGTCCGGGGACCCCTGGACCTCATACGGGAGCACTGGGAGGGCAACACAGGAGAGGAAGGGATCCCGGTTTTGCCGTACGTGCTGGAGTTCCGGGACCGCCTGCGGGCACTGACCGAATCAGTTCGGGAGAGCCTACAGGCAGCCCAGAAACGACAGAAACAATGGTATGACCGGAGAGCCCGAGATAGGAACCTGGAAGTAGGGCAAAAAGTATTAGCCCTCGGACCATCCAAAAAGGACAAGCTACAGGCAGCGTGGCAGGGGCTATTCAAAGTGGTGGAACGGATTAGCGACACCACCTATATTGTGGCCAAATGTTCGGATGAAAGGAGCAGACAAGCCTTTCATGTGAACATGTTGAAACCGTACTTCGAGCGCTCTGAGGACGTGGCCACTATCTGTGCCCCGTCCACTGGCGCTAGTGAAGGACTTCCCTTACCCGACCGGCTGGCAGCTAACCAAGGTAACCTAGAGCAAGTTGGGTTGGGAGAGAAACTAAATCTCACCCTGAAACCCGAGAACTGCCATGGGGGCATGGCAGAGGTTCAATACCTAGGGCCTAGAGTAGGGTCTGGGAAACAGGGCCCCGAACCCGCGAAAGTAGAGGCCATAGCCAATTGGCCCCAGCCCCACACCAAGACGCAGGTATTGGCGTCCCTAGGCACCACCGGGTATTATACAAAGTTCGTCCCGGAGTGTAGCACCCCAGCGAAATTCCTCACCGACCTGACCAAAAGGTCCCCACCCAAGCAGGTAGCCTGGTTCTCGGAGTGTGCATTGGCGTTCCAGGGACTTAAGACGGCATGGAGCACCCGGTGGCATACCTCAGCGGCAAGTTATTACCTTGGAAGGTCAGCTATGCCACCATGGAAACAGAATGCCTGGCTCTAGTATGGGCCTTAAAGAAGCTCCAACCGTACCTTTATGGCCGTGCCTTTACCATTCTCACTGACCACAACCCCCTCATCTGGCTCAACCGAGTCTCTGGAGACAATCCCCGGTTGCTGCGCTGGAGTCTAGCGTTGCTACCTTACAATTTCACACTGCAATACCGCCCGGGCAAGCAGAACGGCAATGCGGATGGACTTTCACGCCAAACCGGCTTGGAAGTATAATTTTGACCCGGACATCCAACCCGGCAGGGTCTAGGCGGGTATGCCGACCCATGGAACTAAGGGGGAGTATTGTGAAGAAAATAGACTTTATTCTGGACTCTGTTTGTCTTTTAAGAACCCCTGGACCGATCTGGGTGAAATTTGGATATGTTGGTCCCCCAGATCGGGGCTATCAGGAGATATGTAATGGCAGGTAGACCTTGTGTGGAAGAGGGGTGTTCTAACGTTGGGAAAATTAGGGTGCTCTCTACCTGGAGATAATTGGTTTATTCCTTAAACTGATCTCAATATCTCAATGTGTCATGTAAATGATCTGTAGTCTGTCTTTCAAGAAGTGTTCATTGTGTAAAGTTCTATTGTTTAGCAGGTGAGAAGTTCTAAAACACCTTGTCTGGGCAAAGGACCAGTAATTAACTCATGTGGATTCTACCGGAGACAGCCATCTGTGTTCTACAATAGGTCTCTTGAAAGGGGTCTCGTTAGTACACCATTGTATGATGATGTGGGAGGAGGATGTAATTGTATATCTGATTACATCAAGTATTTCTTTTGCTGTATATAAGTAACCTGTCTCTCAATAAAGTCATTCTATATCTGGACACCCTTCATGAAGTCTTGGCTCATGCTTGGGGATGGGGAACACTCTAACCATTTGGAAGAATCATCTTGGGAGATGGAAAGAAGGCCGCAGTACCCTAACCACTGCAGGTCTTAACAGAAGCCATGTCGCATGATGCGCAATTGTCAGTTAAAGCGACACAGTGCCGGAAGCTAAAATTTCGTCTGGGCAGGAAGGTGCACAGTAGGCTAGTGGTTTAAATACGCCGATCCCACATCTAACCAGCAGCTCCCGAGGGAGTATCGCTACACCAGTATGGATTCATGAAAGACAGAAGTTGTCAGACAAATCTGATAACTTTTTATGAGGTCAGCAAAACCTTAGACCAGGGGTCCTCAAACTACGGCCCTCCAGCTGTTCAGGAACTACAATTCCCATCATGCTTAGTCATGTCTGTGAATGTCAGAGTTTTGCAATGCCTCATGGGATGTGTAGTTCCACAACAGCTGGAGGGCCGTAGT
The DNA here is from genome assembly GCA_029574335.1 of Rana kukunoris. Taxonomy (NCBI): domain Eukaryota; kingdom Metazoa; phylum Chordata; class Amphibia; order Anura; family Ranidae; genus Rana; species Rana kukunoris. The sequence goes on from CM056055.1 coordinate 194,221,381, forward strand.
TTGAGGATCCCTGCCTTAGACGAAGGAGTGGCTGTGGACGTGGCATACTTGGATTTTGCAAAAGCGCTAGTCATAATTCCGCACACACGGCTAATTTGTAATTTAAAGTCTACAGGCTTGGAAAGATCAGTTTACAAATGGATAGAAAAAAAATGGCTAAAATGGCTAAAAGACAGAATTCAGAGAGTAGTGGTTAATGATTCTTACTCTGAATGGTCCAAGGTTATTGTGGTGATATAATATAGTCCGGTAGATAATTGATATTTAGGTATTAGTAATGATGATATAAGTTATGTTCCAGCAGCAACCCTAGTTCTCCAGAGAGAGACAATTTAATTTGACTTCCAACACAGAACAAAGTCCAATACTTGCACAGATGACACCAAACCCAACTGAGTAGTTATGACCCAGAATAGTAGCTTTTAGAGTCCCATGTTCTCTAGATCAATTCTAGTTATCAGTGGTGTACCCCAAGGTTCGGTGTTGGGACTCTTGCTTTTTAATATCTTTATAAATGATATTGGGTCTGGAATTAAAAGTACAATTTCAGTCTTTGCAAAGGACACCGAGCTATGCAGTGGAATAACGTCCTTGCAGGATGTCTCCAATTTACAAGTCGACCTCAATGCTCTGTCTAATTGGGAAACTGCGTGGCAGATGAGGTTTAATTTTGATAAATGTAAAGTTATGCACTTGGGGGCTAAGTGCATGCATCATACATACTAGGATGAGTACAACTAGGGGGATCTGTAGTGGAGAAGAATCTGGTAGATCATAAGCTTCAAAGTAGGGTTGTCCCTATACCACTTTTTTAGGACTGAGTACTAGTACTGATACTTGTTTTCATGTACTCGCCGATACTGATTACCGATACTTTTTTTAATGCCATGTGACAGTTTGACTGATGGGCACTGATAGATGGCACTGATTGATGGGGACTGATAGGCGGCACTTATGGGCACTCACAGGTGGCTGGCACTGATAGGCGGCAGTTTTGGGCACTGATGGCACTTACAGGTGGCTGCCACCAGGGCCGTCTCTACCATAGCGCAAACAGGGGCAGCTGCCCAGGGCCCTGTCACTGTTGGGGGCCCAAAGCAACCCCCTTTTTTTTTTTTTAGGGGTCCGGAGGTCCCCAGGGGCCCGGAGGCCCCCAGGGCCCAAGATGGCAACCCCCCTTTTTTAATTTATTTTTAAATACAAAAATATATTTATTTTATATATTTTTATTTTTATTAAAGGGCCAATTTTTTTAAATATATATTTTTTTTTATTAAAGGGCCAATTTATTTTAGGGGTCCCCAGGGACCCGGAGGCCCCCAGGGCCCCAGATGACAACCCCCTTTTTTTATTTATTTTTAAATAAAAAAATATATTTATTTTATATATTTTTATTTTATTTTTTATTAAAGGGCCAATTTTTTTTTAATATATGTTTATTTTTTATTAAAGGGACAATTTTTTTTTAGGGGTCCCCAGGGACCCGGAGGCCCCCAGATGACAACCCCCTTTTTTTATTTATTTTTAAATTAAAAAAAATATATTTATTTTATATATTTTTATTTTTTATTAAAGGGACAATTTTTTTTAGAGGTCTGGAGGTCCCCAGGGGCCCGTAATTCCCCAGGGCCCCAGATGACAACCCCCCTTTTTTTATAAAAAAAAAACTAATAATGTTATTAGTATTAAAGGACCCAGAGTTCCCCAGGGCCCTGGATGGCAACCCCCCTTTTTTTATAATTTTTTTTAATATTTTATTTCTTTTTTTCTTTTTATTTAAGGGCCCAGAGGTCCCCAGGGCCCCGGATGGCTACACCCCTTTTTTTATATATATTTTTCTTTACTAAATCTTTTTTTTGTAAAGGGCCTCCCGCTTCTAAATTCGCGGCAGCCCCGCCCCCCCCGCTTCTCAATTTAAGGGGGCAGCACCCCCCCGTTCTCTGCTCCAGGGGGCCCATGCCTGAAGCTGTGTAAGGGGCCCCATGATTCCTGATGGTGGCCCTGCCGCCCGTTAAGCCCCTGTGCTGCCCACAAATCAGGCTGAAAATCATCAGCGGCACGCAGCCAGGTGACAGTACTGCTTCCCTTCCCAGTGTTTTAAAATGTACAGCACCCCTGGCTTCCCTTTAGACGTGCACTTCTCCCTTCCTGCCACTGGGTGCTGCTTGTATATAAAAGTGAATTAGAATGTGATTTTATAACATCCCCAGTTTGCTCTTCCCGAGGCTGACTTCTTCATGTCCTGCTCCTCAAGGTCATTGTCATATGTCACTGTTTTCTATATTGTAAATACAAGTTTTCTGTAGAGTGTGCCCAAAGTCTTTATAATATTTGATGATTCATTGCAGGTCTGGTCAGTGTGTTAAAAAGTTCCTGTATTTTACACATGGCATGGCATGGGGTCACAGCACCTTCTGTCCATTCTGCTTTAGCACCATGGGACCCCAGGCCATGCCATGTGTAAAATAGAGGAACTCTTTAAGTCACAGAGCAGCCCTGCAGTCCAGGCTGAGTGAGGCCTCAGAGCACATGGCATTACTGTCTGTATTTAACTGCTTGATGGGCTTATTTTGGGCCTGACTGGTTCACATGTATGTGTTTTGGCGGCCCACATTTGAATGGGCCGCCATGCCTGCATTTCCTGCAAAGAAAAGCACATGCCTCATGTAATAGGCTGCACACACGGCACACCTATGCCCATCAAGCACTGAAATACAGCACTGTCTGTCCATTCTGCTGTCTGCTGTGACTTATCTGCAGTTCCTGCACTGTCAAACTTGCTGCATTTTTAGACGTTTAGGTCACGCTTTTAAAAACACAGTGCGTTTGTGTGTGCAGAACTGCAGGTAAGTAGCATGGTGCAAAAGTAGAATGGATTTCAAGGTAGCCGATTTTTAAAATGCTGAATGAACCTTTTTTCTGCAGGAAACAAAGGCATGGCAGCCCATTCAAATCAATGGGCTGCTGTGCCTGCACAAATGAGGGCCGCCAAAACACATACATGTGAACCAGCCAGGCCCAAAATAAGCTGGAGGGGGGGCCCAAAAAAAATGTTTGCCCAGGGCCCAATCCATATTAAAGACGGCCCTGGCTGCCACTGATGGCTGGCACTGTTAGATGGCACTGACAGGTGGCTGGCACTGATAGGTGACACTTATGGGCACTGACAGGTGGCCGGCACTGATAGGCGGCAGTTTTGGGCACTGATGGCACTTACAGGTGGCTGCCACTGATGGCTGGCACTGTTCGATGGCACTGACAGGTGGCTGGCACTGATAGGTGACACTTCTGGGCACTGACAGGTGGCCGGCACTGATGGGCAGGCACTGAAATGCATCAATAAATAACATGAGGAAAGTATTTTGAAATGCTATGCTGCAGCGCCCATCTTGGTACACCCTGCACTCTGCATCAGTAAATATCTGCAGACATCTTGTTACACCCAGCCCAAACTATTCTCGCCCGCTTCGCCCACTCTGCCTACTGACTCTGCCCGATCCACCTACTGACGCCGCCCTCCCTCTCCGCCTACTGAGTCTGCTTGCCGTCTCCGCCCACTGACTCTGCCCACCGACCAAGTATCAGGTCAGGCATCAGGAGCATTTGTGCGAGTACAAGTACTCACACGAAAACTCGATATCGGGACTGATACCGATACTAGTATCGGTATCGGGACAACCCTAGAGAGAAACTTGGAGATGGAGAAAGCATCAGCTAGAATTGCTAATCCTAGCAATTTCCGTGTATATCCAGAGGGGATATGTATGAAACTAGAACAAAGTACAGAGTGCACTGGATACAGTAGCACAGTTGTACGTGCAGGCATCTGATACCGATTCTGCTGACACAGAGAGGAAGAAATATGCAGAATATAAACAGTGGCCAGACTCTGATGAGGCAACACCATCCAAAAAAGACATAAGTGGCATTTGGGTTTTTTCCCTGGCTGGTAAAAATATCCTCATTAATACCAATTGCAGCAGTTACAAAACACTTGATCTCTTTCTGGCATATGACTTCCTCTGTTAGCTGAAAACTACAGAAGAAATATTTGCCGTCAACAAATATTGGATGATGTGCTCAAGAATCAGCCTAGGGTAATGCAAGTTACCAAGAAACCCTTTGTAATTACAACTATTTGTGCATTTTTCTGTTTGTAGGCAGGTGTCCTACTGTATGTTTAGTTAGCTGCTAGCACTTGGTTACCCAGGTCACAGGGAAGGGGTTTCTTGTGCCTTCCCTGTGTGTGTTTGCAGGCTTTTTCTGGGGTCCAACCTCCCTCCCTTGTGTTATAAAAGGTAAGAGGTTCAGACCCTAGGGGGGGGCTCCGGACTTAAAGGGTGACTGAAGGAATTTTTTTTTAAGCTAAATAGCTTCCTTTACCCTACTGCAGTGCTGTTTTCATGTCCTCATTGTCCGTTTTTGCTTTGACGTTGCTGAAATTCTGCTCTGATCTCCACACTTCCTGGTTGTCTGTTTCCTGATAACCACAGTGCTGGGAGCTTTCTCACTGTGGTCACTAATCAAGGAGGTGTGATTACTGTGTGTAAACTGAAACTGGGTTGGTGCTGAGGGGTTTTAGACAAACCATCACTGCCCTCTATTGGCTCTCTTGCTCTGTACATCAGAGAGACAGGAAATAACAGCAAAAACGAAACTAGAACGGTAGGTTGATTATATGATTGATTTGTATCTATTTTTAATAATTTTTTAAAATAATCAGTTAACTTTTATGTCTCTATACCCTGTAAACAGTCATTTCAGCCCACAATATTTTTTCCTTTAGTGACCCTTTAAGAAAGAATGAGACATGTGTTGTGGCCTGCCTGGACCTGTGGTCCACCTTTGGAGTGCCGATTCATCAGGACAGCCAAGAACATGGACATCTCCAGTCGATTTTTGCCAATTATGAACTTTTCCCAAAGAGACTTAACCTGTGCAGGTAACCTGGGGCAGCCATGGTTAGGTGTGGTTAGGAGAAGGATTTTTATGCTTGTTGTACACGATGTGCCAAGTTTCCGGTAAAGGTTGCTTCAACTGCTTTGAGCCTGGTCTGAAGTTATTTAAAGGGGTGCATGTTGGATTCTGGCATATTCCAAAGGATCTGGGTTTGTAACAGCACTATGGGGTATGTGTAACATCGCTACAAAAAGGTTAACCTGCAAGGCTATTAAGAGGAGGTAGTTGCCATGGGTAACCTCTACAGCAACCGGTTGTTTGGCAAGGTACCTGGTAAGGTGTCAGTTCCTCCGGTAGCGAGGGGGTTGGTGCTGTGACTCCCTCCCTAGCTGTCTGTCTCCTCTGGTCACTGGGAGCAGACGTGTGTTACAGAGATCTAAGGCCTGATCACTAAGCATGGGAAGGAACATGCATGGAACTCGTGCTATGTGTCCTTTTAAAACCACGGTATGCATGCTTCGTCTTACTTTATGTGAGTTGCTTATTGATTTCCACTACACGTATTCTGTGCACTTTGCTCTTTAACAAGTACAATTTTAGTTGAGGAACAAGCCTAAAGGTCAGAAGGGAGTGGTAGTGGAGTAAAGGACAGCTGCATATACGTAAAAGTAAGAGCAAGATATAGGATGGAGAGAGTACAATAATCTGGTAAGAGACATGGCTTGAATCAGTAGGCCCATGGGAGGAGCAAAGAGTTTAAAGGGGTTGTAAAGCTTCGTGTTTTTTCACCTTAATGCATCCTATGCATTAACCACTTGTCATCTGCCCACCGTCAAATGACGGCGGGCAGACGACTCCATTGTTCTGACATCACGTCATATGACGTGATGTCCCTTTAAAGCCGCGGGCGGGCGCGCGTCGCCGGCAGCGCGCGCGCGCACCCGCCGCTCTGCGGGGATCCCGTGCGAGTGCCCGGCGGCAACGATCGCCGCCGGGCACACGCGATTGCTCAGTAACTGAGCTGGGACGTGCAGCTCTGTGTGTAAACACAGAGCTGCACGTCCCTGTCAAGGAGAGAGGAGATCGATTGTGTCCCTTGTACATAGGGACACAATCGGTCACCTCCCCCAGTCACCCCCCCCTCCCCCTACAGTTAGAACACTCATAGGACACACATTTAACCCCTTCCCCGCCCCCTAGTGGTTAACCCCTTCACTGCCAGTCACATTTATACAGTAATCAATGCATATTTATAGCATTTTTCACTGTATAAATGTAAATGGTCCCAAAAATGTCAGAAAAGTGTCCGAAATGTCCGCCATAACGTCGCAGTCCCAATAAAAAAATCGCAGATCGCCGCCATTAATAGTAAAAAAAAAAAAAATGCCATAAACTATCCCCTATTTTGTAAACGCTATAAATTTTGCGCAAACCAATCGATAAACGCTTATTGCATTTTTTTTTTACCAAAAATATGTAGAAGAATACGTATCGGCCTAAACTGAGGGAAAAAATATTTTTTTTATATATTTTTTGGGTTATTTATTATAGCAAAAAGGAAAAAATATTGCATTTTTTTAAAAATTGTCGCTCTATTTTTGTTTATAGCGCAAAAAATAAAAACCGCAGAGGTGATCAAATACCACCAAAAGAAAGCTCTATTTGTGGGAAAAAAAGGACGCCAATTTTGTTTGGGAGCCACGTCGCACGACCACGCAATTGTCAGTTAAAGCGACGCAGTGCCGGAAGCTTATATTTTGTCTGGGCAGGAAGGGGGTGTAGGTGCACAGTAGGTAAGTGGTTAAGGTGAAAACAACACCTTGCAGTCACGGCCCCCCCCCCCCGAGCCGCCGTTTTACTTACCTGAGACCCAAATCTCCTTGGGCGCAATCCTGCGTTCCTTTTACAAGCTCTAGTCGGCTCTTCACTGGATGATTGATAGCAGCTTAGCCATTGGCTCACACTGCTGTCAGTCAAATCAATGACGCGCTGCCCTGGGGGCGGGGCCGAGTCATACACTTGGCGGCTACGGGCGCCGAGTGTATTACACGGGAGCGCGCCCGTAAGGTAACCACCCACGGGGGTTTAGTTCTTGTTGGGAGGAGCCGCGAGAGCCGCCGGGGGACCCCAGAAGAGGAAGTTCGTGGTCACTCTGTGCAAAACTAACTGCACAGTGAAGGTAAATATGACATGTTTGTTTAAAAAAAAAATGAACCCATAGTATCCCTTTAAGGTTCCCCAGAAACAAGAAACAAAGCAAGGTTGTCCAAGAAATCAGGCAAGGCAGTGTCCAGCATGTCAGGTGGCACAGCGAGAACTACGGCCACAATGAAAATGTTTGCCAGCACACCATGGATCAACAAGGAAGCATCCAAGCGAATTGTTTAATGCATTATCACGTCACAAGAGTAGTGCAACGTTTCGGAGTCACCTAGGACCCCTTCGTCAGGCATGGGATGAGACTAACATGTGATGTGAAGAACTACGGCCAAACACTGCAGAGGTTCCAGATCCAGATCTGGATCTTGACAAGCAAAAATCGCAATAGAAGCTACAGACACATTTAGAGTTGAAGGCACAGTAGTGGGTTCTGTGGTGGAGAGCACTGAAGTGCGCATAGAACCCATTTGAACAGATGCTGCAATAATTGTGCATACATTGATAAAAAAAATCTGAACGGGATCTTAGAAGTATTGTGGAAGTATGCGAGGTCCCAGCCCCACCCTGTGGAGCTGAATACGATTTCGAAAAGGACCATGACGATATGGTAATAAGTGTCCAAAAATCTAAGTTCAGGCATAATTCCATCAGAGAAAACACTGCCATCAATAAAGATGCAAAGATGTGTTTATTGTGTAGAGAAGAACAACTAGGTCCAAAGTGAAGCAGGGTTTTGTAACTCACAAATCCAAGCAGTTTATGCTGATGTTACTTGCAGGCAGTGGAACACAACCAGAGCCTAAACACTGTGGCCCAGATCCACAAAGGAATTACGCTGGCGTATCTCCAGATACGCCGCCGTAATTTCAAATGTGCGCCGTCGTATCTTTGCGCCGATTCTCAAAGCAAGATACGCCGGAAAACATGGCTTCAGTCGTCTGGCGTAACTTGCCGTATCGTGGGCACATAGTTACGCTGGGCGCATTAGACGTTCCCATAAAAAATATGCAAATGAGCTAGATACGCCGATTCACGAACGTACGTGCGCCCCGCGCATTGATATACGTCGTTTACGTAAGGTGTATGAGTGGTGTAAAGTTACCCCTGCTATATGAGGCGCAGGCAATGTTAAGTATGGACATCGGAACAGCGGCGAATTGTACGTCGTTTGCGTAAGTCGTACGTGAATAGGGCTGTGCGTAAGTTACGTTCACGTCGAAAGCATTGAGTATTTGCGACGTGATTCAGAGCATGCACACTGGGATACATCCACGGACGGCGCATTCGTCGTTCGTTCGGCGTGTCATTTATGTGGGGTCACCATTCATTTACATACAACACGCCCACTAACAGCCTACTTTGAATTACGCCCACTTACGCCGGCCCATCTACGCTATGCCGCCGTAACTTAGGACGCAAGTGCTTTGTGAATACGGCACTTGCCTCTCTAAGTTGCGGCGGCGTAGCGTAAATAAGATACGCATACGCCCACATAAAGATACGTTGCGATACGTGAATCCGGGCCTGTAGCCACAGAGGTTTCTGTAGCTCCCAGTGCTTTAGACCAGCCAGCCATAAATATTGTGTAAGACCACAGAGTAGGTTTGCCAACTTTTCTTCAAACCAAACCCGAACACTAGAGGAAGCAGAGACAATGCTTCCTGTATAGCGATGCCTACTGTCACATAGGCAGGGCAAAGAGGGTTGAGTCAGGGGTGGTCCCAATGGGGGCGGCAAAATTAGGTTTTGCCTAGGGTGTCAAAATCCTTGCACAAACCCTGCTCTCAGTTCCCTGTGACCAGTGCCGATCCTGACCTCCCTGGGGCCCTAAGCAAAATGACATGTCACATGGGGGTGCTGCCAAAAGTGACATGTCACATTAAAGATTAAAGTTGAGAAGCGGGGGGAGGGGGTGTTCTGCTGTCGAAAATGACATCTTACATTAAAGTGAGAAGCAGGGGTGCTGACTCCTTACCTCTTCTCCCATGCAGCCAGCGAGTTGAGAAGTGGGGTGAGGGGCCGAAAATTACTTCTTATCCGGTGGGGCCTCTAGTAATTTTGGGGGCCCTCCGCAGCTTTGCGGGGCCCTAAGCAGCTTGCATAGTGAGCCTATAGGGCGGATCGGCCCTGCCTGTTACAATGCACCCCTTCTCTGTAATCTGCATTTTGGAAGGACACACTGAGTCAATGTCCAAATCCACCTGTCCAGTGGTTTCCACTACCAATCCCCAGTAGTGGAGTGGGCTCCTCCATGCACACTGTGCAGGCTCCACACATGCACTCACATAACTCTCAAACTTCCTTACCTCTGTACAGGATGGGGAAACCTCTGTGGTACAATTCGCTCCCCTAGCTATTGGCGACCGACCGCTGGCAGAAGGGGTGCCGACAACATCACCCTCACTGCTAGCGGCCTTGCCACCTATGACAGGTACACACTATTGACATGCTGCTGTAAAACTTCCGTTACTCTGGGTAACCACTTGTATCTTCACACTACTAAACTCCACACGGATGTCTTCATATTCCAATGTGTTTAAGACCCACTCGGTGAACCATGTGTGCCGGTTACTTACAATACACCCCTTTCAGTAACTTCAGACCAGGTAGGCACAGAGTTTTCAACGCTTTACCTTGTAAAAGTGCAAAAATACACATTTCACAGTCCAACAGACATGATACTTCCTGGACCCCTAACACTACAGTTAAAGTGCTGCCCTGGCATACCTAAAATTTTTGCTTTTTAGAGTTCATATTCTTTCCAAGGCTCTCAGGCAAGTGTAAATCCTTATGAGGCACATCCCAGCACTAGTGTCTTTGGGATCAATCCCAGGTTCCGATAGCTTGGCATTCCTATAGTGATAAGCAGCATCCTTCTGGTTCCACACGCACTGATGAATCCTGGGCTCTAGGCCATGGTCCCTTTTATATGTCACAGGACTAGTGGGTCAGACCCAACAAAATGACCTGCCAAAAGGCAAAACTCCTACCCTCCCCCTGGCCGAGGCAGCACCAAACTTACAACTTTTACTAACATGAAATCAGCAAAAGCAGCTCCAAGGGTGGCGCCATCCGAATGGAACTTCCCCTTTATAGTGCTGTCGTACGTGTTGTACGTCACCGCGCTTTGCTAGAGCATTTTCTTTTCACGATCGTGTGTGGGCAAGGCCAGTTTAACAATAATCGGGTTGAAAAAAAACATAGTTTTTTCTAGATCATGTGTACGCGGCATAAGCCTCCAGAACAACCTTATATAAATAGTGGAAGAACACACAAACTTCATGCAGCTAGTGTCCCAAGTGGGAGTTGAGCCCATTATCCCAGTGGTGTATGTGCTACAAAACCAGGGCCGCCATCAGGGGGGTACAGGCATTTTCGTTTGATCCCCCCACCTTTAGAAACTCATGGTAGGGCCCCACCTCCCGTTTTTTTATTTTATTTCCATCTGCCCCCCACCTTTAGACTAAATAAATAACTCACGGCAGGGGTGCATCCCCCCCCCTTTCTATTTATTTATTTAGTCTGACTTTAGCAACTTGCGGCAGGAGAGAGAAGACTTGACTTTGTTCTGTTCGTCAGCACCAACCCCCCCGTCCCGCTTATCATCTCGCGGCAGGAGAGAGAAAAGTTGACACTTTCATTATGAAAAAATCCCCCTCCCCGCTTATCTCGTGGCAGGAAAGAGGAGGGCCCCTCCGGTTCTCTGCTCCAGGGGGGCCCTGCCTAAAGCGGTGTTAGGGGCCCCAAAATTTGTGATGGCTGCCCTATACAAAACTGTGCTGTAGGGCTGTTTCACATATGCAGTAGTTATTCCTCTGTTTGTACTTCTACATTTTGGGTATAATCCTAGCCTGAGGATGCAAAAATGATAAACTTACCTTCTGGAAGGCTCCGCCCATCACAGAAAGTGATCGGTTTGGTCAGCTTCCTTGCAATACCGGGAACAGGAGGATAAAGACGCAAACATTCCTTAATGCACATAGTTGTGTAAGGTAACTTTCCAATGTCGTCCCTAGTACAAAATGAAGAAAGCAAATGTAGATCATTCATTTTTGATGTGCAATAAATTCCCTGAAAGAAAAGAGATTCACAGCAAATCACACCATAAACAGCCACGGCGTTCAATAACTCCTCAATCTCTAGAAACAACCAACACATATTAGGCATCCATTTCTCATTATGCTTCACTAATACCTTTCTAAAAACACATTTAACTGCTTCAATACAGGACACTTTCACCCCCTTCCTGCCCTGGGAAATTGTTATCTTTCAGCGCTGTCACACTTTGAATGACAATGCACGGTCATGCAACACTTTACCCAAATTACATTTTTTTTTTGTGAGACAGATAGAGCTTTCTTTTGTTGGTATTTAACCACTTAAGCCCCGGACCATTATGCAGCTAAAGGACCAGGCCCCTTTCTGCGATTCGGCACTGCGTCGCTTTAACTGACAATTGCGCGGTCGTGCAACGTGGCTCCCAAACAAAATGTACATATTTTTTTTCCACAAATAGAGCTTTCTTTTGGTGGAATTTGATCACCTCTGCGGTTTTTATTTTTTGCGCTATAAACAAAAATAGAGCGACAATTTTGAAAAAAAAACACAATATTTTTTACTTTTTCCTGTAATAAATATCCCCAAAAATATATAAAAAATAAACATTTTTTTTCTCAGTTAAGGCCGATACGTATTCTTCTACATATTTCTGGTAAAAAAAAAAAAATCGCAATGAACGTTTATTGATTGGTTTACGTAAAAGTTATAGTATTTACAATATAGGGGATAGTTTTATGGCATTTGTATTAATTATTATTTTTTTACTAGTAATGGCGGCGATCAGTGATTTTTTTCGTGACTGCGACATTATGGCGGACACATTGGACACTTTTGACACTATTTTGGGACCATTGTAATTTTTACAGCAAACAGTGCTATAAAAATGCACTGTTTACTGTGAAAATGGCAATGGCAGTGAAGGGGTTAACCTATAGGGGGCGCTAAAGGGGTTAAGTGTTCCCTAATGTGTGTTTATTACTGTAGGGGGGTGTGGCTGGGCGTGTGATGTCACTGATCATCGTTCTCTAAGACAGGGAACAGACGATCAGTGACAGGCTCACTAGGAAGCACGGGGAGTGGTTTGTTTACACTTACCCCTTCCCGTTCTTCCTTTCTGTGACCGATCGCGGGTCCCACAGGCACGGAGCACAGGACTGGGTCGCGAGCACGCCACCGGTGTTGCGCTCGCTACCCACTGCTGGGCTTCTTAAAGGGGACGTACCTGTACGTCCATATGCCCAGCCGTGCTATTCTGCCGACGTGAATAGTCGCGCGGCGATCCTTAAGGGGTTAATCATAGCTGGGTCTATTTTTTGCTGTACAAAATAAAAAACAAACAAAAAAAAGTAATGCGAATTTTGAAAAAAGAAAAATTTAGCAAATAAGTAATTTTTCTTCTGTGCTGATAAGACTGCACTAATGGCTATTGTTAAACTCTCCAGCAACACACACCAAACTGAGCATGTGCAGCTTGCCCCCAAGGGTCTGTTCTACCAGGAGATGGTTTGGGGACTGTGTAAGAAGGGGAGGATCAGAAAAGACAGGCTCAAACAGCTTTGTTTTACACAAGGCAGAGGATTAACCCCTTAGGTTCCACAGTGAGTATAACAAGCATACTTTACTGCATATACACACCGATTTTACTGTTGTGGGTTTAGTAACACTTTAAGCTGGTCATAGATGGGAAGAAATTCAAGAAAAAATTCTTAGTGAAGAAGAAGATTCTAAGAAAGTTCAATCGTTTTTTTTTTCTAATTTCATTAGTGGGATGAAATTGATGTTTGTTTTTGACCACATTGACGAGAAAAGTCCAAAGAGTGGGATGGAAAATGTTTCTCAAGGGAAGTTCAATAGGGTTCAAGTCTGGGCTCTGTCTGGGCCACTCATAGACATTCACAGTGTTGTCCCGTAGCCACGCCTTTGTTACCTTGGCTGTGTGCTTCGGGTCATTGCCCTGTGGGAAGATTAAACTTCGCCCCAGTCTGAGGTCTATAGTGCTCTTTAGCAGGTTTTCATCAAGAATGTCTCTGGATTCCTATTGGTATTCATTAACCACTTCAGCCCCGGAAGAATTTACCACCTTTTTTAGCAGAGCACTTTTTGCGATTCAGCACTGCGTCGCTTTAACTGACAATTGCACGGTCGTGTGACGTGGCTCCCAAACAAAACTGACTTCTTTTTTTCCCCCCACAAATAGAGCTTTTTTTTGGTGGTATTTGATCACCTCTGCGGTCTTTATTTTTTGCGCTATAAATAAAAGTAGAGCGATTTTGAAAAAAAAATGCATAATTTTTACTTTTTGCTGTAATAAATATCCCCAAAAAAATCTATAAAAAAACTTTCAGCTTAGGCCGATACGTATTCTTCTACATGTTTTTGGTTAAAAAAAAAAAAAAAAAAAAAAAAAAAATCGCAATAAGCTTATATTGATTGGTTTGCGCAAACGTCTACAAAATAGGGGATAGATTTATTACATTTTTATTTATTTCAATTTTTTTGCTAGTAATGGCGGCGATCTGCAATTTTTATTGTGACTGTAAAAATTGCAACGGACATATCAGACACTTTTGGCACATTTTTGGGACCATTCACCTTTAGGTCCCTTTCACACTTGTACGACTTCAAAGTCGCGCGATTTTATTGAAAATAATGGAGAATGACTTGTCATACGATTTTGCAGTCCAAAATCGTGGGACAAGTCGTGTAAGTGTGAAAGGGCTCTTATACATTTATAGTACTATAAAACTGCACCGATTACTGTATAAATGTGTCTGGCAGGGGAGGGGTCAACACTAGGGTGCGCTGAAAGTGTTAAATATGTCCTCTAGTGAATGATTCTAACTGTAGGGGGAGGGGACCGATCGGTGTTCCTCTGTATTGGGAACACACATCGATCTCCTCACCTCTGACAGGACGGACGTGGATCTGTGTGTTTACACACACAGATCCACGGTCCAGTTGTGATTGCGGGCAATTACAGGTGCCCGGCGGACATCGTGGCCGCAGGGCACACGCACCGGGTGTAGAGGATGGAGATCCCATCTGTGAATGTCATATTACTATTGCTTAAATGGATACAAATAATATATATGAAATGCCTGTTGGCGGTTAACTTGGGAGGAAAGCTATCATCATCAGCTATAAAGAGGCACGAGGCACGAGGCAGGGCTGCCCTCTCTCTCAGGCACTCTTCGTGATAGCAATAGAGCCAGTGGCAGAGGCTCTTAGGACTTCCCCAAACATTCAAGGACTTGGGGGGCTGAAGCCCTGTATGCCGATGAAATGCTGTTATTTTTGTTATTTCCAATAGACCAAGGAGCACAGGATACCGCTGTTCCAAATTTACCGCTGAAATGGGTAACGGAATTTAAGTACCGTATATACTCGAGTATAAGCCAAGTTTTTCAGCACATTTTTTTGTCACCTTTTTGCGCCTGACCTCCGGGAATTTGGAGACCTCTTACTGACCGGCCGTAGGTCCCCTGGACCCCACACATATAGCCCCCATTATTCCTCTAAAAGTGTGCAAAGTATGTTGTCCGGGGGACCTATGGCCGGGGAGCACCGATTTTTCAAATTCCATAGTCTATAAACTCCCATGTTAAATAGTAATTTCTCTGGTAACTTTGGGGACCCACTACCCCCTGGACCCAAACTTGGCACACATATAGCCCCTGTTCTCATCTACAAGTGTTTAAAGTTTGCTGTCTGGGGGACCTACTGCCGGGGAGCACTGATTTTTTTTTAAAGCCGGGCACCCCTTCTATATACTCCCATGTTAAACGTAAGTCTAACATGGGAGTGCCGTAAGAGATTGCGATTGAAGATCGTAATTTCTGGGATCGCCGGCAAAAGCTCATTAGCATACCCCGACGCGGAAAACGATGGGAAGTCCACCCAGTGGCCGTAATTTTATTGCAGCGTAGATCCAAAGGCGTACGAACACGTAAGCCAGTCGAATTGAAGCTCGCAGGTGTCTATTCATGGTTTGAGGTTTCCGACTAGCTAAAAAAACGCACGTAATTTGAAATTACTCCAGTCTAACACCTCGCTGTGCATGCTGGAGAGGGGTATTTATGATGCAAACGCCATTGGTTCTGGGTCTTCTTCGTCCAGTGTGGCACCCACCTTTAGGGTGGCCACATCACGGCGCCCTGGCGTTATGGCCTACTTGGCCGGGGCGTGCATGCCACGCGGTGTTCCTGGTTCGGGAGCTATGCTGGCCCAGAGCATCTGAACACCTTTGAAGATCCCAAGCTGTACTGCTGTTCGGTGGGGAGTCAGTCTGAGGAGCGCCATTGAGAGGCGAGCACGACACTCCACACCAGGGAGAAAGCCTCGCATTACTGTGTGGAGTTACAGACAGAAGAACAGGAAGTGAGGATTTCTCACAAGAAATAAGGACATTTAACCACTTGCCGCCCGCCTTATGCAAAAAGACGTTGGCAAAGTGGTTTCAACATATGACGTCCTCAGGATATTGAGCCACTGCGTGCCCCCGGGGGCGCGCATCGTGGCGATCGTTGTTGCAGAGTGTCAGTCTGACACCCCGCAACACCGATCTATTTAAAGAGTCCCCGACGGAGACTCTTTAACCACGTGACCAGCTGTTTCCGAACAAGACTGATCACGATGTAAACAGGAAAAGACGATAATCGACTTTTCCTCACTCGCGTCTGTCAGACACGGGTAGAGGAGAGCCGGTTGGCTGCTCTTCTAATGGTGGGGGGTTTGTGCTGATCGATTATCAGCACAGCCCGCCCGAGGATGCCCACACTGGACCTCCAGGGATGCCACTAGACCACCAGGGATGCCCACCATAGGTATGCCACCCTAGACCAATCACAAATAATGGATGCCAATCAGTGCCCACAATGGATGCCAATCAGTGCCCACAATGGGCATCACTGATTGGCAGGCATTATTGTTTGGCATCTATTAGTACAACACATACATTAGTACGTTAGTGCCACCTATTTGTGCCATTCTATGCCTATCCGTGCCACCTATCAGTGCCCATCCATACTGCCTATCAGTGCCCATCCATGCCGCCTATCAGTGCCCATCCATGCTGCCTATCAGTGCCCACCCATGCCGCCTATCAGTGCCCACCCATGCCGCCTATCAGTGCCCACCCATGCCGCCTATCCGTGCCCATCCATGCCACCTATCAGTGCCCATCCATGCTGCCTATCAGTGCCCACCCATGCCGCCTATCAGTGCCCACCCATGCCGCCTATCAGTGCCCACCCATGCCGCCTATCCGTGCCCATCCATGCCACCTATCAGTGCCCATCCGTGCCGCATATCAGTGCCCATCCGTGCCGCATATTAGTGCCCATCATCAGTGCCCATCAATGCCACCACATTAGTGCCACCTCATCGATTATCAGCACAGCCCCCCCCGAGGATGCCCACACTGGACCACCAGGGATTCCACTAGACCACCAGGAATGCCTATTATAGGTATGCCACCCTAGGCCAATCACAAATAATGGATGCCAATCAGTGCCCACAATGGGGATCATTGATTGGCAGGCATTATTGTTTGGCACTGATTGACATCTATTAGTACAACACATACATTAGTACGTTAGTGCCACCTATCAGTGCCCATCTATGCCTATCCATGCCACCTATCAGTGCCCATCCATGCTGCCTATCAGTGCCCATCCATGCCGCCTATCACTGCCCATTCATGCCACCTATCAGTGCCCATCAGTGCCGCATATTAGTGCCCATCAATGCCACCACATCAGTGCCACCTCATTGGTGCCCATCAGTGCCACCTTATCAGTGCCCATCAGTGCAGTACCATCGGTGCCCATCCGTGAAGGAGAAAACATACTTATTTACAATGTTTTATAACTGAAACAAAAAAAAACATATTTTTTTCTAAATTTTCAGTAATTTTTTTATTTTTTTTGCAGAAAATTAAAATCCCAGAGGTGATCAAATACCACCAAAATAAAGCTCTATTTGTGGGTACAAAATGATACAAATTTAGTTTGGGTACAGTGTAGTATGACCGCGCAATTGTCATTCACAGTGCAACAGCGCTGAAAGCTGAAAATTGGTCTGGGCGGGAAGGTGTATAAGTGCCCAGTATGGAAGTGGTTAAAAGCAAAATGGAAGGATGAGGTAAGTGAAGGAGGACTGCACTAAGGTAAAGGAAGCTATTTAGGAAAATAAATTGTACCTTTACAACCCCTTGAAGTGCTGTGATACTTTCCGGATGCACAGTATCTGTTAGGAGTTCAGCGACTTAAAAGTGGTCAGTCATGTCATGGTGGCCTTCATGTTTCTCTTATAATCAGTTTCCCTAAATATAACTGTAGTCCATCAGTTTAAAGTAAGAAACATATCATTTATTTACCAATCCATGGTGTGCCGATCTCCCAGCACCTCACTGATCTCCTCCCGACATCTGTCTTGGTGTTCTGGATATTTGGCTATACAGTAGAATATCCAGGAGAGCCCACTGGCCGTTGTATCGTGCCCTTCAAACATGAAAGTGTCCACCTCTGCACGCAGGTCCTTATCAGACAAACCCTGACCTTTCTCATCCTAAAAACACACAGACATTATTTATTTACATTTCAGCTTCTAACTCATGGAGAAGCATGTGGAAAGATGGCTAAAAACTGTATTTAACACATTTACATTTTTATTTTATCTATATGCATTTACATCTGTTTCTATCCATTAATGTACCTTTACAGGAAAGGAATTAAAGTGGATGTAAAGCCACACTCATCCTTTCTAAACTACTGCCATAGTGCTGATCTATAAGGATATAGATGCCTCCTGCATGTATCCTTACCTGTCACATGTCTCCTCTCTGTCTGTTATAAGAACTGAAAAAAAGGATTTTTAATATACAGCTTACCTGTAAAATCCTTTTCTTGAAGTACATCACGGGACACAGAGCGCATAGCCATTACACTTGGGTTATATGGGTACCTTCAGGTGTGGACACTGGTGTAATCAATTTCACAGGAAGTTTCCTCCCTATATAACCCCCTCCCACTGGGAGTGCTTCAGTTTTGTAGCAAGCAATTCTCCCGAGGTTATACAATGTTCCCCAAAAGAGGGGTGGGAGCTCTGTGTCCCGTGATGTACTTCAAGAAAAGGATTTTACAGGTAAGCTGTATATTAAAAATCCTTTTTTCTTTATCGTACATCACGGGACACAGAGCGCATAGCCATTACACTTGGGATGTCCTAAAGCAATGCTCTATGAAGGGAGGGAGACCGTAAGGCCAAGAATAGCCAAATAAAAACATTGTCAGGAGAAAACATAGCTCCACCAACAGAAAAACAAGGGGGCGTGAACCGGGCCAGAGGATTCTATACTGCTGCCCGTAGGACCGCCTGCCCAAAAGCTGCGTCCGTACTCTTTGCAACGTCCAACTTATAAAATTTAGTAAACGTATGTACGGAAGACCAGGTTGCCGCCTTGCAAACCTGTGCCATAGAAATCTGATGGTGTGCCGCCCAGGAGGCACTCATGGCCCTCGTAGAATGGGCTTTAACTGATAAGGGAGGTGGAACGCGCTTCAGACCATAGGCCTGAAAAATCAGCTGCTTAATCCACCTAGCCAAGGAAGACTTGGCAGCCGGCTGACCCTTCTTGGGGCCATCCAGAAGAACAAAAAGCACATCTGTTTTCCGAATCTTCTCTGTAGCCTTGAGATAGACCCTCATGGCTCGAACCACGTCCAAAGTATGAAGCCGTCTTTCCTCTCTGGACTGGGGAGTAGGAAAGAAGGAAGGTAGGACTAGGTCCTGATTCAAGTGAAAACTGGATATGACCTTAGGAAGAAAAGAAGGTTGAGGCCGCAGAACGACTCTGTCCTTATGCAGAATAAGGTATGGCTCCCTGCATGATAAGGCTGCCAGCTCGGAAACCCTTCTGGCTGAAGCCATAGCCACCAAGAAAACCAACTTTCGGGTTAGTAGCACAAGAGGGATCTCTGTCAGAGGTTCAAACGGCTGCCCTTGTAAAGCTGACAAGACCAGATTTAAATTCCAGGGGCAGAGGGGAGCTCTAATAGGGGGATTTACATGCAAGACCCCCTGCAAGAAGGTTTTCATAAGCGAATGGGTGGCCAAGGGTCTTTGAAACCATATTGATAAAGCCGACACCTGCCCCTTTAGAGTACTAAGAGCCAGCTCTTTGTCAACGCCAACCTGGAGGAATCGCAAGATCCTGTCAATAAAGAACTTTCGAGGATGCCATTTTTGAGACTCGCACCACTCGACATAGGTTCTCCAGACTCTGTAATAAATATTTCTGGAGACCGGTTTCCTAGCCTGAATCAACGTAGCTATGACCTGATCTGAGAGGCCTCTGCCCTTAAGGATTAGGGATTCAGCCGCCAAGCCGTCAAACTTAGCTGCTGTGAAGCAGGATGGCAGATCGGGCCTTGAGACAGTAGATCTGGGCGCAGGGGGAGCAGCCACGGCGCCCCGACTGACATCTTCACGATGAGTGCGTACCAAGCCCTCCTGGGCCAGGCTGGGGCCACCAGGATCACAGGCCTGCGCTCCACCCGGATCCTCCGTAGAAGGCGGGGAATCATCTGCAGTGGAGGGAACGCATACAGAAGAGAAAACCGGTGCCAAGGGCAAACCAAGGCATCGGTCCCGTAGGCCGAGGGATCCCTGGCTCGGGAAATGAATCTGTCCAACTTTTTGTTGGATCTCGTTGCCATAATGTCCACGTCTGGGACTCCGAACCTTTGGCAAATCTCTTGGAATACCTGGGGGTGAAGCGACCATTCCCCCGGGAGCAACTGTTGACGACTCAAAAAATCTGCTTGAGAATTGTCTATCCCTGGAATGAACACCGCCGAGATGCAGGGTACATGGGCTTCGGCCCATGAGAAAATCAGGTTTACTTCTCTTTGGGCTGCTGGGCTCTTCGTGCCCCCTTGGTGGTTTATGTATGCCACCGCAGTGGCATTGTCGGACTGTATCCTTACTGGCAGACCCTGAAGGGGAAGAGTCCAGGCGATCAGGGCCAGTCGAGCAGCTCTGATCTCCAAGATATTGATGGGAAGCAGTTTCTCTGCCCCCGACCACAGCCCTTGCCGGGTCTGTTCCTCTAGAACTGCCCCCCAACCTAACAGGCTGGCATCCGTGGATACTATCTTCCACGTGACGGGGGAAAAGGATTTCCCTTTTGACAAATTTTGAGAGACCAGCCACCAAGACAGGCTGCGCCGGACCTTCTGGGAGAGCACTAACGGACGCTCTAACGCCTGAATGGACTTGTTCCAAGCAGAGAGAATGGCTGCCTGAAGACATCTGGTATGGATCTGGGCGTAGGGCACAGCCTCGAAGGCGGCCACCATCTTCCCCAGCAGTCGCATACATAGGCGAATAGTCGGCCTCTTTTTGCCTAAGATCATTTGAACTGCTTGAGCTATTGATCTGATCTTTGCTTGAGGCAAACTTATTCTCTGGCAGTCTGTATCTAGCCGAAGGCCTAGATATTCCAACTGCCTTGTGGGTTTCAATACCGATTTTTCTAGATTTACAATCCATCCGAATTCCTCTAGATGCTGAACTGTGCGACCTACTGCCTGATTGAGGTTGGAGGCTGAGCTGTCGATAACTAGCAGATCGTCCAAGTATGCCAAGACTAAAATGCCTTCTGTCCTTAGGACGGCTAGCACCGGGGCTAACACCTTTGTGAATACCCGCGGAGCTGTTGCCAACCCGAAAGGGAGGGCTACGAACTGGTAATGGCGGTGATGTATCATAAACCGAAGAAACCTGTGATGTGCCGGGTAGATCGGCACGTGCAGATATGCATCCTTTATGTCTATAGATGCTAGAAAGTCGCCTTGATGTAGGCTGGCTGCCACCGAACGTATGGACTCCATACGAAAGGTCTGAATGTTTAGAAAGCGATTTAGGCGTTTGAGGTCCAAGATAGGCCTGACGTCGCCATTGGGCTTTGGTATTATGAAAAGGTTGGAGTAGAATCCCAGACCCCATTCCTGGGTTGGTACTTCTACGATTACTCCTTGGAGTAAGAGGCGATCTAATGCTTTTGCAAGAGAGGCCCTCTTTAATGGGTCGCTTGGAAGACTTGACCCCTGAAAATGAGGAGGGGGGACTTCCCGAAACTCTAGCTTGTAGCCCGTGGTGACCACGGATCTTACCCAAGAGTCGGGAATTCTGGCCTTCCACACTTCGGAGAAGAACCGAAGCCTTCCCCCCACCCAAGAGAGTGGGGGCGCCCCTTCATGAATCTGACTTGAGGACTGGTTTAACCGGCTTGCGAGACCATGGCCTCTTGCCTGTCGTGGCTTGTCCTTGTGGGCGGCTATTAAATGCCGAACGCCCGGGAGGCCGTCGATACTGACGGGAAGTTGAAGGGGCCGAGCCTGCGAAGGCCTGTCGCTTAAATGCGGGCCCACGTGATCTTTTCTTGATGGGCAAGAAAGAACTTTTACCACCTGATATGGTCTGGATATATTTATCTAGGTCTTCACCGAATAGTCTCCCACCATGAAAGGGAAATCCTGCTAAAAGCTTTTTGCAGGGTGCCTCTGCTGACCAGTTTTTTAGCCACAAAAGGCGACGCATATGAACCAACAGCAGAGATAAACGGGACGCCTGTTGAACGGAGTCCTTAATAGCATCTACTGCAAAGCAGAGAGCTCTTGGGAGGTCAGCCAATTCACGAGCTTGCTGAGCCGGTATGTCCTTTAATATCTGTTTAGTCTGATCCTTTAAAGCCTGACAAACGCCAATGGCTGCCACTGCTGGCTGAACCACGGCACCTACTGTGGTAAAAGAAGCCTTCAGTAGGGTCTCCAATTTTTTGTCGACTGGATCTTTAAACACCTGAACATTTTCTACCGGACAGGTCAGGGATTTATTTACGCAGGAAATGGCTGCGTCCACGGTAGGGAGTGCCCATTTCTTTGCAAATTCTTCTTCCATAGGATAGAGAATGGTAAACCTTTTAGGAGGGATAAAAATCCTATCAGGTCGAGCCCAATCCTGAAAAATCACGCTCTCCAGAAGGGGGTGAACCGGGAAGGATGCACCACTCAATGGTGCCTTCAAGGAACCTAAAGAGGATACCGCGGGGGCTACTTGTTCTGACACTGGAAGTTTAAAAGCAGTGCGAACCATATCCGTCAGAGACTGGATCCACAGACTCTCTGCTTGAGAAGCCGAAAAAATGTCATCTATAGTGGAATCTTCAATGTCTGACCCGTCAGGACTCAGGTCCGCTTGATCCCCCTGTGGGTCCAATTCCTCCGAAGAGAGGACCTCTGCATCTGAACACACCGTTTTAGGTGACGGGGATCTAGCCCGTTTGCCACCCGGCAAAGAGCGGGCAATTAAAGCAGTTAACCTTTTCTCTAGCCCACCCAAGGTGGATTCTAGCATTTCTTCCGTAACATAAACGGGAACGGGTTGATTGGGGGCCGCCTCTGCCCCTAGCACCCTCAATGGCTCCTGCACGATGCTGTTCGGTGGTCTATCTGGTGAGGGTGGGACCACTGGAGCCTGGCCCAAATCCTCTGACCCCGTTGGAGACCCCTTTACTTTTTTGGCACCTTTTGCAGCCTTAGCTGGTCCAGATCCCTTGGGAGCCATTGCACAACCTTGAGACACCCCTACAGCCAACACCCAACTGTTGTAGCTAGAAGTGAAACATTAATAAGGACAGGCTATGTAAAATCTTTTCAACAATTTTCAATACAGAGGAAAGCCCTGTGAGTATTGCCACACCAATGCCCGTTAGCTGGAGTCCAAGGTTGCCCGACTCAGACACTGCCAGATCTAAGGCTGAGTCCCTTTTGCAAAAAAAATATATATATTTTTTTTTTTGGTCAGTGTGGACTTTTAAGTCCAGACCTGAAGATCCAAAAACCACCACTGGGTGTCACTGTTTAGCCAGAACTGGCTCAGCTGTGCGCTTTGGGTCCTCACTCTCCACTGCTCTCAGGAGGGAATGACCAGCCAGGAAATGCTTTTCTGCTTTATCTGACACTGCCGCTGCTGGCCCGCCCCCCCCACGCCCGCTGACGTTGTAAAAGGCGACGCGCACGCGCGCGCGCCCCCGCCACACTGAAACCAACATGGAGGAAGCAGAGAGCAGAGGAGAAGCCCGGACCAGCGCTAGAAACACAGACACCTGGTAAGCCACTATCTTTGTAGTGCACACATAGAGGAAGCTGTCTCCCTAGGCTTCCTAGGAAACAGGAGTTTTGTCAGCACTTCCTCTCTATACACGTGGGGCTGCAGTATCATGCTAACAGGCAAATCTGGGGGGAGTAGCAAAAATACATATCTTTTAAAAGCATACATATATCTACATGTTATCTGGGTAAACATTAGTACATCCCATCCTGCCTCAACAGACATAGTGGAGATAGTGGCTGATGCACAAGCATACCATTAGCCAACCCAGAACCCCCAGGGGGATACCTACTGTCGAACCAAGTCCCGCAGGTTCCCTCTTACCTGCTCCACACCGCAGGGTATTGCAAAATGCAAGAGGCCCAGCCTTCCCCCATCTCCGTGGGTATTGTCTTGGACCTTCAGGGACCGGGGTCCTGTGCTAAGGAACCCACACCCCTGGACCTATATAGCATCCTGGCATCAGTAGCGTTTAGTTCTTGAAAGAGACTAAGGCACTGGAGCCCAGAATCCAGCCCTCCAAGGAGAGGCATTATAGGCAAAACCCCACTCCAGCAGGGCCCGGGTACCGTCACCTTGGCTTTGAAGCACCTCGGACGGATCCGGCTAGCTATCCTGGGTCCCGAGACCTCCGAGGGACAGCTAGACGTGACCAACACCTAAGACACTGGCGAAAAAACTGAAGCACTCCCAGTGGGAGGGGGTTATATAGGGAGGAAACTTCCTGTGAAATTGATTACACCAGTGTCCACACCTGAAGGTACCCATATAACCCAAGTGTAATGGCTATGCGCTCTGTGTCCCGTGATGTACGATAAAGAAAACTGCAGATTCTGTGGGTGGGTCTGTTGTCTGGAGCTCTGTGGGTGGAGTTGTGATGTCAGTAGACTCCCCACCCACCTCTACACTCCCCTTGTCAACATGCAGCTTGTCCAATGTATTCCTTACACTGAATTCTGCTATGATCACTAACATCCAGTCAAAACCCAGAAAAGTAACCACATGACTATAGAAAAGGAGTGGGGGTGGGAATTAAAAAATAATGCCTGTCTCCAGGCTAGTGCATGCGATATGTAAATAACCTGTCACTCACAGCAAGAGGGCGGAACGGACTAACGTTTTTCTCTGTAAGTCTGTTTCATTTCACTGAACAATACAAGAGGATTGCTTAGAGCTGGATTAACTCTGTGTGGCAAGACTGGGCACAGATGATAGGAAATCCTTTACTGTACATTGTGACATAAAAAAAAAAAAGGGTTTACATCCACCTATAATAAATGTACTTGTTTCTTAGTACAAGGCACATCAATGTTGGTGCATGCAGAACTATAAAGTTGTCAACATTTTTTATTTTATTTTTATAAAACACTACGGGCCAGATTTAGGTAGGAGAGCGGATCTTTATTCTGGAGTAACGTTCGTCATTTAGGTTACGCCGCCGAAACTTTAGGAGCAAGTACTGTTATTCACAAAGCACTTGCTCCTAAAGTTGCGGCGGCGTAGCGAAAATGAGCCGGCGGAATTCAAATTGGGCGGGTAGGGGGCGTGTATTATTTAAACTAGGCGCGATCCTGCGGTGACCGTACTGCGCATGCGTCGACTGTCAGTGCGCATGCTCCAAATTCTGTCAGTGAACGTCAATGACGTCAATCCCCATTCATGGACGTTTTACGCAAACGACGTTAAACTTTTTCAATTCGACGCAATGACGACGGCCATACTTAACATAGGATACTCCACCTAGGGGGCATGTTTTTCTTTACGGCGCGTATCGCTTACGGAAACGTCGGAAAGTCACTGCGTCGGGCCCGCGTACGATCGTGAATTGCCGTCTCTCACTGATTTACATATTCTCGGCGTAAATCAGCGGGAACGCCCCGAGCGGCGAGCGCCCATTTTAAAACTGCAGTTCCGATACGACGGCGAAATACAATTACGCCGCTCGTATATGAACTCAATCCCGGCGTATCTTGTTTTCTGACTACAGAAAACAGATAAGCCGGCTCAAAGTGAGAGTTATGCTGGCGAATCACTGATACTCCAGAGTAACTCTACCTGAATCTGGCCCTACAATTATTTTATTGCACATTAAACAGAAGAAGGGGCAGTCATTTAAGCCAATTAGAACAACTGCCCAGTGCTGGCAATCTAACCCAGGGAGCTTGCAAACAGAAGGGTAAAGCACAAGAGATGCTGTTACTTCTTCTAGATCAAATCAGAATCTGAGACAGTTTTTTTGAACAATGCGGCCTACACACGACCGGTTTTTCCGTTGGAATAAACTCAGGCAGGTTTTTCCGACGGAAATTCCAACTCTCAAGAACGCGGTGATGTACAACACTATGATGAGCCAAGAAAAATTAAGTTCAATGCTTCCGAGCATGCGTAGACTGGATTCTGAGCATGCATGGTTTTTATTCCGTTGGCATTGCATCCGGACGAATGGAATTTCCGAATCTTTTTCCGTCGTAAAAAAAGAGAACATGTTCTATTTCTAAGTCCGTCAGATGGGGCATACACACGTTCGGAACATGCGATGAAAATATTCCCTCTGACTTTTTCCATTGGAAATTCCGAACGTGTGTACGCAGCATTAGGCCGGTCATACACGGTTCGAATCTCGGCCGATTCAGCAGGAACCAGCTGGGATTTTAACTGTTGGCAGGCTGAATGTACCAAGTAGATCGATCAATCAACTTGGGTACAACCAGCCTGCTGGATTATTTATGCAATTATCGCTAGCGGCTGCTATAGCGCCCACCAATAATCACTGTCAATGGCCTGGCAGGAGAGATTCCTGCATCAACACTGGGGAAATCAAGCGATTTGTGGGCCTGAAACTCATAACCTAAGGCCTCTTTTACAGGGGCGCCTCCGTGGAAAGGAATTGCTCAGCGGGGGATCGGTCCGCTGATACCCACTGAGCAGGCAGATGACAGGTCCTGGCCGCTCCGCTATACAGAACAGACACGGACACAGTCCTGCTCGCCTCTATGGGAAAATCGGGTGGAAATGGGTCGCCTGTGCAATTTCATTCGATCCTATCCGATCTGACAGATGGAAAATAGGACCACCGTCCGTCTGGATTTTGCGAGCAGGATCTGATCAGATAGCTTCATAGGGAAGACTGCAAGATCCAATCAGTTCTGCCTGAAAAACTGACAGGTGGACCTGATCGGAAAGCCCTTGTGAAAGGGCCTAAGGCAGGGGTGCCCAACCTTTTGAAGGCCGAGGGCCACTTAAGTAACTTGGTAACCAGTTGCGGGCCACAATGAGTCAAGTGGGCAGGTGACAGGTCTGTGTCCAGTCTGCATATGCAAAGCAGACACAGGCACAGCCCAATCTACTCTATGGGCCCTCTGATCCAATCAGATGGAGGGGGACAGGTCCACTTCTGTTTTTTTAGCGGATCAGATTGGAGGTAGGCAGGGTGTAAATGGACAAAAGTCTGTTTACAGCTGCCACTCCATAGAGGTAAATGGAGGGTCCGATTGGGTCGGATTGTTCGTGTGAAAGGGGACCAAGGCTGCTTTTACACCGAATGTCTGCGGTCTACCCACACCTTGGGTGCGGCGCAGTGTACATGTGGTTTTCCCGCCAGTTAGCTGCACTTTGCCAGAGATGTTTATTATATCCTGCAGGTGTGGTGCACCTTCTGAAAAGGCTCTTGCTTCCTCTACCGCCGTCTTCATTCACAACACTGATGCTCTGAGATGGCGGGTCGGCAACCTGCAATCTGGGCTTGCCAACCAGCTATCCCAGAACAGGAGGTCGTGGGCCACATCAGAGGGCTCTGCGGGGCACATGTGGCCCCTGGGCCACTGGTTGGACCCCCCTGGCCTAAGGGAATGCAATACATAAACCTTAGGTAGGGCCCTGGTTATGCTGTCTGGCAGGGTTATCTGGATCACAAGGCTAAACATGACTACAAATCTATTGCCAGACAAAGCAGATTACACATACCGTATTTATCGGTGTATACCGCGCACTTTTTTGCCCTTAAAATCAGGGCACAATCGTGGGTGCGCAATATACGCCGATACTCGCTTCTCGCGCTGTGTTTGAATCCGCCACCGACATATACCGAGTGCAGTACACTCGGGTACACTCGGCCAGGCTCGGCTCCCCTTGCGGTTATGCGAGAGAAGCCGAGAGGAGCCGAGCGTGGCCGAGCATGCCCGAGTGTACTGCGCTCGGTATATGTCGGCAGCGGATTCAAACACAGCGCGGGAAGCGTGGATCGATACTTGCTTCCCGCATTGTGTTTGAAAGAGGCCGCCGACATATACCGAGCGCAGTACACTCGGCCACGCTCGGCTCCTCTCGGCTTCTCTCACATAACCGCGAGGGGAGCCGAGCCTGGCCGAGTGTACCCGAGTGTACTGCGCTCGGTATATGTCGGCGGCGGCTTTCAAACACAATGCTGGAAGCGGCGATCGGCACAGAGACCAGCGCGGGAGGACACCACGACGGACGCCGGACAAGGCCGCCAATAGACGCCGGGCAAGACACCAAAAGTATTAAAACATTTTTCCAGGAATGTCAGGCTAAATTAGGGATGCACGCTATACGCCGGTGCGCGTAATAGGGCGATAAATACGGTATGTCTTTAACTGTTAATCTAGCTGTCTACTGGCCTTGATCCCAAATCTAACATGAATACGATAAACATCTAACAATCACACTACTTCTAACATCTAACCTTTGCACACAGTAGAATATCAAGAAAATCAAGATGTCTTTTTTGGCTGATTTTGTCCAATTCCTTCTCACATTTTAGCAATTCTTTTCTGTTTTTGATAACTTTATCTAGAATGCAAAGAAAAATGTTAGTTTCACTAATCTATAGATAGATAGATAAACATGCAAGTGTTTATCTCTGTTCCCTACCATATCTTACCACACAAGACCAACTTCATCCCGGCCACGACCCTATCGTCTTTACCAGCTTGATACAATTTAATGTTACCAGCACCAATAGAACCAATCCCATACCTTAAACGGCTGTAGCGCCTGGCTACTTTTATAGCAGGTGCTATTATAAATTTAGAAGGGGGTCAGAGAGTTAATTGGCTCTGACCATGTTAATTTGGCTAAATTTGAGGCCTCTGTTCCAGCCCTGGCTGTGCTGTGTGTCTATCCTCCTGTCTGGGGACTTCAGTCACGCCCATAGGGTAGGGGGCAGCAGTAGAATCAGGGTTGTGTGGATACTTCTCCTTGGCAGCCAATCAGGAGGGTTGATCGCCTCGCTGTGCATGCTGGGAGAGGTATTTAAGGGGCAGACACCATTGGTTCGTGTTGTCGCCACCCCACGCCTTCCACGTGTGCAGTCGTCCCACCACCCCCATGTGTGGCCCTCCTGGTCGGGGTGTGTGTTGTTGTGTTCCTGGCTCCGGGAGCTCGTTGGTCCAGAGCATTCATTTACCTCGTAGGCTCAGTAAGCAGACTGAGTCTACAAATTTACAAGTGGTCCTGTGCTGTCCGTCCAAAGTGGAGGAAGCCGGTCGATGGAGAACCTTTCTGAGGGGCACCGAGCACTAGGCTGGTGTCGCAGGAGAGGCCTATCTGCTCATTGAAGGACACTTCGTACCCGAGAGGCTGGACGGTGGTCGCCTGTCAGTTATTGATGCAATTGAAGCTATTTGAAGGAGATCCGGGAGCTGAATCCAGTTGAGAGGGATTTTGGGCCGAGATTGTCTCCATCTTTAGGAGGGTCTGTGGCAGAGACTTTAACCTAAAGTTCCGAGTGACATTCTGGCTGCTAGGCTGGTGAGAGAGGCCAACCAGGTGCACTATACGCACTCTGGCAATAGTGGTGAAGAGGTTTATCATTGGAAGCAGGACTGTTTCCGCGCCAGTTAACCCTGAATCCGCCATTTCCATTTCTTCCATCCCTTCACCTACTTCTACGTCTATCAATTTTACCCCGGCTGGGTAATAAAAGCATTGACTTTATTACAGCTCTCATCCAGTACCCTAGACGACGAGAGGTTACGCGCCACCCAAATAAGACTAGCAGCTCCTTCGGGGGTAGTGCTACACGGCTATACATCTCATTTTATCCACAAAGCCACCTATTCAACTCCAATGGCCCCTGTAGTACTTTATGACCTGCGCAACTGTGCAGGCAGTATTTCTCAGCTTTACTCCAACACAGGCCTTCTCAGATACTTCATGTGTAATCCAAATGTAGCATCCTCCTAGTAAGGTGACCACATTTCCAAACTGCTATTCAGGGACACCCCCCTCCTTCACAAAAAAATGCCAATTTTAAAGGCTTATATGCAAGTAATTGGCCATAAAAGGACCCTAAGGGTCTGAAATGGACTAGGGGAGGGGGACTCCACATTGTATTTACCCTTTTTATTTTTTTTAATTGGCAGCTTTTTTTTTATTCAGCTGTCAGCGGGGAAGCCCATTGACAGCTAATGACTCGTCAGTTAATAAGGACGCTGGCATCCCAGCCCCACAGTGCATTGCAGGGCATTTGGCGGGGTGAACACCCTGGGCTGGGAAACAGACAGTTTCCATCGTCGGCTCATCGGGTGGCCATGTCAGTTTCATTCCGGGACACTGTATTGTCCCGGAATGAAGGTGCCCGGGACCCGGGACAGACCTGCAAAATGCGGGACTGTCCCGGGCAATCCTGGACACGTGCTCACCCTACCTCCTAGTATAGGTGGCTAGGTACATTTAGTTTTTGGCTTTCCTTGTAATCTGAGGAACTGTAATCATTTGCCTTGGTCTGATCATGATTTCACAGTCTAGGAAGTGGATTGTTTCCGGTTCCCTCTGGGAGAAGCTTCTAGAGCATAGGGAGGGAAATGCAAATGACTAGCCTGTATATTTACTATGCCTTGGCCAATTTTTGGGGAGGTGCAACCAGAAGGCGATCAGGGAGGAGGTAAATAGCCTGAAGCATGCTCTTTTTCCCCCTGAGGGATGGATGAATCAGTGAGCTTCAGTGGGCTGCTTGCCCCTAAGGCATTCTGGTACTAACTGCAGAGCTTTGCTATTAGTGGATCACACCTGAGAAGAGACTTCAACTGTTCTGCAATTATTCCCATGATCCCCTGCTGTCAGATTCTAACTATTCTGGAGCTACCCCATGGTCACCAGCTATGAGGCTTTAACTGTTCTGCAGACTCACGATCCCCAGCTGTAAGAGCTAGATTGCACTGTCTTTATTGAGAGTAGGGAGTCATTTGTCTACTGTTATTAAGCATTTGGAGTGTCCCATACGCCTCGTACCCCTCTCCTGTTCTGCAAGCAATAGATAAAAAAAGGACATGCCCTAGACAGTGTAATCGAACCAGAGTGAATGAATTGTTGCCTGTGTGATCGCTACTCTTTGTACTGTTTGGGGAAGAACCAGTTAAAACCAGTGGCTCCTACCGGGATAACGCTACATAAACACACGCACATATATAGAAAAACACATCGGCCCGGATTCACAAAGCACTTACGCCAACGTATCTCCAGATACGCCGCGTAAGTACAATTATGCGCCGTCGTATCTGTGCGTCGAACCTACAAACTTAGATACGCCTAAAAACTGACTTCATCCGACCGACGTAACTTGCCTACGCCGGCGTAGAGTGGGCGCATATTTACGCTGAACGCATTTGGCTTTCCCATTGATTTTCTATTTAAATATGCAAATGAGGGAGATCCGCCGATTCACAAACGTACTTGCGCCCGGCGCATGATTTAAGCAGCTTGCGTAAGTTTTATGTTCGGCGTAAAGTTATTCCCCATAGATGAGGCGCAACCCATGCAAAGGTATGGACCAGGGAACACAAGCCTACGTACATTGGACGTCTGTGAATATGGGCCGACGTGGGTCTGGCTGGGCGTAGGTTATGTTCACGGCGTACACAGTGATCCAGCGTATCTTAGGCAGGTTTTCAGACGTGGTTGAACGCATGCGCACAGGGATACGTCCATGTCCCGACACATGCGCAGTTCATTTTAAGTACTTGTCTGGCACCCGGCCCATCATTTGCATTGGGTCACGCCCACTTCCACCTACTTCCACTTAGGCTGGCTTACGCCTACGAATATACGCTATGCCGGCGCAGAGTTGGGAGCATTTGCTTTGTGAATTCCATGCTTGCCTTTCCGCGCTGTGCCGGCGTGGCGTAAAAGAGATACGCATAAATATGCGCCGATGTATGTGAATCCGGGCCATCCAGTTAATCCAAAATCTTACCTGTATGATGATGTGCTATCCTTTGTGCCTTACGAAAGCGGAATCCCTGGGGGCTGAGGTAGTAAATGGTGTCATTATGATAGAGGATGTTGCGGAACCTGTTATCGACCAGGTAGGCCAGCTGATAGACTGCCTTAATGTAGTCATTGTCACTTGAAAAAAGGCAAAAAATAAGAAATATTAACATTGTGTAACATTGAGGCTGGATTAATCTCCCTGGCGGTATTCCCGAGTGTTGCTCGTGGTTAATTTTCATTACCAAAAGCGGTATCCCTGAGCCACTCCATTCCCTGCGAGCGTCGCAACGTATTGGGGCGGAGCCCAGTGGCAGATTAAAAATAGTACAAAACACATACAGTACACTGTAATCTGTAGATTATATTACTGTATAAAATCCATTTCTGTTTTGTTACTAGTGGTTTGTCCAGTGCCCTGCCTGTATTTTAATATTAGATATACTGTTCTTTCTGCCTGGAAACTTGAGATGGTCCATGGCAACCAAAAAGTGTTCCTTTAGGTCAAAGGCGGTTTTAGACCAGCTAGAAAACAGCGATAGTGAATTAGGCCCCTTTCACACTGAGGAGTTTTTCAGGCGGTATAGCACTAAAAATAGCGCCTAAATAACGCCTGAAAAACTCCTTCCCAGCCTTCTCAATGTGAAAGCCTTATGCCGCGTACAGCCGATCACTTTTTGCGATGAAAAAAAACGACGTTTTGAATCATGAAAAAAAACAACGTTTTTCAAACTTCATTTTCCAAAACGACGTTGCGTACACACCATCATTTTTCAACAAAGCTCTAGCAAAGCGCGGTGACATACACCACGTTCGACGGCACTCTTTTCCATTGAAGCTCCGTCTCATAACTTGCTTCTGAGCATGCGCGGGTTTAAAAACGTCGTTTTCAACATCGTTTTGCCCACACACCATCACTTTTTATGACACAAAAAACTACGTTTTGAAAAACGACACAAAAAATTCAAGCATGTTGGAATTTTTTTTTTTTGTCGTTTTTTTTAAGACAAAAAACAATGTTTTGCCCACACACGATCAATTTATATGACGTTTTAAAAAACGTCGTTTTTTTTCATCGCAAAAAGTGATTGTGTGTACGCGTCATTAGGGCTGAGGGGATGCGCTGGCAGGAGAGAAAAAAATCTCCTGCAAGCAGCGTGTATACCGCTCCTTCACAGCTCCTTCCCATTTAAAACAATAGAAAACCGCAGTAATACCGCCCACAATGCGCCTCTGCAGAGGAGCATTGTGGGCGGTATTAACCTTTTTTCGGCTGCTAGCGGGGGTTAATACCGCACCGCTAGCGGCCAAATCCCGCGTCAATTCCGACAGTATAGCGCCGCTATTTTTTGCGTCGCTATACTGCCACCGCACCTCCACTGCCCCGTGTGAAAGGGACCTTACAATCACTTGCAGAATTGAGCGATAGCGATTCATGGGGATATTCGCCATCAGACACTGAAAGCGACGATTCTGCGACTGAGCAAATTTCTGTGTTTTTGATTAGTATTCAATAAAATGTATTATTATTATATTAATATTTGTTATAATTTTTTATAGCTATTTATTATATTATAATTTATGAATTTGTGTTTCAAACTTTATCATACCCGGGATGTCTACTAGACAAAACAATGTACCACTTTGACATTCAAAAATCAGACATAATCATACCGCCAGGGAGGTTACCATCACTTAACTTGCATTTAGTGTGTGCGCTAAACACACTTGAGTTAATGCTTGTCGACATGTCTTTTTTTTTTCTACACGTGCATCGATGTGGGGTTTATTTTGTGTTTTACAGCAAGAGCCCAAATACTTTTAATTCCTTAAAGTGGATGTAAATCCCCCCAAAAAAGTCAGTTTCTGTCTTCTTGCTTTGAGTGACAGGTTATTTACATATCTAGCTTGGACATGTTTATCATATGCTATGTTATGTTTATCATAACATGAGGTGATTCACAGTATAAAAAGTGAGAAATCCACCCCTCCCCCACATAACACACCCTGGTAATATACAATTAACTTTGGATCACCTCATGTTATGATAAACATAACATAACATATGATAAACATGTCCAAGCTATATATGTAAATAACCTGTAACTCAGAGAAACAGACTTTATAATTTGGCAAGTTTTTATCTGGAATTCTGTTAATTTTTACTGAACTTTAAAAGAGGATTACTCATATTTGGATTAACTCTGTGTGGCAAGACTGGGCACAGATGATAGAAAATCTTATACTCTACATTGTGAGATCAAAAAAAATATATTTTTTTTGGGGGGGTTTACATCCACTTTAACATGCATTTCAAAACACTTTCAACACATTGGGGTTGATTTACTAAAGGCAAATAGACTGTGCACTTTGCAAGTACAGTTGCACTTTGCAAGGGCATTTTCTCCAGAGCTAAAAAAAAAGCAAAGAGATCTACATAAGCCAAATAAAGGAAAGCTTTGTCGACTTCCATCAACCAATCAGGTGCAAGCAAAGATGCAGGAAGAGGTGAATGTTGAGAAGTTAATGTTTTAAAAAAATCATAGCGTTATACTCTAACGCCGCGTACACACGATCGGAAATTCTGACAAGAAAACCGTGGATTTTTTCTGTCGAAATGTTGGCCCAAACTTATGTTGCGCACACACGGTCACACAAATCTTGATGGAAATTCCGACCGTCAAGAACGCGGTTACGTACAAGACGTACGACGAGCCGAGATCAATGAAGTTCAATAGGCAGTTGGGCTCTTCTGCTTGATTCTGAGCGTGCATGTTTTTTGGCGCGTTGGAATTGCATACAGACGAGCGGATTTTCCGATAGGAATTTTTTCCTTTAGAAAAATAGAGAACCTGCTCGCAATCTTTTGTTGGCGGAAATTCCGACAGCAATAGTCAGATGGAGCCTACACACAGTCGGATATTCCAACCAAAAGCTAACATCTGACTTTTCTTTTCGGAATTTCCAATCGTGTGCGCGGCATTACATGACCAACCCCATAGACGCCACAAAACTCCATTCTTGGCTTCTCTACTATGATTGAAATCTCTTGACATTTTTTTTAAAATAAGTTAACACTTATGTATTTGAATATTAGAGGTGAGAGTTTGCAGTCTTCAAAGTTTTGTTCTACCTGTCTGTCTGGCAGTTGCTCCGATAACTGAAGGCACATTTCATGACGGTGTCCAGTGTCATGAGGCTGACATGTTGGAAGAGTTCCACTGACTTATCTTGGACAAGCTGCTCCCATTTATCCTGAAATCAGATAAAACAATCTTAGAGCGGTTGTGTTCTCTAAATAATGTTCCTATTTAATTAGGAATAGAAATTGGATCATCATTTCGTTATCTGGCCAATTTTAGCAGGAACAGGAAGGGCTGGACTGGGACAAAAATTTGGCCATGGACTTCATCTAGACGGGCCCAGTTTGACGGGTCTCTCCCATGGCGGCCGGACAACTCCCACCCCCACCAAATTTCTGGGGTGCCAACAATTTCGGCCATTACTGTATAAACCGAGACAAATTTCATTCTACTGCTAAAGATTTGGATGATGACCATTCCACAATGTTATTTCCATAAAGGCTCACCCATCTATGTTGTCTAACTGTAATCTTACCAAACCAAACATCAAATAAAATTAGATTTGCCATTAAACCACATCAATACCGGGCATTTTCACCTCCTTCCTGCCCAGGCCAAGTTTCAGCTTTCAGCGCTGTAACACTTTAAATGACAATTGCGCAGTCATACAACACTGTACCCCAATGAAATCTTGATATTTTTTTCCCACAAATAGAGCTTTCTTTTGGTGGTATTTGATCATCTGCAGTTTTAATTTTTTGCGCTATAAACCAAAAAAGGGCGACAATTTTGAAAAAAAAACCACAATGGCCCGGATTCACAAAGCACTTGCGCCGGCGTATCTCCAGATACACCGTGTAAGTACAAAAATGCGCCGCTGTATCTGTGTGCCAGACCCACAAACCAAGATACGCCTAAAAACAGACTTCATCCCACCGACGTAACTTGCCTACGCCGGCATAGAATGGGCGCATATTTACGCTG
The DNA here is from genome assembly GCA_029574335.1 of Rana kukunoris. Taxonomy (NCBI): domain Eukaryota; kingdom Metazoa; phylum Chordata; class Amphibia; order Anura; family Ranidae; genus Rana; species Rana kukunoris. Next base: position 194,256,966 of record CM056055.1, read on the forward strand.
GACGCATGTGGCTTTCCCATTGAATTTCTATGCAAATATGCAAATAAGGGAGATACGCCGATTCACGAGCGTACTTGCGCCCGGCGCATGATTTACGCGGTTTGCGTAAGTTTTAAGTTTGACGTAACTTTATTCCCCATAGATGAGGCGCAACCCATGCAAAGTTATGTACCAGGGAACACAAGCCTACGTATTTTACGTTGGACGTCTGTGAATATGGGCCAATGTGGGTTTGGGTGGGCGTAGGTTACGTTCATGGCGTACAAAGTGATCCGGCGTATCTTAGGCAGTTGTTCCGACGTGGTTGTACTCATGCGCACGGGGATACGTCCATATCCAGACACATTTGCAGTTCATTTTAAGTACTTGTCTGGCGCCCGGCCAATCATTTGCATGGGGTCACGCTTCATTAACATGAATCACGCCCACTTTCACCTACTTCCACTTACGCCGGCTTACGCCTATGAAATATACGCTACGCCGGCGCAGAGTTGGGAGCATTTGCTTTGTGAATTCCATGCTTACCTCTCCGAGCTGCGCCGGCGTAGCGTAAAAGAGATACGCTACGGCGGCATAAATTTGCGCCGATGTATGTGAATCCGGGCCAATATTTTTTACTTTTATAATAAATATCCAAATTTTTAAAAATATTTTTTTTTTTCTCAAATAAGGCCGATAAGTATTCTTCTACATATTGTTGTTAAAAAAAAAATATCGCAATAAGCGTATATTGATTGGTTTGCGCAAAAGTTATAGCACCAACAAAATAGGGGATAGATTTATGATATTTTTTTTACTAGCAGTTATCTGCGATTTTTGTCAGGACTGCGATATTGCGGCAGACAGATCAGACAGTTTTGACACTATTTTGGCACCACTGATTACTGTATAAATGTCATTGGCAGGAACCCTAGGGGGCGATCAAGGGGTTAAATGTGTTACCTAGGGAGTGATTCTAACTGTGGGAAGAGGAGGACTGACTGGGGGAGGTGACCGATCAGTGTCCCTGTGTACAAGGAAGACAACATCGGTCTCCTCTCCCCTGGCAGGTTGTGGATCTGTGTGTACACACACAGAATCACGTCCAAGGCTCTGTAACCAGCAATCGCGAGTCCCTGACGGACATTGCAGCAGCCAGGCACGTGCATTGGCTCCCGAGTGATGTGCCGCGTGCATGCCCCCTAGCTGCTGGGAAGCAGAGGACATCATACGACGGCCGCCCAGGATGGCAGAGCCACCTTGCGGCCGTCATTTGATTATACGTGGGATGGGAAAAGGTCAAAAACATTCAGTGCTGGAGGTGGTGGAACTGCGTTCCCTCACGTTCCCGCTGAAACAAAAGCCCTGCCCATATGGATGTCAGATTGGGAACAGCCACTGTGTCAGTGTGTATTTTATTAGTGCAGCCACTGTTTCCCAATTGACATCAATGGGACTGCCTGTACAGGGATGCAAAGAACAGCAAGTAACCCCCAAATTAACAAGGCGTAATGCATATTACCTTTGAATAAAAAACAGAAATACATTTAAATTGTCTGAATGTAGTCTGTAGGTGAACGCTAAACATCTCGATGATATTATTTGAGCCTTGAAGGGAAAAAAAAAACATTACCAGCATGATCTTAGTGCAGTCAGCCATTAATCGAACGTAGGGCTTTAGGACATCATAGTGAAAGCCAGGAGTCAGAAGCTTGCGATGCTGGAACCACTTTGGGCCGGATAACACCAATAATCCTTCACCTAGTTCAAATAATAGTATCTTTAAAAAGCTGTCAGACCAGTCAGGTAAGTCAAATAGCTAACATAGGCTTCAGATCTGTCAGTAATATTTTACATCTTAAAGTGGTTGTAAACCCTCCTGAAAAAAATAAAATAAAAACACCCTGCGAGATAAAGGCATAAGGAGCTAGTATGCATTGCACTTATGCTTACCCGAGAACAAAGCCCCCGCAGCTGTCCTCGTCTTCCCCTCCGGCCGGCGACATCTATCCCGGAGGTTACTTCCAGGTATCGCGGCTCCGGCACAGTGATTGGCGCAGGAGCCCTCGGAACGGCACAGTACAACTGAAGCAACGGTATGTACGTGCCATTGCTTCACTTGGCTTAAAGCGGTGGTTCACCCTAAAACTACTCTGTCCAATAGCATCCAGCATACTGGCGTCAGCGCCAGTAAGCTGTTTTTTTTTTTTTTTTAATTGCTTTACTTACTCTTAAATGAAGAATTTTCTTTCCTCTCCATTGCGGGTGAATGGCGCGGCTATGTCGCGTCACGCCTTCCGAAAATAGCCGATTTAGGACTCGGCTCTTCCCGGCGCTATACGGTGCCTGCGCACAGACCTAGGAGCTGACTGCGCAGGCGCCGTATATAGCCGAGTTCTATTTCGGCTTTTTTCAGAGGGCGCGACGCGCCATAACCATAGGACTCGGCTATATACGGCGCCTGCGCAGTCAGCTCCTAGGTCTGTTCTCAGGCGCCGTATAGCGCCGGAAAGAACCGAGTCCTAAATCGGCTATTTTCGGAAGGCGTGGCGCAACATAGCCACGCCATTCACCCGTGGTGGAGAGAAAAGAAAATTCTTCATTTAACAGTAACTAGAGCTATTAAAAAAAAAAAAAAAACAGCATACTGGCGCTGACGCCAGTATGCTGGATGCTATGGGACAGTAGTTTTAGGGTGAACCTCCGCTTTAAGTGCACATGTGCCGCATGACGTCAGCACATGCAAATAAAGGATATATCTCTTAAACCATGCATGTTTAGGGGTTATCTAGCGCAGCTACAGGTAAGCCTAATTATAGTCTTGCCTGTAGTTTAAAGTGGTTGTAAAGGGTTTACAACCACTTTAATAAACTGTTATAGAGTACTACCCTGAACTGCAAATGGTTTTTCCACGGTTTATAACTTCATTTAATAGAATATTGTGCATAGCTCCCAACTGTCCCTAATTTTGAGGGACTGTTCCTCATTCAGAACAAAGTCCCTCTATTCCTTTCTTTATCGTACATGAGGGGACACAGAGCAGCCATAGTAATTACTATGTGGGCAATAGGCCACCTTCAGATGACCCCCCTGCGATGCAGCGGGCGCGTGCGTGCCTGCTATCCCGCTTAAAGGGACAGACGCACATCTACGGCGGTTCGCGGGATCATGCCGACCTGCCGCTGGTCGGCAAGTGATTAAAGCTTTAATGATGCCTAACAGATGCCCTGTGTGTGTTGATATCTCATACTTGCAATTTCTCCAAAACAAAGAAAAGCTAAAACATGGATTAAAGCCTCTCAAAATCTGTAGGTGCTTTAAGCGAGCTTTGCCATAAACTTCTACGGAGGCTTTGAAGATTCTTTTTTGAAGCATCACTAAAAAGACATGGGGTATAATTTTTGAAGTAAAGCAAACAGGACTTGTATACAAGACTGCAAGCAAACCATTTTCTTTAGTGACAGGGGCTTTGACTGGTGTTCAGAGAGCTTTAACAAAGCATGTCCAAAGTCATATTTGAAGCAAGGGTAAACAAGCTCTTTACGGGAACTGCATGAAGAATCAATAAACTACTAGAGTGCTCACCAGTGCCCTCACAGCCATCTGCCGCTGTTCTCCTAGAGCGGATAAGACACATTTTTGGCTCTCCAGATCTACAGGTGGAGAACCACTTCACCAGATAGCACAAAGCTCTTGGCTGAAAAGACACTGGGCCGGATTCTGAAAGAAGTTACGTCGATACGCCGCGTAAGTTCTAGGATGCGCCAGCGTATCTTTTTTCTGTATTCAGAAAGCAAGATACGCCGGAAATTTGCTAAGATACGAGCGGCGCAAGTCTATTACTCCGTCGTATCTTAGTTGCATATTTACGTTGGCCGCTAGGTGGCGCTTCCGTAGATTTACGCGTCGAATATGCAAAATTCGCGAACGTACGTGCGCCCGGCGCATTTTTTTACGTCGTTTGCGTAAGGCTAAAGTTATCCCTGCTATATGAGGCGTATGCAATGTTAAGTATGGACGTCGGGACAGCGTCAAATTTTCTGTCGTTTACGTAAAACGTTCGCGAATAGGGCATTGCGCAAGTTACGTTCACGTCGAAACCAATGAGTATTTGCGGCATAATTTTGAGCATGCGTACTCGGATACGTCCACAGACGGCGAATGCGCCGTTCGTTAGAAACGTCTTTTACGTGGGGTCATGGTTGAATACCATACAACACGCCCACTCCAAGCCTACTTTGAATTACCCGGGCTTACGCCGGCCCATTTACGCTACGCCGCTGTAACTTAGGACGCAAGTGCTTTGTGAATACAGCACTTGCCTGACTAAGTTGCGGCGGCGTAGCATAAAGAAGATACGCTACGCCCACACAAAGATACGCCCAGGTACGTGAATCTGGGCCAGGGGCGGACTGACCATTGGGACTCTCGGGCACTGCCCGAGGGCCCCATGCCACTAGGGGGCCCCATCAGGGTTGCCAGGCTCAATAAAACCAGGGACAGTATGTAAAAATCTGTGTTTTTTTTACATCTGTCCCTGATATGTCCAAAACTGACATGCTTTTGATGTTAAAATCCTGAGATTTTAGCTGCCCTGCCTATGCAATGCCTCCTGGCGTGGTGGCCACCTGTAAGCTCGGGGGCCCCATAATCCTCTATTGCCCAGGGGCCCCATGAGTTGTCAGTCCATGGCACGAAAGAGGTGGAGACCTCTCCCCATGGGGCACCTGGAAAGTCGTGCAGATAAACTTTTGTCAACTAAAAAAATTGAATTACGATAACTTACCAACCCATGGGACAATAAATCTATAGGCTGCATCATCTTTAGGATCTGAAAAAAAAATGCAAAAGACAGAATGAAAAGTTAAGCATTGCAGTTTGTGTAAAAAATAAGTAATAGGTGTTCCCCCGCCCTGCATTTTGTCCTAGTTACATAGTTGGTGAGGTTGAAAAAAAGACACAAGTCCATCAAGTTCAACCTTTGTGTGTGTGCGTCTATGTCAGTAGTACATTGTATATCCCTGTATGTTGTGATTGTTAAGATACTCATCTAATAGTTTTTTTAAACTGTCAATGGCGCTCCCTGCTGATACTGCTGTTTGTGGTATTTAGTGCTGCGAAACAAAGTAATAGGAGAACCTCCCTAACCTATCTAATCAGGCAGACATACAATACATACATTTTGGTAGATCTAAAGGCAGGGCCGGATCAACATAGGGGCTATTGAAGCTGCAGCTCCAGACCCCTTCCTTAAGATAGGCCCTGCCCAATGGTGTAAGTGAGTCACTAATGCTGCCCATGCCTGCTCTGTATGCAGTGTACACGATTGATGTGAACATTGCGGCAGCATATTTAAATTGTTTTAATAAAAAATTGTTTGCATTTTCATTTTATTTATCTCCAATAAAAGGCACACCAAAATCCTTAGCACCAGGCTCATGATGTTCTTAATCCGGCCCTGTCTAAAGGAGATTGTACAATCAGATTGTATCCCAGCGATCCCCGAACTATAAACCAAGCTCCACATACACAGCAGGCAGCCCCATCCGTTTTCCCAAAATGACTGGCTCCCGCGCATGCACATGAGAGACGTCATCCCGCACCAGCCAATTAAGATGGCTAGGACCCGGCACACAAGATGCTGGCACCGGCCAGGGAGCGTTGGGAAGAGGAGTCTCCGCCCTGTAGTTACGGTATTTAACCCTTCCTGATCAGCCACCTGCACAAGGCATTCAGGCAAGGTTGGTTGCGCTGCTATTTGTGACCTATTTAAGTGAATAGGGTTGCATCACGACCACCTGCAAAGCAGGCGGTGGCGACAGGATGGCCTGGCGTCTTGAGGGTTAAAGCAGATGCCCTAGCTCTCTCATCACCTCCTCCCATGCTTGTCTCCAGGACTTCTCCAGAGCCTCTCCAAGCCTATGGAACTCCTTACCCCAATCTGTCCGTCTTTCTTCTTCTCTATTAGCTTTTAGAGGATCCCTGAAAACCCTCCTCTTCAGAATAAGCCTATCCTACCCACACCTAACAACTGTATTTTCATTATTCCCATAGGGAAACTGCCGAGAAAAAGACAGCCGGGAATCACGACAGGAAAAAAAGAGAACATGTTCTTATTTTCCCTGCTGCGATTCCCTGTGGTTTTCCTGATGGGAAAACTGCCATGGAGCATACACACAGACAGTTTTCCTGGCCAAAAGCTGTTATGGTCGTTTTCCTGGTGGGAAAACTGGTCATGTGTACGAGGCATCAGTTTTAAACCCGTCCTCTGTCAGCTTGTAGTTTTGCCCGCCGCATCACTGAGATGCCGATGCGCGTGCCTGACGGCCGCAATGTCCGCCAGGCACCCGCGATCGTCGGTTACAGAGACGAGGACGTGGATCTTTGTGTGCAAACACACAGATCCATGTCCTGTCAGGGAGAGAGGAGACATAGGGACATAGATTGGTCACCTCCCCCAGTCAGTCCCCCTCCACGCACAGTTAGAACACTAACAGGGTACACATTTAACCCCTTCTTCACCCCCTAGTGTTAACCCCTTCAATGCCAGTCACATTTATACAGTAATCAGTGCATATTTATAGCACTGATCGCAGTATAAATGTGAATGGTGCCAAAAATGTGTCAAAAGTGCCTGATGTGTCCGCCATAATGTCACAGTCCCAATAAAAACTGCAGATCGCCGCCATTACTAGTAAAAATAAAATACAAAAAAAAATTCTGTCCCCTATTTTGTAGGCTATAATTTTTGCGCAAACCAGTCGCTTATTGTGATTTTTTTTTACATATCGGCCTAGACTGAGAAAAAAAAATGTTTTCAAAAAAAAATTAGGCTATTATAGCAACAAGTAAAAAATATTGATTTTTTTTTCAAAATTGACGCTCTTTTTTGTTTATAGCGCAAAAAATAAAAACCGCAGAGGTCATCAAATACCACCAAAAGAAAGCTCTAGTTGTGGGGAAAAAAGGGCGTCAATTTTGTTTGGGAGCCACGTCGCACGACTGCGCAATTGTCAGTTTAAGACTGTCCCTGATTTTGAACAGTCCCTCTGTCCCTCTTTCCTCCTCATTTGTCACTCATTTTGGTCTCATCTATATAGTTGTATATAAAATGCCCTATTTATCTTTCAAAAAGTGTTTCCTGGTGCTGACCTTTCATACAATTCCTAAATTGCTATATTTGTACATTTCAAAAGCCAATATAAGGAATAGTAGTGGTAAAAAAAAAGCATTTGGGGTTTAATTAGGGGCGGTCCATCCATTAAGGGGGAACAGGTGTCACCCCCTCTGTCACACCGTCCCCTATATGACAAATAGATAGATTTATGCATTGCATGAATATATCCATGGCTGCCGCTGCAACCCCCTATTCAGGTGTCTGGCCCCTTTTGGGACGCCGGGCGACTGAATTCCAGCGGCTTTTTTTATTTTTATGATTAGAACCATAGGCTCTAATAGGCTTCAAAAAAGGTGGACATTGCGCTCGCAGTCCACCCAGGCGTGTTAGAAAAGCAAATTAATATTTGCTTTTCTAACACTGAACCGCCTCTCCACCAATCAGGAGGCACAGGTCTAATACCGGTCACCTGATTGGCTGAAGGCACAGGCGATCCCATTGGCCAGCTAGCAGAAGCGAAGAAGAGACGCATGAAGGACACTGGAGCCATCGCCTGACCCATGCTACCCATCCCACAGCTCGCCGCTGTAACTTGCTGTCTGAGCCACCACCAAGATTGTGTAAGTGCTGGTCCGACAGTGAGTGGGTGGGGGGGCACATTGGCTGCATATGATGGGCACAGGGGCTGCATATGATGGGCATAGTGTCTTTATATGATGGGCAAAGAGACTGCAATTGAAGGGGGACAGAGGCTGCATATGATGGGCACAGAAGCTGCAATTGATGGGGCACATTGGCTGCATATGATGGGCACAGAGGCTGCAATTGATGGGGCACAGAGGTTACGGTTCATGGGCAGAGGCTGCATATGAAGGGCACAGTAGCTGCAATTGATGGGCACAGAGGCTGCATATGAAGGGCACAGTGGCTGCATTTCCTGGACACAGTGGTTACATTTGATGGGCACAGTGGCTGCATTTCATGGGCAAAGAGGCTGCATATGATGGGCACAGTGGCTCCATTTAATGGACACAGTGGTTACATTTGATGGGCACAGTGGCTGCACTTGATGGGGCACAGTGGCTGAATATGATAGGCACAGTTGCATTTAATGCTTTTGTTTCAGTATTTTTCAGAATTTTTTGTTTGTTTGTTTGTCTCCCCCCCCCCCCCCCCCCCCCCCAAGAATTTGGAGCACCAGTCGCCAGGGTTTAATTAATCTTTTTTTCTTGTATAATCCTCCTTTTCGGTGGTGTGCCCTAGGCCTACATACAGGTCAGAGTCGCTTAAACAATTCAACACTCATACAACACTGACATCGATTTCTTACCCTGTCTGGCCAAAACAGCCTTTGCGTAATCAGGGTGGGTGACTACCAGCCATGCTCTGAAATTGCCGACCCACAGAGGGAATCCATGCGGATAAGTCTGAGCCCAATGCAGAGCAAAGTCCAAGTCCTTTCCAACTTTAAGGAACTGCAATTGAAGCAGACAAAATTTACATACGGTACTTGCAGTAGACAATCTCAACCTTTTAAATGTCATATGTCCCTGATTTCCAAATATTTTCATGGGTTTTGAAGGCAGGGGTGGCACTGAGACACACAGGGGGCATGGTGGTGGGTACTAGAGTCAGCTGTTGTATGAAGATGACAAAAGTTAAGGTGCGGTGGGAGTGTGGCTGGTGTGCATTTCTCACCAGGGGAGGACTGACAACTCATGGGGCCCCCAGGCTTACAGATGGCCACCAGGCCAGGAGGCAGGGGCAGCTAAAATCTCGGGATTTTTACATCAAAAGCATGTCCGTTTCGGACATATCAGGGACAGATGTAAAAAAAACACCAATTTTTACATACTGTCCCTGGTTTTACTGAGCCTGGCAACTCTGATGGGGCCCCCTAGTGGCATGGGGCCCTCGGGCAGTGCCCGAGTGGCTCAATGGTCAGTCCGCCTGTGTTTCTCACTACTCCCATAGGGGTTGATTTACTAAAAGCAAAAAGGTAGCTGAAGTTTAAAGTTTTTGAAAATATAGTTAATTACCTTAAAAACAATATATAAATAAATTAGTTGTATATTACCCATGCCAATTCTGACACTTCTCTTCTACAGATTCTGCTAGAAAATTACTCAGAACCTTCAAACATTATATATATTATTTTAGCAGACACTCCAGGGAATAAAATGGTGGCTATTGCAGCTTTTTATGTTACACTATATTTGCGCATTCATTTTTTTTCTTTTATTTTTATACATTTAAATAAAAACACTAAAAGGTTGCCTGATGCATGATGTTACGACGAGTGACACCTAACATGTCACACTTTAACCACTTCAATACCGGGCTTTTATACCACCTCCATACCGGGCCTATTCTGACACTTCTCTCCTACATGTAATAATCATCATTCTTTTGCTAGAAAATTACACAGTACCCCCAAACATTATATATGTTTTTTTAGCAGACACCCTAGCGAATAAAACGACGGTCATTGCAACGTTTTATCTCGCACGGTATTTACGCAATCATTTTTCAAACGCCTTTTTTTTGTAAAAATAAATTGTTTCATGAATTAAAAAAATAACAAAACAGTAAAGTTAGCCCAATTTTTTGTATTATGTGAAAGATTATGTTACACCGAGTAAATAGATACCCAACATGTCACGCTTTAATTATGCGCACACTCATGGAATGGCGCCAAACTTTGGTACTTAAAAATCTCCATAGGCAACGCTTTATTTATTTTTTACAGGTTACCAGTTTAGATTTACAGAGGAGATCTAGTGCTAGATTTGTTGCTGGCACTCTAACGCACGCGGCGATACCTCACTTATGTGGTTTAAACGGCGTTTACATATGTCGGCGGGACTTACGTGTGCGTTCGCTTCTACACGCGAGCTATCGGGGACAGGGGCGTTTTAATTAATTTTTTTTATCTTTTATTTTTTTGACTTATTTTTACACTTTTTTTCAATTTTTTTTTTTTACACTTTTATTCCTATTACAAGGAATGTAAACATCCCTTGAATGGTTAGTGACAGGTCCTCTTTATGCAGAGATGCGGGGTCAATAAGACCTCACATCTCTCCTCCAGGCTGGAAACCATGAGATCGGTGAAAAAAATTCACCGATCTCATGAATGGTTGCTTACAGCCGCAATCGCGGCTTTGTTTACTTACGGGGACCCGGGTGTGATGTCATCACATCGCGCCCGGGTCCTATGACGGTCATAGAGATGACTGGTGACCACCTGGTCACCAGTCATCTCTATGCTTCCTGCCGACGCCGAACGATTCGTTCTCCGGGCCCCTGAAGGCACGGGAGAGCCCGGAGAAGCACTGGATGGCGGCAGGAGGGGGGGGGGGGGGATGTCCCCTCCCGCAGCCTGTAAGAACGATCAAGAGGCGGAACCGCCGCTATGATCGTTCTTATGTCGTGCAGAATCGCTGGCTGAAGAAGAGGATATCTGGATGATGCCTCTGGCAGCAGGCATCATTCAGATATTCACCTGCAAAGCCCAGGCCTTCAATTGACGGCCACTTAGGATGAGAGATCCCATCTCTGGCCGTTAATTGTCAATGGGCGGGTATTGAAGTGGTTAAAATAGCGCACATTTGTGGAATGTAATTTTTTTAACAGATTACGGGCTAGATTCACAAAGACTTACGACGGGCGTATCAGTAGATACACCGTCATAAGTCCTCATCTCAGCCCGCGCAAATTTAAGTGTATGCTCATAATGAGATACGCTTAAATGTTGCTAAGATACGAGCAGTGTAAGGCACTTACACCGTCGTATCTTAGATGCATATTTACGCTAGCCGCTAGGTGGCGTTCCCGTTGTAAAATATGCAAATGAGCAAATACGCCGATTCCCGAACGTACGCCAGGCCGGCGTATCTGTTTACGTTGTTTCCGTAAGACTTACGCCCGGCGTAACGTTACCCCTGCTATAGTGAGGCGTAGCCAATGTTAAGTATGGACGTCGGGACAGACGTAATTTACGTCGTTTGTGTAAGTCGATTCACAATGGAGCTGTGCGTTAGTTACGCTCACGTCGCTTTCATTGACAATTAGCGACGTGATTTGGAGCATGCGCACTGGGATTCAGTCACGGCCGGCGCATGCGCAGTTCGTTCGGCGCGGGGAGGCGCTTGATTTAAATACTACACGCCCCCTACCCGCCGAATTTGAATTCCGCCAAGTCATTTACGCTACGCCTCAACTTTACAGGCAAGTGCTTTGTGAATAAAGCACTTGCCTGAAAAAGTTGCGGCGGCGTAACGTAAATGACATACGTTATGCCCGCACAAAGATAAGACGGGCTACGTGAATCTAGCCCTACATGTTTAGAGTTACATAGGAGGTCTAATGCTAGAATTATTGCTCTCGCTCTAACGTTTGTGGCGTGGAAGCTGCCGGTAACGGCACAGCTAACTGAAGCAGCGGCATGGCATGCCATTGCTTCATTGCGCATGTGCTGATGACTTTGGCACATGCAGACACAGGGGGATATCTCCTCCTAAACCGTGCAGATTTAGGACATATCCAGGCTAGCTACAGGTAAGCCTATATTAAGGCAAGAAAATTGGGTTTACAACCACTTTAAGACGGCTCTCATAGAAAAACATTGATTTTCACACGTCTTGCGACATGAGTTCTCAATGTCGGAGTGTTTGTCGTATCAGTGTAAACAAAGGCTCAATGCCTGCATCCCCAGTGTTCCACCGGATGTGAGATATGAAGAATTAGATGTAAATACTAAGGTAATATTATAAAGTTTGGATTAAAGATTAAGATTACAATATAAAGACTTTTGCAAGTTCAATTCTACATTCATTTATACAAATCTTATGAATCAGACATGAAAGAGAGACAGTTGGGTATAACGGAAGGACAGGAGTACAGTAAAACCTTGGATTGCAAGCATAATTCGTTCCAGAAACATGCTTGTAATCCAAAGCACTTGTATATCAAAGCAAATTTCCCCATAAGAAATAATGGAAACTCAAATGATTTGTTCCACAATTTATTTATTCATAAGTCCTTCACTTTATAGTCCATATAAAAAGACTATAGCAATGTATATAGCCATTAACCATAAGATGTCCATTCACAAATGGAAGCCTCCACAAGGGGATTAGAAGCCAAATCAATACAAGTGCAGACTACAAGTGCAAAGTGCACTTGAAATTGCACTGAACATGCACTTGGAAGTGCAGACGCTGTAAATCTGAGGGGTGATTCCAAGCCCTGCTGATTTTATCATCCAATCATGTGCAAGCTAAAATGCTGTTTTTTATTTTCCTTGCATGTCCCCCTCGGATCTACAGCGACTGCACTTCCAAGTGCACTTTCAGTGCAATTTCAAGTGCACTTTGCACTTGTAGTTTGCACTTGTAGTGCAAAGTGGATTTACCTTTAGTAAATAACCCCCACAGTATAAAAGAGAAAGGCGCCCCTAAGTGTAGCAATATGTTGCTAAATTTTGTATCTTCATTAAATATTACCATATTACTACACTTAGAGGCGCCTCTCTTCTTTTTTATAATCAGTTACGACATGACACTACTTTTATATCAAGACATCGCTTGTATATCAAGGCAAAATGTATTTAAAAAAAATTCCTTGTCTTGCAAAATGCTCTCAAACCAAGTTACTCTCAAACCAAGGTTTTACTATATTTGTTTTCAAATGTTGTGCAATTCCAAATGCAAGAATACAATTATCATATCTGAAAGGGATTGAAGTGCACCTTACCTCCTGTGCGTTTCCATACAGCCAGTGACACGGAGGACCCGGGAAAGGTTGGAATGCGGTGACCAGCTCTCTCCATCCCATATAAAACCTAGTGATTCTGTACAGAACATAGAGCCCAAGCAGCCAGGCTGCCCATTGATACAGATTTGTGACACTCAGTGAGAAGAAAGAGGAAAGCAGGGGAGACAAAGCCATGGCCAGGATACTAAACAGACTGATCTTACCGCTCCCTACTGAGCATGTGTAACGAGGAATGCAGCTGCTGCTAAGGGTAGCATAGCCTCAGCCTATCATTGTGAGCAGAAGGCTGGCCATGAATGAGAGAGGCTGGGAAACAATCTGAGCTTTGTAATCTGACGGAAGTATTGCTGCAGATAGTGAAGACTGAAGTGAGTAATTTCTGATCACCGCCACGGATTAGCAAAACCTCTCCTACGTGTTATTTCATGGAAAGTTACCTTATTCTAAAATAATATCTACATATATAAATGTAGGTACACATCACTTCCACATTATACATGTAGCACTACTCCCGTTGGAGCCGCAGGGATTTTTTCCCCAGGTCTTACCAAAATTTCACCCCACAGCCAAGCACACAGTATTTTCTACAGCCAGGTGCATACAATACTTCCACTCCCTTCTTCAATGACCAGTCTGGGGGATGTTGTTTTTGGAGAATTTGGATAGGGATGAGGGTCGTGGTGGGATCCCAGATAGCAAGCAACTGTGCTGCAAGTTTTAAATTGACTTGCTAAGCTATTACTAGACTTGTCAGGCTTCACAAGTTTGTTGCACATGTAGCGCCTGGTTACTAAAAAGTACCGGTGTTAGTTACATTTAGAGAGGGATCCGAGTGTTAACTGACTCTGATCCAGTTATGTTCAAAACTGGGTCTCTGTCTCAGCTTGGCTGTGCTGTGGGCTGTCTATTGTTGCTGGGGTGTAGTTCCTACCCCAGGGCGATGGGTAGCAGCAGTGGAGTCGAGGTTTGGGTGCTCTTCCCCAGCAGCCTATCAGGAGGGTTCATCCTTGCTGTGCATGCTGGGGGAGGGTATTTATGTGACAGACGCCATTAGTTTGGGTTCTTCTTCGGAGTGCGGCACCCACCTTCAGGGTGACTGCATCACGGCGCCCCGACGCAATGGCCTTCCAGGCCAGGGTGCGCGTGCCACGTGATGTTCCTGGTTCCGGGCCCATGTTGGTCCGGCACAACTGAGCTGTGGCGGGGAGCCCAGTGTCGACTGGGTTCCCAATCCTGAAGATCCCAAGTGGGATAGCTGTTCGGTGGGGAGTCCACCTGAGGAGAGCCAATGAGAGGTGCCGATCCAATAGGGTCTCGACAAACCACCGGAGATCAAGGTATCCGGACACTGAGAGGTTGGTCACCTGTCAGTCGGTACCTGAAACTATCTGAAGGAGATCCAGACGTAATTCTATCAAGGAGGATCATCTCCATAATCACAATCACGGGGAGGGCCTGTGGCAGAGGCTTTTCCCTGAGTCCATTCAGGAGGGTCTGTGGCAGAGACTTTTCCTTCAAGTTTGAGTGATACCCTGGCTGCCAGGTCAGTGAGAGAGGCCTGTCCAGGTACGCTGTACCCACTCTGGCTAAAGTATTGTTGGGAGCAGGACTGTTTCCTTATTGCTACGCCTGAGTCTGCAAATTCTCCTTCTGCTTCACCTCTACTCTTCATCACAAGTTTTAATGTTTTTACCCGCCTGAGTAATAAAGAGCACAGAAAAAGACATTCCGTTACTGCTATATTCACTATACACCCCAAGGACGGCGGAGGAGCCACGAAGGAAACGTAAAACCCAAAAAAAAACACAGCTCTTTCGAGGGTAGTGCTACACACAATTTAGCAAGTCCACATTGCATTACTCCAGATGAACTTTCTTTGGAAACATTTTGCAAGTCTGCAGCAAGTTCTGGTTCAGTTATGTTGTGCAATAGTCATCCCACCACTGGGGGGCACCGTGGCTGAATCTTCATGCTGTAGACTTGCAGAGCTCTTGCTGTAGACTCGCCACTGCAACATTGCTCTTGCTAAAGACTTGCCACGCAAATTTGCTACAAATTGGAAAAGCATCAACTAGAACGTGTGCTTCAAGTGCTCTGCAAGTGTACAACTTGCCAGTGAAAATGTGCAGCAAGTTAAGAAGACTTACAATTCAACACTGCCACAAATTTGTGGCAAGTTATCCTTGCTATCTGGGAGGTTGTTCCAAACATCTTGGAGAACTAACCACAGATCTTCTGTAGATGTAGGCTGTCTCTTCATGTAATCCTAGACAAACTTCATGATTGAGATCAGGGCTCTGTGGGGGCCAAACCATCACCTCCAGGACTCTTAATGACATTGGCTGTATGTTTGGGGTCATTGTCCTGCTGCAGAATACATTTTGGGGCCAATCGCACATTTCCCTGATGGTATGGCATGATAGATAAGTATCTGCTTGATTTCTCAGCATTGAGGGCACCATCGATCCTGACCAAATCTCCAACTCCATTTACAAAAATGCAGCCCCAAACATCCAAGGAATCTTCACTGTGGCCTGCAGACTCTAATGTATCGGTACCCCCCTAGGGTTACGGTGACCAGATTTTTTTTTTACTAGTAATGGCGACTATTCTGACTCTGATTGTTGTGAATCGATTTATCCCTTGTGAGACCTCTATGCCTGGCCTGTGTAAGCAGTTATAATCACTGAGGACAATCCTTATCAGATAGCTTGAACTCACCAATACCGATTCTATTCGCAGAAGTTGCTTTAATCCAAAACATCAGAATACATCAGATGACAGGATACAGCAGATGAATAGGTTGTAGTATTGTGCGGTCAAGAGATGATACTGTCTGTAGATTACTTATGCAGAATACATGTGCCCATGTTACATGAGGTCTGTTAAGCTGTGTCCATTAGACAGGAAGTACAAACTCAGCAAGAAGGGTGGAACATTACACAGAAAGGAAGTGTGTCATAGATCAGACAAAAGAAATACAGAAAACTGCATAAGGTCACTAGATGGCAGCATGTAAACAAAACATAAGGTACATAGAAAATGGTTGAGAAACAATATGTATATATAACAAATAATATGCCTATTGGGCTGCACAGCGGCAATCAGCGACTCTCTTCCCGTCGCCGCTCCCGCCCGCCTCACAGACTGTCAAGTCTTACTCTCTGGGCCCCGGCTACTACTGGGTGGAGTGCAGAGGAAGATCACTCTACCATGGAAGGAAAGAAGATAAACAGGCAGGCGGCTGGCCGGGACTTGAGCCACGGCAGAAGAACATGCGAGTGGAGCTGAATGGGCATGCACCCGAAACTGAAGAAATATTCCCTCCGCTCCGACCAGCACATGATGATCAGAAAGAGGCACAGATAATGGAAAAAAATACACCCCCCTAAGCTAGTAGGAGCCACAGAGCAGGGGGTGTGCAATTCAGATTTTTTGCACTGACTGTCTTTGAAATTGCCCCAGCCCCTGTTCAAATCCAATCCTGTGACAAAACCAGGGGACAAACATGGTCCGGGGACAGTGTCCTTAATTTCAGGGATTGTTCCCTGAAACCGGGGGTAGTCTGGTCACCCTACATTTATGATATTCTGTCCAGGCCGTATGCCTCCACATGAGAAGTCCATGCTTCGTCAGCTGATGGAGTTGCAATGCAGTGGTTGGTGTGAATGAACCCTTACTCAAGATGGCCACACCTAGATATGTTAGGAGTTGCTTTTCAAAGTGATTTCTCAACAAAATAAAGAATGTAGACATGGATGGATTGATGAGTTTGCTTTTAATATTAAATTAAAGTGATTGTAAAGGATTGTTTTTTATTTTCTTTAAATAACAAACATGTCATACTTACCTCCACTGTGCAGCTCATTCTGCACAGAGTGGCCAGAACACCGACTTCTAGGGTCCCTTGGCAGTTCTCGCGGCTCCTCCCCGCATTAGGTAACCCCCTAGTAGAAGCGCTCTCCCGAGGGGGTTACCTTTCAGGCGTGCTCCGAGTCCAGCATTTGCGTCTACAGACACGAATGCCCCCCAGCGCCCGCATCATTGGATTTGATTGACAGCAGCGGAGCTAATGGCTGCTGGCTCAATCTCTCTAATCAAGAGTCGGGGAGAGAAGGACGGCTTCCCCGCCGAGGAGATGAAGTGGCTCAGGTAAGTAAAACGGGGGCGGGGGCTGGTTACTGTCAGGTGTTTTTTTACCCTAATGCATAGGATGAATTAAGGTAGGGTGAATAGACGTCCCCGATTTCCAGGGAAAGTCCCCAGTTTTGTCTCCGTATTGCAGGGGCGGACATAGGGTTTCCACCTGTCCGGTTTGTGAGACATGTCTCTGGCCGTCTGTAACAGGGGCATTGCCCCACCGGACATTTCTGCTCCTGCCAGCTAAAATTTCGCCCTCTATCTCCATGTGGGGCCGGTTCCTCTCTCTGGAGGTGGAGGCGGAGCTAGGTGCTCTGGCTACAGACGGCACACGGAGGTGAAGGTGGAGGCGAAGCCGGTTGCTATCTGGCTGCAGACAGGACGTGGAGGTGAAGGCGGAGCTCTGGGTGCAGATGGGACGTGGAGGTGGAGCCGGGTGCTCTGGGTGCAGATGTGACGTAGAGGTGGAGCCGGGTGCTCTGGGTGCAGATGGGACGTGGAGGTGGAGCCGGGTGCTCTGGGTGCAGATGTGACGTAGAGGTGGAGCCGGGTGCTCTGGGTGCAGATGGGACGTGGAGGTGGAGCCGGGTGCTCTGGGTGCAGATGTGACGTAGAGGTGGAGCTGGGTGCTCTGGGTGCAGATGGGACGTGGAGGTGGAGCCGGGTGCTCTGGGTGCAGATGGGACGTGGAGGTGGAGCCAGGTGCTCTGCGTGCAGATGGGACGTGGAGGTGGAGCCGGGTGCTCTGGGTGCAGATGTGACGTAGAGGTGGAGCCGGGTGCTCTGGGTGCAGATGTGACATAGAGGTGGAGCCGGGTGCTCTGGGTGCAGATGGGACGTGGAGGTGGAGCCGGGTGCTCTGGGTGCAGATGTGACGTGGAGGTGGAGCCGGGTGCTCTGGGTGCAGATGGGACGTGGAGGTGGAGCCGGGTGCTCTGGGTGCAGATGTGACGTAGAGGTGGAGCCGGGTGCTCTGGGTGCAGATGGGACGTGGAGGTGGAGCCGGGTGCTCTGGGTGCAGATGTGACGTGGAGGTGGAGCCGGGTGCTCTGGGTGCAGATGGGACGTGGAGGTGGAGCCGGGTGCTCTGGGTGCAGATGTGATGTAGAGGTGGAGCCGGGTGCTCTGGGTGCAGATGGGACGTGGAGGTGGAGCTGGGTGCTCTGGGTGCAGATGGGACGTGGAGTTGGAGCCGGGTGCTCTGGGTGCAGATGTGACGTGGAGGTGGAGCCGGGTGCTCTGGCTGCAGACAGGACATGGAATCATACAATCATTCCATAAACACATAGCACATACACTGCATATATAATTTAAGGAAAATATGCTTATAAAATAGTTTACCATTTACCAGAAAATAATTTCCCTGGATTTACATTAAAGTGCTTGTAAACCGCATATACATTTTTTTTTGTGAACCTGCAAGGCAAAAGGCATAATCAGCTAGTATGCACAGCATACTAGCTGATTATGAAATACTTACCTCAGAACGAGATGAAGAACACTTACCTGATCCACACTGAGCAAGATGTCATCTTGCTCCGGCGTGTCTTCCGGGTATCGCCGCTCCAGCGCTGTGATTGGCTGAAGCGGCGATGACGTCACTCCCGCGCGTGCGACTTCAAATCGGCAGTGGGTCGGCGGCTGCCGGTCCTTTCGCCGTGGATATCCCCTGCGCATGCGCCGCTGCAATCAGCGGCGCATTGCGAGGGGAATATCTCCTAAACCGTACAGGTTTAGGAGACAGGCTTACCTGTAGGTACTTTAAGGTGAAAATACATTATGCTTTACAGCCCCTTTAACATGCTATTTATATAGACAGAAGTTCAACAGCCATCGCTCTTAGAAGTATGTGTTTGGTGGTTCTGCCACTGGGAGGTGCTGTAGGGTTAATTTATGCTCAACCTTCCTTTTTTCGTTTTGGGCATGTCTTTATTTTGTACCTTACACATTTCACCTTTTGTATTTGTAGCGCCCTGCTCCTATTGAGTAGGCGCTATATGTAAATTTAGAGTTATTTGAGCTGTAGTTAGCTCAGAGGGATTGTGTTAAATTTCTGGTTTCTGTTCCAGTTCAGCTCTGTTGAGCATTTTCCCACTTGACCATGGGTGTCGCTGTCATTTTAGGTCAAGGTTGGAAATACAGCGGGCTGGATGTATTGAGTGTTCTTTCCCCAGAGACAACCCAGTGGGAGTTCCTGTCGCTGGGCATTCTGGGAGAGAGAACTGAAGGGACAGACACCATTTTTCTGGAGTTCTGACCTGATGGCCCCCCTGGCCTAAGGCATGCCCTAGCAGTTCCTCTGCCTCTAGGCCTGCTGGGCCGAGGCTTCGTGACTGAGAGTAGGCCCAGGAATTCTGGGGCCTGCTGGTCCGGGGGTGGTCCTGTGCTGTCTTGCCTGCAGGGAGAAGCCGAGCAAGTAGAGAAACCAGCAGAGGACTTTTCTCAGAGAGGACCGAGCAAAAAGGCTGGTATTTCAAGAAGAACCTGGAGACTTAATTGGAGGACGCATCCTTGCCATTCTACCTCACAGTATCGCCGGATGGTTAAAAGAAACTGGTACTGTGTAGCTGTTCATTTGGACTTTGCAAAAGTTGTGTGGTTGTGCAGTTCTGTGGCAGAGGATTGTACAACAACTCTATTGCATCCATCAAGTCTGTGGCAGAGACTTTTCACCGAGCGACAAACACAAACACTTTAGCAGTGCACAGCAAATTTTTTTTAAGGGGGAATGCTATGAATGTAGTTGATCACAGATCGGGGTAAAGGGCCAATCACAGTTACAAACAAAATTTGATCACAAAGTAAATACAAGCCGGTTATCAGCATTCCTTTCCTCACACTAATGCCGCATACACACGATCATTTTTCAGCATGAAAAAAAAACGTTGTTTTTCAGCATGTAGAAAAAGCGATGTTTTCCCAACTTCTTCATTAAAACGGCGTTGCGCACACACCATTGTTTTTAAAAAATGATCTAGCAAAGCGCGGTGACATACAACACGTACAACTGCACTATAAAGGGGAAATTCCATTCGTCTTTGAGCTGCTTTAGCTGATTTTGTGTTGGTAAAAGACGATTTACACTTTTCTGTTTGTTACAGTGTGATGAATGTGCTTACTCCATTATTAACGGTAGTTTTACCAGAACGAGCGCTCCCGTCTCATAACTTGCTTCTGAGCATGCGCAGGTTTTTTACGTCATTTTAGTCCACACACGATAATTTTTTACAACCTGGAAAACGACATTGTTTAAAACGATGTTAAAAAATGCAGCATGTTCGAATTATTTTTTTGTCATTTTTCAGAACCTGAAAAATGATGTGTAGCCCACACACGATTATTTTAAATAACGTTTTTGAAAAACGAAGTTTTTTTCATGCCAAAAAATGATCGTGTGTACGCGGCATGAGAGCGAGAGGAGAGGAGAGCAGATAACTGGCTTGTGTTAAAAAAACAACTACACTGATAGTTAGGGCACTTATTATCAGTGTCCTGATAATCAGTGGAGTCCCAACAGTTCCCACCATTACTGCCAATCAGTGCTCATTAGTGCTGCCTATCAGTGCCACCTCATTAGTGCCGCCACATAAGTGCCCATCAGTGCCACCTCAATCAGTGCAGCCTATCAGTTCCATCTTATCAGTGCAGCCTCTCAGTGCCCATAAGTGCAGCCCCATCAGCGCACATCAGTTGAAGTAAATGCTACAATATACAAAGCTATTAAATATAACTAAATTATTATCCCGAAAGATATTTACAGGTTCCCTCTATCTATTGCATAAATGGAGGGGGGCCCTCTCCCGCCGCCGATAACGGTGATCTCGCTACAAATCCGCCGCAGAGACCAGCGTTATCGTTGACAGAACCGCTCACTGGAGACAGAAGAGGAAAACACAAAGGTGCCACTCTAATGCCGCGTACACACGGTCGTTTTTTGCGATGAAAAAAAAAAACCGACGTTTTCTGTGAAGTAAAAACGACGTTTTTGAAACGTCACTTTCAAAGACAATTTTGCATACACACCATCGTTTTTTCACAAAAAGCGAGGTTACGTTCACCACCCTTTTCCTTGTCAAAATTTTATTGATACTTAATAAGTAGGATATACAAGTAGTGTACAGTGGTTACATTGTGAAAGAGAGTATTTTGTTATGTATACAGGTTATTTCGTAACAATTGCAACATGCATAGGGCAACATAACATATGGAAGAGAAGAGGTAAGAAAGAAAAGATGCATATACGAGATAATGTTGCGTCAAAGGTGTTGGTTGACAATATAATGCAATTACTTATACATCGAGTTTGGAAAGTCTGGATTGAATTTTCACATCAACCTTATTAATAAAAATTTATAAAGCATAAATCATATAAAATAACCAGTAGGGGAGGGAGGAATGTGGAGGGAAGGGGGACTGGGTTAGGGAGGTCTGCAGGAGCAAGTCGAATTCCACAGTCATCGGTTAGATGTTTCTGTAGATATGCACGTTGATTGAGCTACCATGGCAATAACACTCTGTCATCAAAGGAGTTTGGTGTAACGTACAAGGTCCATGGTTTCCACAGATTTTCAAATTTAGTGATCGTATCTGTGTCTAATGCTTCCATTTTGGCGTGTGTCATTGCTACGTTCATCCTGTTTTTCACTTCTGTCATAGAAAGATTGGGAGTTCTCCAGGCTTTAGCCAGGGTTTGTTTCGCTGCCGTGAAGAGTTGCATTAGTAGTTTGAATTGTATGTTTGTTAGGTGTTCGGGCTTCAGGTTCAGTAGGGCTGTTGTAGGATTCGGGGGGTTATTTTTCCCAGTCAACGCATTAGCTATATTGAAGGTCTTTGCCCAGAATGTTTGCGCCTTAGGACATGACCACCAAACATGGTAAAACGTACCTATAGCTGAGCATCCCCTGAAGCATTGCCCTGTATAATTTGGAGTGTATTTTGCTATCCTGGCCGGTACCAGGTACCATCTGGTTAGTACTTTATAATTAGTTTCCAATGCTATTATGTTTGGGGAGGCAGCTTTCGTGTTACGCCATATTTGGTTCCAGCCCGAAGTCTCGAGTTCAATACCCAGGTCCTCCTCCCATTTCCGAATATATGGTGGCCCTGTTGTGTTGTGGGTTAGTAAATGTTGATACAAAGCAGATATCGTGCCCTTAGCATGTGGGTCTTTTCTGCATATTCTTTCAAAGGGGGACTGCTGGGCGGATGGTGGGGTAGGGTTCAAGTATGGCTCGAAGAAGTTTTTTATTTGGAGGTATCTAAAAAGTTCTGAGTGAGGGATACCGTATTTTTTGCAAATTGACGGGAAGGGCAGGAAGTTCGAAAGTTCCAAAAATTTGTATAGGTGTATGCAATCCCTGTGTAACCATTCTTTAAATGTTTTGGGAAGAATCCATGCTGGATAGAATGCCGGGTTTTTGTAAAAAGATAGCATTGGGATATGAGGGGATTGTAAGTGGTATTTTGACTTGAATCTATCCCAGAGGGAGAGTGAGTGCTTAATTATGGGGTTATCTATGTTTTTACGTAGTTTGGGGGGTATCCATAACAGGTTGGATATTGGAATGGGGTCACATTCCGTTGTTTCTATTGAAACCCAGAGAGGTAATTCTTGGTTCGCGTGGTATTTAGTGAGAGTCGCTATTTGTGCCGTTCTATAGTAGTGTGCAAAGTTTGGGAGTCCCAGCCCACCATGTGTTTTGGGGAGATGCAAAGTCTGTTGCTTTATCCTTGGCTTGGAAGAACCCCAAATGAAAAATGAGACCCTCCTCTGGATGATTCTCAAAAAGTAGGCAGGTATTGGGATAGGAAGTACCCTAAAGAGATATAGTAATTTCGGGAGTATCGGCATTTTCACTGCGCTGATTCTTCCAAGCCAGGACAATGGGAGATGGGTCCATGCCGCTAAGATGTTTGTGATTTGTTTTAAGAGAGTTGGATAATTATGTGAGAAAAGGTCAGAAGTGGCTGCGGTTAGGTGTGTTCCTAAGTATGGGATGCTTTTTTCTGGCCAATCGAATGGAAGGCCTGTTTTGGCTGCTGTCAATTCTAGTTTCGAGAGCGATATGTTCAGGGCCAGGCATTTTTTAGGGTTGATCATGAGTCCTGAAAAAGTTGCGAAGTGGTTCAGTATTGGGATAAGGTTTGGGCCTGACACTTGGGGGGATGATAAAAATAGGAGAATGTCGTCTGCGAACAGACATACTTTGTGTTTAAGGCCGCCTAGTTCTATGCCAAGTATAGTGGGATCCGATCTAATCTTTATTGCTAATGGTTCGATGAGTAGGGCGAACAATAGTGGGGACAGTGGGCATCCCTGTCGTGTGCCTCTTTTGATATCAAAAGTGTCCGATTTATATCCAGCGTACTTAACATAAGCTCTTGGGTTATTATATAGTTCCATTATCCATTTGATGTAGTTTGGGCCAAATCCCCAGTTTTGGAGCGTATAGTTTAAGTACGACCAAGAGACTGAATCAAAGGCCTGTTTAATATCCAGAGACAGAAAACAAGCAGGGATGCCCCTTTTTCTTGCAATATGTGCTAACAAGCATGCCCTTCGTATGTTATCGCCCGCTTGTCTGGAGGGTATAAAACCTACTTGGTCTCGGTGGATCATTTTGCCTATGTGTTTATTAAGACGGGAAGCCAAAATTTTACCTAGTAATTTTATATCTGTGTTTATCATAGAAATAGGACGGTAGTTGGTACAGAGGGTATTATCCGTATGCGGTTTAGGAATCATGCATATCGTGGCTAGCAGTGATTCGGGTCTAAATGTCTTTTGTCTCAACAGGTCATTGAATGCGTCTGCCAATCTTGGTGAGATTAGTTCTGTAAAAGTTTTGTAATAACGTGCAGAGAACCCGTCTGGTCCTGGTCTTTTGTTTAATTTAAGATCTTTAATGGCCATGGACACATCTTCTTGTGTGATCAGTTCTTCCAGTTGCGATTTTTGTAATTGATTCATCTTTGGCAATTGGATTTGAGAGAAGAAAGAATTTGCTTCCGCTTCGCTAAATGTACCTGTTTCAGAGTATAGTGCTTTTAGGTGCGAACTAAATTTTCGTACAATCTTGAGCGGGTTGCTAGAAGTAATGTTATTCGCTATCTTTAATTTTATGGGTTTAAATGTTCTATTTAGTGAATTTAGTGATCTAGCTAAGTATGTCCCTGGTTTATTCGCATTTTTGTAAAAAGTATGTTTTGATCTGTTAAGTGTTTTATTAGCTGATTCTGTGAGGAACAGGTCATATTCTAAACGTGCCTTATCTAAGCGTTTTTTGTTGGTAAGGGTGTTGTTGTCTTGCATGGCCAGAAAGGCTGAGTTGTATTCAGTTTCAAGTTGCTTCGCTAGATGTTTTCGTTTTTTTTTGAGGATTCCTAATTCTCGCTGGAGTGTTCCCCTTAAAACTGGCTTGTGTGCTTCCCATAATGTGAGTGGGGATATTTCTGGACTCGTGTTAAGTTCTAGGTATTCTTTCAAAGCTTGCTCGATAGGCAGGCAAAGGGCGGGATGTTTGAGTAAAGTTTCTGGGAGGTACCAAGTAGGGTCGTGATTTTTTGGGATCGCAGATGCTAGAGTGGTGAGCACTGCGTTATGATCCGACCAGGGAATGGGGATGATACTTGAATTTAGAACTTCTGGGGCCATTCCAATTGTCACTAATATGTGGTCGATGCGACTGAATGATTGGCGGGGGTTTGAGAAGTATGTGTAGCTTCGCTTTGTGGGGTTGTACTCTCTCCAAGAGTCCACAAGGTTATATTTGGATAAGAGGCTTGGGAGAGTCCATTTAGGTTGGTACTTTGGTGGCGTATATGGGGATTTATCTAAGAATGGGAGGAGGACCTGGTTCGAATCTCCACATAGCAGAAGAGAGCCCATTTTATGCGTATTGACTGTTTGGAATAGGTGGGATAGAAAAGGTAGAGGATTGGCATTGGGAGCATAGTATGAGACTACTGTAATCGCGGAGTCCATAATATAGCCTGTTAGGATAAGGTATCTACCCTCTGGATCCTTGATTTCAGATTTTAGCGTAAAAGGTGTAGTTCGGTGGAATGCTATCAAAGTTCCTCTTTTCTTAGTGGAAGCTGATGCAGTATAAACTTGCGGGTAGGAGGCATTATAGAATTTAGGGGTTGTGTTGGGCGTGAAGTGGGTTTCCTGTAAACAAACAATATGGGCTTTTTTGGCTTGGAAGGATCTAAATGCCTTTGTACGTTTCTGAGGAACATTGAGACCCTGCACATTAAGGGTCAATAAGTTTAATGGGGCCATGGCAGCTCAATCAATCTAGCAATCTTACCGTCATTCTGTGTAGAGTAGTTGTCCGGCTCGCTCCGTGCAGATATAGGGAGGGATGAGGGAAGGTAGGGTCCAAAACAAATAACCTTAAGAAAGGAGAATGAAAAATGAAATACAAAGCAAGTTAACAAGAATTCAATCAACATTAAGTAGACTATGTACATAGTGTTTGCCCGTGATGGGAGAATATGTCTCCCATCAAGGGGAAAGGGGGTCTCGTCGAGTCTCCACATAATACTATGGGGACCTGAGGAGACTTTAGAGAGGCACGTGTGGTTTCCATGAGTTGGAGTACCGCTTGTTGAGTGCACAGTAGAAACACCTAATCAGGCGTCAGTTTTACTATATTTGGCTATAATGATAAATGAACAGGGTATAAATTGGATCTTGCTGGGTGAGGAGTAAGCTATATAGGTGGGGGAGAAAACAAGTGGGGATAAGGAAGTGAACTCTTCTTGTGTTAAACATCAGGTAGTAACAGTTGTCTTGTCGGAACCTGGTTACTCGTGTTATTTGTGGGATTAAGGTGTAGTGTTATGATTTAGTGGGTCTCTGAACATGTTAGAATGTTAGTGTTAACAACGTGTATTGTTCTAGGTTGACATTCAAGCCATGAGTAGAGTAACGTTGATAATTGTGAATATAAGGAGAGAACTTGCGCTAGATTTGTATAGTGCAGTGGAAGTGTTGGTTGCGGGCCAGGGGAAAGAGTGTAAGTATATATGATGCGGAGGTGTGAGGTGAAATGAGGGAGAGGGGGGTGTAAGACAGAGGAGGAAGTGAGGTGAGGATTAGAGTCTATTTGGGAAATGTATGTGTATCTAATTCCCTTTTTTGCTCATTTTAAGGTGAGGGGGGAATGGAGTCAAGAAAAGAGGGCATGTGGTCCTTTTGTTCTTAGAGTATACTGGGGTCCTTCCACTATTTGGCTTTCGTATTGAAGAGGAGGCAAGGTTTGAGAGAGTTCCATCAGATGCTCAGTCCATCGAGTCTTCTTGGTCCAGGGTCTGGGGAGCGAATCTCCCTCGCTTGTTTGAATGTTGCGTGCCATTGTTCTTCTCAGGGCGAGATGAATTGTTGTGGGAGGAATTTGATGCAGATCTTCTGCGTGAGGTGGTTGCTGTAGTTGGGTTTTCAATAATTTTGAGATCGAGTAAAGCTTGGTGCAATTGGTCAGAGGTTCTACATACAATCTTGGTTCCTTGATATGTGAACCGTAGGGAAAAGGGGAATCCCCATTGATACTTGATTTGACGTTGTTGGAGTTCCATTAAAAGAGGCTTCATTGCTCGCCTTTTGGATATAGTTAGCTGCGAGATGTCAGCGAATATTTGATAGCTGTGGCCTTGAAAAGACAGGTCATTTTTTGTTCTGGCTGCTTCCAATATTTGTTCTTTTGTCTTGTAATAATGGAACTTGGCGATGATGTCCCTGGGGGGACCTTCTGCTTTCTTAGGGGCCAATGCTCTGTGGACTCTGTCCATTTCCAGGCGTTCTATTGCAATTCCTGGTAACAATTCCTGGCATATCGCCAATGTTGTGCCTTGGAGGTCTATAATTGATTCTGGGATACCTCTAAATCTCAAATTGGACCTCCTTGCACGGTTCTCATAGTCCTCTAATCTATTTTGTAGCACCAGGTTTTCTTCTTTGAGTGTGTCCAGCTCAAACTGGCATTCTTGTGTATAAATTTCAAGTTCCTCCATTTTTGATTCTAATACCTCTGTTCGGCTGCCCAGGTCTCTTATTTCCTTGGTTAGGTGTGAGGTGATCTGGTCCGAAGTGCGTTTCAGTGCCTTATTCAGCATTCTCTCAAATTGTGTCAGCAGTTCTGAGGGGATCTCTGCATTGTGAATAGTAGCCTGAGAGGATTTAAATTGTCCCTCATCTTCGCTGTCTGACTCAGTAGTATCTAAGGAAATATTTGGCTTCATTGGTCTGGATGCGTTTTTCCTGTCTTTCCCTGAGGTGAGAGCCTCTGAGGTAGCTGAGGAGAATGGCGCCTTTTTTGTGGTACCTTTAGTGTGCTGGGTGCCGCTGCTGATATTCGGTTTTACTGTATTTCTTGCACCTCCGAGCACCATTTTTGTATAGGGATGGTCCCCGTGTCTTCCGCGATCAAATATAATGTTTTCTGTTCAAATGCGGTTCCTATTTGCTGTGTTTATCCGCGGTTTTCTCCTTCATGGAGTGGAGCTCTAGTGCGGCATGACCGTCCTGCTAGACTCCGCGCGCGCGCCTCTCTCACCACCCTTTTCCATTGAAGCTCGCTTCATAACTAGCTTCTGGGCATGCGCGGGTTGAAAAACGTCGTTTTGAACGACGTTTTTGCTACACACGGTGACTTTTTGTGAAACAAAAAACGACGTTTTGAAAAACGACACAAAAAATTCAAGCATGTTGGAATTTTTTTTTGGTCGTTTTTTTGAAGACAAAAAACAACGTTTTGCCCACACACGATCAATTTAAATGACGTTTTAAAAAACTTCGTTTTTTTTCATCGCAAAAAACGACCGTGTGTACGCGGCATAAGTGTAAGGCCGCGTACACAAGATCGAATTTATCTGCTGAAACCGACAGACCATTTCAGCAGACAAATCCGATCGTGTGTACGGGCGAGCAGACAAGTTTTAAAGCATGCTTTAAAACTTGTCTGCTGGAAACCCGTCCGTCCGACATGTCTGCTGGTTAGTACACTAACCAGCGGACATATCTGTCCGCACATGCGTCGAATCGATTCGACGCATGCGTGGAAGTATTTTACTTCCTGGTTCGGTGACGTGGCGGCGTCAACGTCACCGACACGTCACCGCGCTGTCTGCCGGCGGGGATTTTGGTTTGATGGTGTGTACAACCATCAGACCAAAACAGCCCAGCAGACATATCCGATGAAAACGGTTCGACAGACCGTTTTCATGGGATAAGTTTGAGCGTGTGTATGCGGCCTAATAAGTAGTGTAACATTTATTGGATAAAAACAGCAGCAAGCTTACTCACTAACGTTGGTGAGATTAGGCATGTATCACCAAAGAAATGTCCCCGGCTGTCCCTGTATGCGGCTGTGTTGTGGAGCGGTTGTCGGCGGTGGATGCCGTTGCTTCCTCTGTCTCTGACACACTGGGAGCCGAGCTGTGACGTCAGTTTCGGATGGACGCTGGATCAGATGAATGGACGCTGGATCAGATAGATGGCAATACTTTTGGGTTATGTGGGGGAGCCAGTAGGCAGGTCAGATAGATGGCAATACTTCCGGGTAAATGGGGGAGCCAGTACACGACGCGTTTGCGGAGCTTGCGGTCCTTTTTCAAGCCGCTTGAAAAAGGAGCGCATGCTCCGTAAACGCGTCGTCTAATGGTCCTAGTTCTCACCAGTCCAGTGTGTTCCAGTGCAGTCAAGAAAAGTAGAACATGTTGCATATTTTTCTGTATGGAACTCATCTGGAATGCAGAAAACATACCAAAAATGCGCCGGAATGCACTAGGCCTCAATTCAAATGAAGAAAAAGGGGAAAAAAAACATACTGCAGAACATCAAAAACACACTGGAGCGCATCAAAAAAATGCATGCAGAAATACTTCCGGAATGCAGAAATTATGGCGTGAACCGACCCTTAAACTACGTGATTGAACTTGTTAGTAGTTACAGTACTGAATCCCTTATTACTTATTGTCCAAAACTCGCCATTCTAATAGGCACTTTGGTGTACAACATCTTTAAAAAAATATGTAAGCCTTTCATCATTGGTCACATTAACTCCTTGACCGGCCACACACATAAATGCGGTCGCTCAGTGGTTGGGCCTTAACGGCGAGCGCCTGCTTATATGTGGCCTTATTAAATAAACTGTGCTGAGAGCGTGCTTCCAGTACAGTAGCTGGTGGGTACCGGAAAGCTCCCGATGCTCAAGAAGAAATGGTCAGCAACTTTGTGTGATGTGCTCAATAAGTTCATTTATTATAGCTTCATAAAGATTCCAAAATGTCCCAATACACAAGAGGTTGACGCATTTCAGCCTGGGTGGGCTTTAGTCAAAGTTTGTATGTCTCCAGTCCGGACACACTTGGAGCTCTTATCTGCTTTGGCTGGGTTGCAGCACAGATTCAATATTGTGTATATATAGATATCAGATATCAGCATATATGACTAGAGGATTCGTAAACTTACGGTCCTTGAACTTGTAATAAAAAACACAACACTGCGTGACATGGGTTTTAACGGCCACAGCAGCCCTTTTATGAACAAATTGATAAATAACAAAAACAAAACAATTTTAACACCAGGAGGGGGTCTTTGGGTGTCCTTAACTTCCCATCCGCCCATCGACTTTTTACAGCCACAAGGTGGCTCTAAAATGCTGGGAGGCCGTCAATATACGGCCTCTGGCCTCCCGCCGCTGCCTGGCTTTTGCGATGTCCGACAGGTACCCACGATCGGCAGTCACAGAGCCAGGGACGTGGATCTCTGTGTGTAAACACAGAGATCCATATCCTGTCAGGGAGAGGAGACCAATGGCGTGTCCCTTGTACATAGGGACAACCATCGGTCACCTCTCCCAGTCAGTCCCCTCCCCCCACAGTAAGAATCACCTAGCAGGGTACATATTTAACCCCTTGATCGCCCCCTAGTGTTAACCCCTTCCCTGCCAGTAACATTTATACAGTAATCAGTGCATATTTATAGCACTGTTCGCTGTATAAATATGAATGGTCCTAAAAATGTGTCAAAAGTGTCCGACGTGTCCGCCGTAATATCGCAGTCTTGACAAAAATCACAGATCGCCGCCATAACTAGTAAAAAAAAAAAAAATCATAGTTCTATCCCCTATTTTGTAGACACTATAACGTTTGCGCAAACCAATCACTATACGCTTATTGCAATTTTTTACCCAAAATATGTAGAAGAATACATATCGGCCTAAACTGAGGGAAAAAAAAGTAAAAAAAAATATAAAAATTGGATATTTATTATAGCAAAAAGTAAAAAAAATGTCGCTTTATTTTTGTTTATAGCACAAAAAAGAAAAACCGCAGATATTATCAAATACCACCAAAAGAAAGCTCTATTTGTGGGGAAAAAAAAGAACGTAAATTTTGTTTGGAAGCCACGTCGCACGGCCACGCAATTGTCATTCAAATTGTGACAGTGCCGAAAGCTGAAATTTCGCCTGGGCAGGGAGGGGGTATATGTGCCCAATAAGCAAGTGGTTAAAGCACATTTTTGACCATGTCCTCAGCTGCACCCCATCCGGCTCGAAGATGTTGCGACTTCCACATTTTGACTTTCCACCGGGGGACCTAGCTCCTGGGAGAACCACCCACAACCAACCAGGTGGGAGCGCCATACCCTAGATGGCCCCCAATTTTTTAACAATCTGGTTAATCCTTGACCCCCAAAGACCCCCTAACCCGCAAGCTGCTGCGACAAAAGTGCAAAAACATATTTTTTTTTTATTAGAAAACATGAAACACCAGAAGTGTCCCTCACCCAGATTACACCCTAAACTAGAGCTGCACAATTAACCGTTAAAAAATCGTGATCTTGATTCAACCCCTCTGACGACCTCCAATGCAGAGTTTGCCGATTTTTTCATATAACAAGTGGAGAGACTTTATCTGCTCACTCAACTGTCAAAAGAAAATATCCAGGCAGTCTGCCAAGTTTGGATCAAAGGGATAAACTTCTGTCTGTGTAAAGAAAAAATCCGGGCAGTCTGCCAAGTTTAGATCAAAGGGATAAATATCTGTGTGTATAAAGAAAATATCCGGGCAGTCTGCCACGTTTAGATCAAAGAGATACATTTCTGTATGTGTAAAGAAAAAATGTGGGCAGTCTGCCAAGTTTTTAACATGAAACATTGTAACTAACTTCTTTCTTAGATCAAACTTCTGTGTGTAAATCCCGGAAGTTTAACCACTTAAAGTCTGAGGGGCAGATTCACAAAACAATTACGCCTGTCTAACTGGGGTTAGACAGGAGTAATTTCAAATTTCGCGCGGCGTATCACTAGTTTGAATTCTCAAACCATGATACGCCGGCTTCGGGCTTCGATCCGAGAGGCTTACGTCTTCGTAAGCCTTCAGATCTACGCTGCCATCTATTTGCGGCCGCTGGGAGGAGTTCGCGTCGTTTTGATGCGTCGGGATATGCAAATGTGTTTTTACGGGGATTCACGAACATACGAGCGGGCGTCGCAATCGTTTTCGTCTATTTTTTACTACGTAATGTTAGAGCAGCTTTTTGCTGCTCTAACTTTACGTAGCCCATGTTAAGTATGGCCGTCGTTCCCGCTTCGAATTTATTTAATTTTTTTTTTTGTTTACGTAACTCGTCGGGACGTGGATCGCCCGTAAAGTACGCTACATAAACAACGAATGACGTCACGACGTGATTTCGCGCAATGCACGGCGGGAAATTTGCGAACAGAGCATGCGCAGATCGATCGCCGCGGGAACGCGCCTAATTTAAATGTTTCACGCCCCCTACTCGCGCAGATGGATTGCGACGGGAGAAATACACTACGCCGCCGTCGTTTACCGTAGAAAATCTACCTGAATTCCACGTAGAGCAAGGTAAAAAACGGCGGCGTAGTGTATTTCTGATACGCTACGATAATCTATTTCTCTGTGAATCTGCCCCTGAATCTTTTTCTGACACTTGTTTCTTAAGTAAAAATCAATATTTTTTGCTAGAAAATGACTTGGAACCCCCAAATATTATATATATTTTAGCAGAGACCCTAGGGAATAAAATAGCAATTTCTGCAATATTTTATGTCACACTATTTGCTCAGTGGTCTTTCAAATGCAAGTTTTTGGGGAAAAATACACTTCAACGAATAAAAAAAAAAAAAAAACGAAAACAGTGAAGTTAGCCCAATTGATATTAATGTAAAAGATGTTACGCCATGAGAATCGTGATCGATCTTCTAAACAAAAAAAAATTGCGATTCTCATTTTAGCCAGAAAAACCCTTGCGGACCCACCCTGACCATCTGACCCCTACCCCACTAACTACTTATTTCTTACACCCTTCTCAGACCTGTTTCTCCCTTAGGCATGCGATCCTGCATCTATTTTCTGTTCTCCATTTCTTAACATGTTTCCCAGATTTCACATTTGCATAATCTAGAGAACTGAATATATTTTTTTAATTATTTGCTAGAATCAGGTGTAGCGCTCGCCCCCGAAGGAGCCGCTGATTAGTTAGGGACCGGCATGTTAGGTTACCAGTGATTCTTGTCTAGGGATAATATTAGTGAAGGTGGTTAAAGAGCAAGTGTCCAGAGAGTTTTCAATGCTTTATTCCAAGGCCCAACATGGCCAACATCAACATGACACACGATAGAGAAAAGGTTGATGAGCAAGGAGAGAACTGTAGTATCAGGCCTTGGATATCAAAGAGAGAGCAAGCCTGCTCTCAGCGCAGTCAAGTTCAACGTCGCCACTCTCAACAGAGTGGGTAAAGTGCCCCCGGACAGGTGATTCACTTAAGCCCGGCAGCCGAAGGGCCACTTTTAAACAAAGTCACTGGGAGGAAACAGGGCCTCTGCCACAGGCCTGCTGAATTGTCTCTTAGGTTTGTCAAAGGTTAGAACCAATGAATCCTCCCAGTAATTCCAATTTCAAGGTCACCGATTGACAGCTAAAGTGTACCTGTCATGTGGTGTGGTGACCGGATCCCCGGTGGTTCGTCCAGGCCTCGCAGACAACCTCTGCCTCTGGGTTCTCCTGAGCCGATCCCCCACCGTTCAGCTCCCACTTATGATCTGGGACCCAGCAAGCCTCTCTGCATCAGAATAAGGTTCCGCTGGGTACGCAACCTCGGCCAGGCGTGCCTCGATGGTGGGGCCCATGGATGCACACACCCTGAAGGTGGATGCCGCACCTGGAACTCGGGCCCCGCATAGCACAACTCTCACAGGCCACTGCCCCAGATATACCCTCCCGCCAGCATATCCAGAGAAAGAAACGCTCCTCTGATTGGCTGCTTGGAGAAGGTGGATCTGTCAGAACCCCCTCCAGTGCCGACTGTCACTCAGGGGTAATAACACCCCCTGACATGCAGACCGACCTACAAGGCAAATTCCAAATGGCAGCGACCCAAATTTAGACAATTTGTGAATGGGAGTAACTTAACTCTCCCATTCCCCACTAATTTTAGCGTAGCACCCCACCAATAGGGGGGCTCCAGACATATTTCTGCCTGTGACCCTAGGATCGGCCCTGGGGTGCTGTGTAATGTAAAGGAGTGCAGGGGGCTGTGTAATGTAAAGGGGTCCTGAGGTGCAGAGGGCTGTGTAATGTAAAGGGCTTCAGAGGTGCTGTGTAATGTAAAGGGGTCCAGAGGTGCAGGGTGCTGTGTAAAGTAAAGGGGTCCAGAGACGCAGGGTGCTGTGTAATGTAAAGGGGTGCAGGGTGCTGTTTAATGTAAAGAGGTCCAGAGATGCACAGGGCTGTGCAATGTAAAGGGGTCCAGAGATGCAGGGGGCTGTGTAATGTAAAGTGGTCCAGAGATGCAGGGTGCTGTGTAATGTAAAGGGGTCCAGAGATGCAGGGGGCTGTGTAATGTAAAGGGGTCCAGAGATGCAGGGGGCTGTGTAATATAAAGGGGTCCAGATATGCAGGGGGCTGTGTAATGTAAAGGGGTCCAGAGGTGCAGCTGTGGAGAGGGGGTACACAGTATTAACAAGAGACATATTGCAGGGGGCACAGTGGGGTGTTTTTACATTTTAACCTGGGGGGGTGCCAGATGCTCTAGGTAGGCCCCTGGCCCTTACTACTGCAGGGGTGGATCAGACCGATTTGTTGGATTTTACATTATTCGCAGTGACAATATTTATTGTTCCACCTTCACATTTACATCCTTAGCAAATTTTTTCCACCTGCTGTATAATTTTGTAACGTTTTGGCTGTGTTTTTATGCATGCTATAACCTTGCACAATGTTAGGTAATCTACAGAAGAGACAAGAACAAGTGATTATGTAATACAAAGGTTAAGGTCATACAGGTAATCATAAGAGTTGAATGCCTTCTTAGCTTCAACTTAATTTCCATAAACAAAGAATTGGACGGTTATTAGACTGATGACATCGGGTGAGAACTATCCCTAAATCACATCAAATCAAATACAGTGCCTTGCGAAAGAATTCGGCCCCCTTGAACTTTGCGACCTTTTGCCACATTTCAGGCTTCAAACATAAAGATATAAAACTGTAATGCTTTGTGAAGAATCAACAAGTGGGACACAATCATGAAGTGGAACGAAATTTTTGGGATATTTCAAACTTTTTTAACAAATAAAAAACTGAAAAATTGGGCGTACAAAATTATTCAGCCCCCTTAAGTTAATACTTTGTAGTGCCACCTTTTGCTGCGATTACAGCTGTAAGTCGCTTGGGGTATGTCTCTATCAGTTTTGCACATCGAGAGACTGAAATTTTTGCCCATTCCTCCTTGCAAAACAGCTCAAGCTCAGTGAGGTTGGATGGAGAGCGTTTGTGAACACCAGTTTTCAGTTCTTTCCACAGATTCTCGATTGGATTCAGGTCTGGACTTTGACTTGGCCATTTTAACACCTGGATATGTTTATTTGTGAACCATTTCATTGTAGATTTTGCTTTATGTTTTGGATCATTGTCTTGTTGGAAGACAAATCTCCGTCCCAGTCTCAGGTCTTTTGCAGACTCCCTCAGGTTTTCTTCCAGAATGGTCCTGTATTTGGCTCCATCCATCTTCCCATCAATTTTAGCCATCTTCCCTGTCCCTGCTGAAGAAAAGCAGGCCCAAACCATGATGCTGCCACCACCATGTTTCACAGTGGGGATGGTGTGTGCAGGGTGATGAGCTGTGTTGCTTTTATGCCAAACATAACGTTTTGCATCCTTGCCAAAAGGTTTGATTTTGGTTTTATCTGACCAGAGCACCTGCTTCCACATGTTTGGTGTGTCTCCCAGGTGGCTTGTGGCAAACTTTAAACGACACTTTTTATGGATATCTTTAAGAAATGGCTTTCTTCTTGCCACTCTTCCATAAAGGCCAGATTTGTGCAGTATACGACTGATTGTTGTCCTATGGACAGAGCCTCCCACCTCAGCTGTAGATCTCTGCAGTTCACCCAGAGTGATCATGGGCCTCTTGGCTGCATCTCTGATCAGTCTTCTCCTTGTATGAGCTGAAAGTTTAGAGGGACGGCCAGGTCTTCGTAGATTTGCAACGGTCTGATACTCCTTCCATTTCAATATTATCGCTCCTTGGGATGTTTAAAGCTTGGGAAATCTTTTTGTATCCAAATCCGACTTTAAACTTCTCCAGAAGAGAATCTCGGACCTGCCTGGTGTGTTCCTTGTTCTTCATGATGCTCTCTGCGATTTAAACGGACCTCTGAGACTATCACAGTGCAGGTGCATTTATACAGATACTAGATTACACACAGGTGGATTCTATTTATCATCATTAGTCATTTAGGTCAACATTGGATCATTCAGAGATCCTCACTGAACTTCTGGAGAGAGTTTGCTGCACTGAAAGTAAAGGGGCTGAATAATTTTGCACGCCCAATTTTTTCGTTTTTTATTTGTTAAAAAAGTTTGAAATATCCAATAAATTTCATTCCACTTCATGATCGTGTCCCACTTGTTGTTGATTCTTCACAAAAAATTACAGTTTTATATCTTTATGTTTGAAGCCTAAAATGTGGCAAAAGGTCGCAAAGTTCAAGGGGGCCGAATACTTTCGCAAGGCACTGTACCTGTTATCAGACAGCATCATCCTCAGTGATATAGTGAATCCACAGTAATTAATTATACTGCAGTTTACTGAAGCCCTACAAGAACAGCATGGATTACAGTTAGTTATTATGACTATTGGACTTAGCACTTTGCCCCTTGTCCTGTTTTATAGAACTGGCCCATAAGTTTCACCCATAACCTCAATGAAACATTTAAAAAAGATTTTATGGTCCTGTAAATGTTTGTATTAGATTTATTGTACAATTAAATGTATTCATCCTAATGCACTGTGCTAAAGGCAAAACGTCTACAGTGGAACCTCGGATTACGAGCATAATCCGTTCCAGGAGAATGCTCGTAATCCAAACGGGTTTCCCCATAGAAGTCAATAGAAACAAAAATATATTTTTTCCGCATTGACTTCTATGGCATGCAATACTGCATGTGGCCAGAGGTGGGGGGGGGCGCCGGAGAGCCTCGGAAAGGTTCAGGGACAGCTTGGCTGAACTCAGAAAACCTTGAGAAAGACTGCGGCTCCGGTGCCCCCCCACCTCAGATCAAATGGGGTACTGCACACCGCTGTGGCTTGAATCCTGCTCGTTTTGCGAGACAACACTCGCAAACTGAGTCAGGATTAAAAAAAAACAAAAAAAACAGTGCTCGTATTGCGAAACGCTTGTTAACCGCGTTAGTCGCAACACAAGGTTTTACTGCACTTGGAGGGTTCAGATATGCTGAAATTCACACACAATTCATTAAAAATGCAACCTAATTAATCACCTGACCACTGGAAGGTTTTAACCCCTTCATTGTCAGGGCATTTATTGCAATTCAGTACTGTGTATTCTAACTGGCAATTGCGCAGTCATTCATCACTGTACACAAATAAAATAAAAATAAATCACCCAAATAGAGATTCCTTTTGGTGGTATTTAACCACTTGCCTACTGGGCACTTTCACCCCCTTCCTGCCCAGGCCATTTTTCAGCTTTCAGCGCTGTCACACCTTGAATGACAATTGCGCAGTCATGCAACACTCTACCCGAATGAACTGAAACCAATGAGCTTTCTTTTGGTGGTATTTGATCACCTCTGCAGTTTTTATTTCTTGCGCTATAAACAAAAGAATAGGGACAAGTTTGAAAAAAAAAAAAAAAACTAATATTTTTTACTTCTTGCTATAATAAATATCCATTTTTTTTTTAAACACATTTTTTCCTCAGTTTAGGCCGATACGTATTCTTTTACATATTTTTGGTAAAAAAAAAAAAAAAAATCCCAATAAGCGTATATTGATTGGTTTGCGCACAAGTTATAGGGTCTACAAAATAGAGGCTAGATTTATAGCATTTTTTTTTTTTTACTAGTAATGGCGGTGATCAGCGATTTTTATTGTGACTGCGATATTGCGGTGGACACATCAGACACTTTTTTGGGAGCATTCACATTTATACAGCGATCCCTGCTATAAAAATACATTGATTACTGTATAAATGTGACTGGTAGGAAAGGGGTTAACACTAGGGGGCGATCAAGGGGTTAATGTATTCGAAGCTCCGTGGCCGCGGCCGCGGGACCCGCGGACCCGATCACCGCCGGAGTACCGTGATCGGTCCCTGGAGCTGAAGAACGGGGAGAGGTGAGTGTAAACACACCTTCCCCCGTTCTTCACAGTGGCAGTGTCACTGATCGTCTGTTCCCTGTTATAGGGAAAGACGATCAATGACATCACAAGTCCAGAAACACATGAGGTCACACCTAACCCCTACAGCGCCCCCTAGTGGTTAACTCCTAAACTGTAATGTCATTTTTACAATGACTTTTAATCAATGCATTTTTATAGCACTTTTTGCTGTGAAAATGACAATCGTCCCAAAAATGTGTCAAAATTATCCGATGTGTCCGCCATAATGTCGCAGTCACAAAAAAAACGCTGATCGCTGCCATTAGTAGTAAAAATTATTAACAAAAATGGCATAAAACTATCCCCTATTTTGTAAACGCTATAAATTTTGCGCAAACCAATCGTTAAACGCTTATTACGATTTTTGTTACCAAAAATAGGTAGAAGAATGCGTATCGGCCTAAACTGAGGAAAAAAATTGTTTTTTTATATATTTTTTGGGGATATTTATTATAGCAAAAAGTAAAACATTTAGAATTTTTTTTCAAAATTGTCGCTGTATTTTGTTTATAGCGCAAAAAAATAAAAACCGCAGAGGTGATCAAATACCACCAAAAGAAAGCTCTATTTGTGGGAAAAAAAGGACGCCAATTTTGTTTGGGAGACACATTGCACGACCGCGCAATTGTCAGTTAAAGCGACGCAGTGCCGAATCGCAAAAAGGGGCCAGGTCTTTTACCTGCATAATGGTCCGGGTCTTAAGTTGTTAATCACCACTGGGATTTTTTCTTTTTTGCTATATAAGTGAGAAAAAAAATACTGTTTCTTTGTTTTCCTTTTATAACATTTTGCAAACAAATAAGCGTTCCTGATAACTTTAGGCCAAAATATAGTCTGCGACATTTCTTTGGTAAAAATAACCCAAATCAATGTATCAAATCAGTGTATATTATTTAGTATTTAGTCTGTGTGAAAGATATAGGGCCAGATTCTCAGAGGCGCTACGACGGAGTATCTCAGATACCCCGTTGTATCGCCGTTTTTTTTGGCTCGTATCTATGCGAGTGATTCTTAGCATCACTTTGGCATAGATACGCTTGAACATCCGACAAGTGTAATACCATTACACTTGCGGATCGTAGTTGTAATAACAACTTCGGCCACTAGGTGGCCTTTACGTTGTTTTCTCATTTGCCTATGCAAATGAGGCTATTACGCCGATTCCCGATCGCTTTTCGCGTACGTCGTTTTCGTTTGCGTAAGGTTACCCCTGCTTCTATGAGGAGTAACCTTACGAAGTACCGTCGGATGCCATGTTAAGTATGGCGTCGGGTCAGCGTCGGCTTTTTCCGTCGCTTACGTCGTTTTACTAACTCGTTCGCGAATAGGGCATTGCATAGTGACGATCACGTTGTTTTGACGTCGGTTTCAACGGCGCTTTCCGACGTGAGCTGGAGCATGCGCACTGGGCTTTTTCCCCGGCCGGCGCATGCGCAGTTCGTTCGACGCGGGGGCGCGCTTCATTTAAATAGAACCCGCCCCCTTTGAATTACGCGGGCTTACGCTGGGCCATTTTCGCTACGCCAACGCAAACTACGGAGCAAATGCTTAGAGAATACGGCACTTGCTTTAGTACGATGCAGCGGCGTAGTGTAAATGCGTTACGCTACGCCGGCGAATTTGTATGAGAATCTGGCCCCTAGAGTCTACAAGCGCTTCACTTTTTCCACATTTTGCTATATTACAGCCATATTCCACCTTTAGGCGCCCCGGCAAAATGGCCTACCAGGCCGGGGTGCACATGCCACGCGGTGTTCCTGGTTCGGGGACCATGTTGGCCCGGAACATTTAGAGCTGTGGCGGGGCCCCAGTAATCGACTGGGTCCCCAATCCTGAGAAGATCCCAAGCGAGGAAGCTGTTCGGTGGGGAGTCCATTTGAGGAGAGCCAAGAGAGGCTGGCAATCCAATAGGGTCTCGACAATCCACCAGGGATCAAGGAAACCGAATACTAAAAGGATGGACGTTGGTCACCTGTAAACTACCTAAAGGAGATCCAGGCCAAAGTCTTTTAAGGAGGATTATCTCCGGTACCTCAATCCTAAGGAGGGTCTGTGGCAGAGACTTTTCCTCTAAGTTCCGAGTGAGAGAGGCCTGTCCAGGTACACTATGTGTTATAAGTTGTTGGAAGCAGGACTGTTTCCCTTTTGATACGCCTGAATCTGCTATTTCTCCTTCTACTTCAACTCTTTTATCACCACAAAGTTTTTTTTTTTTTACCCGACTGGGTAGTAAAGAGCACACCTGTCATGGACATTCCGTTAATGCTACATCCACCATACACCCTTAGACAGGAGAGGAGCCATGAGGTAACATGCCACCAAAAACAAACCAGCAGCTCCTTCAGGGGTAGTGCTACATGTACATGGAATAGATTGCGCAAGTGTCATCATTATAGATTGATTACACACTCTGTAGATACCGCAGCCTCCTTCTACAAATCCAAGCGCCTATGGGTTTGGAAAAGCACATGCAACCACAATAATATCAAGAAATTGCAATTTAAGGCCCCTTTTCAGACCGGGGCAGGAGCCGCGGTGGCGGTATAGCGCCGCTAAAAATAGCAGCGCTATACCGTCAGGTTTTTCCCGCGGGATTCGGCCACTAGTATTAAGCCCCGCTAGCGGCTGATAAATTGCAGCGGTTTCCCGTTGTTTTTAGGGTTGTCCCGATACCACTTTTTTAGGACCAAGTACAAGTACCGATACTTTTTTCAAGTAGTCGCCGATACCGAATACCAATACTTTTTTAAAATGTGTCCCCAAATGCAGCCATGTCCCCCACATATTGCAGCCATGTCCCCCCACAGATGCAGCCATGTCCCCCCACATATATTGCAGCCATGTCCCCCCACATATATTGCAGCCATGTCCCCCCACATATATTGCAGCCATGTCCCCCCTCATAAATTGCAGCCATGTCCCCCCTCATATATTGCAGCCATGTCCCCCCCACAGATGCAGCCATGCATGTCCCCCACATATTGCAGCCATGTCCCCCACATATTGCAGCCATGTCCCCCACATATTGCAGCCATGTCCCCCACATATTGCAGCCATGTATGTCCCCCACATATTGCAGCCATGTATGTCCCCCACATATTGCAGCCATGTCCCCCACAGATGCAGCCATGCATGTCCCCCACATATTGCAGCCATGTCCCCCACATATTGCAGCCATGTATGTCCCCCACATATTGCAGCCATGTCCCCCACAGATGCAGCCATGCATGTCCCCCACATATTGCAGCCATGTCCCCCACATATTGCAGCCATGTCCCCCACATATTACAGCCATGTATGTCCCCCACATATGCAGCCATGTAATGTCCCTCATATTGCAGCCATGTCCCCCATACCTGTAGTAGTAGATATGATGCCGCCGCATACCGCCGCGTTAATCCCCCTGCATTACAGCGCGCATTACAAGCTTTCGTTTGAATACTAGTTGTAATGCCCACCGCGTCCTCGACGGGTTTTTCGCTGAAAAGTGTACACACGACCGGTTTCCTCGGCAGAATACGTCTCCCATCGAGTTTCTTGCTGAATTCTGCCGAGGAAACCGGTCGTGTGTACGCGGCATCAGTGTGAAAGCCCTCCTGCTTTCACATTAAGGTTGCTGGGTAGGAGTTTTTCAGGCAGTATAGCAGCGCTATTTTTAGTGCTGTACCGCCTGAAAAACTCCTCAATGTGAAAGGGGTCCAAGGGAAATAATCTGCTACCATATAATCCTGCCACTGACAGGTAAATTTAAATTTTAGAACGGATAACGAATAATCATCCATCCAGCGATATAAATATCAGCACAACACCTCAACGTGTGTTTTTCAGTGCAATGTCAGTCTAGAAAGGAGCGATGTGATAATCTCCAAGTTACAATCTAAATTATAGTGCGATCCCGGTGCTGTGTTCAATTAAGTACATATACCTTCACTTTTAATCTTATATGGGGGGTAAACGTATCACCCATTATTGCCTCTACTGTGCCTCATCAGGTGCTGCCAGTGTGCCTATCAATTGCCGCTACTGTGCCCAATCAAGTGCTGCCTGCACTTACCTGTCTCAGTGCTGGTCAGCGGCGGTCTCCTGCATATCTTCCATGTCTTCTTCCGTCCTCTCTTAGGCGTCCAATCACAGCGCCTGGCGTTTCAGCCAATCAAGTGACCGGTAACATACCCGGCAACCTGATTGGCTGAGAGGCGGATTTAGTGTTAGCTAACACACAGCTGAGTGAACAGTGAATGCCCAGCATGGTGCCCGCTGTTCACGTTTTGGGCTCTATGGCTCTAACCAAAAGCTTCCAAAAAACACCCCCAATGGTGTAATTCAGGTGCCTGGCTGTTAGACATAAGCTTTTTGAGCTAAACAAATTACAGGCAGACAGTCTGTAGGTCGTGGAAACAGGAACTGAACTTTATTATTACTTCTTGTACATAGACAAAACATGAACTAGCAAACGTAACACTGCCATCTAGTGATCATATAATGTAATAGGCACACAGCAATGACATTTAGTAGATGTTGCTCATATAATACAAACCTTGTATGCTAACACCCCCACTCAACAACTACTATCTATGGCAATCCCATTTCTGATCTAAGATCAACAAATCTGTTTCTAGCTAGTGGTTTTGTCAAAACATCAGCAATCATTTTTTCCGTTTCACAATACACAAGTTCAATCACTTTCTGATCAACTAAGTCATGAATGTAATGATGTCTGACATCGATGTGCTTGGTTCTTCCATTAATCTTCTCACTTGTTGCAAGCTTAATGCAACCCTGATTATCCTCAAATAAGACAGTAGGTTCTGATGTTGCTTCTCCAAGATCCTTGAGTAATTGTTGTAACCACACAACTTCTTGACTGGCATAAGCTGCAGATATGTATTCAGCTTCTGTAGAGGACAATGCCACTGACATCTGTTTCTTGCTGGACCATGATATAGGACTGTCTCCCAATTTTAATAAGTAACCACTTGTGGATTTGCGTGTGCTGTGATCACCTGCCCAATCGGAGTCCACATATCCCACGAGGTTTAAATCACCACTTGCTGACAGTTTCAAATTTAAGTCTTTTGTCCGTTTCAGATATCTCATAACTCTTTTGATCGCATTCCAATCTCTTAGACGTGGTTTATCAACTCGCCTGCAAAGAAGAGACATGCTGGCTGCAATGTCTGGACGTGTAGTGGTTGCAATGTAGAGAAGTGCCCCCACTGCTTGTCTGTACTGTTCATTG
The DNA here is from genome assembly GCA_029574335.1 of Rana kukunoris. Lineage (NCBI taxonomy): Eukaryota > Metazoa > Chordata > Amphibia > Anura > Ranidae > Rana > Rana kukunoris. Next base: position 194,299,941 of record CM056055.1, read on the forward strand.
GATGTGAGAAGATCATCTTCTCCTTCTAACTTTGGATAGGCTGTGTCCATAGGTGTGCTTGCTCCTTTTACCTCTGTCATGTTGAATTGCTGAAGAATAGATTCAATTTTTGCGCTCTGATTCAACAGGAAACTTCCATCTTTCTCACGCTGGATGTCAATTCCAAGATAATATGTCACTTCACCTAGGTCTTTAGTTTCAAAGTGCTTGTTGAGTACTCCTGTTAACTTTGCAATTTCATTGTTATTTTTGTGAGCAATGATCAGGTCATCAACATAAATTAGCAGATACATCCACTCAGTGTCTACTTGTTTAGCGTATAGGCACGGATCAGCTTTGTAAATCCTTCATTTAGTAGAACTTGATTAATCTTCAGGTTCCATGCTCGAGCTGATTGTTTAAGGCCATAAAGAGATTTATTCAACTCGCAGACAAGATGCTCTTGTCCCTTTTTCAAATATCCTTCTGGCTGTGACATGTAAATTTCTTCTTCAATATCACCATTAAGAAAAGCTGTCTTAATATCATGATGTTTCACAATCATTGTACGCATGGCAGCCACTGTCATTAGTGTTCTGAAAGTACTTTGTTTAGCAACTGGAGCAAAAGTAGCATCATAGTCCTCACCGAACTTCTGTGAGTAACCTTTAGCAACCAGCCTTGCCTTGTACCGACAGACTTTCCCTTCAGAGTTACATTTGGTAACATTTACGTCTGGAGATCTTCGAGTGATGTCATTTCTTCATCAGCGGCTTTATTCCATACTTGTTTCTCATGCATTGGCAGTTTCTGCATCTCTTTCCATGAACCTGGTTCAGTTTGAACAGCTCTGCGAGCTATGTAAGATAAACGTTCAGCTGGAACACCTTTATTGACTCTGGTTGATTTTCTGACTGAAGGTATTTCTGGTTCAGATTCAGGTTTTGATTCTTCTGCAGTAATTTCTATTTCTGTATCACTTTCCTTATTTTCTTGAGTGACTGATGTTGATTCTTTCTCAGTTTGAATAGTTTGTGTCTGTTGTTCAAACTTTGAGCACATAGAAGTTTCATCAAGAATCACACTTCTGCTGACTGTTACCTTGTTCGTGTCTTGATGTAAAATCCTGTATCCTTTTTGAGATTCACTGTACCCCACAAGTACACCTTCTTTTGCACATGCATCCCATTTTGTGCGTTTTTCTTTTGGAATGTGTACATAGGCTTTACTTCCAAAAATTCTGATGTGTCTTAAATCTGGTTTCCTTTTGTTCCATAGTTCATATGGAGTTTTTGTTGTTGCTTTTCCCGGCAAACGATTTTGAAGATAACATGCAGTTGTGATAGCTTCTCCCCAGAATGTAGTTGGCATATCAGCATCAAATAGCATGCTCCTCCCACTTTCACACAGTGTGCGGTTCATTCTCTCTGCAACTCCATTTTGCTCCGGGTTATATGGAACTGTTGTCTGGAACATAATTCCATGCTTCCTGAGAATGGCTTGTGTTTTACCACTTGTATATTCTGAGCCATTGTCTGTTCGTAGTACTCTGGGCATTCTGCCAAAAATATTATTTACTTGAGCGAGATACTGTTCTAATTTCTCTGGCACTTCATCCTTATTGTGAAGTAGAAATACTGTGGTATATCTGGAGTATTCATCAATGAAGGTCAGGAAGTACTTTTTCTTTCCTGGAGTCATAGTTTTCATTGGACCACAAAGATCTGAATGTATTAAGTCCAGAGGTTTTTGAACTTTGCTGTTTGTCTGCTTGGGAAAAGGTGTCCTTGCCATTTTTCCTTTAATACAGCTGGTACAAATCATTGTGTGATCACATGGATTAATCTTAATACCGCTTGCATAGTTATTCTCAACTATTTTCTTTATTGTATCAGAATTTCTGTGCCCCAATCGTCTGTGCCAAGTGTGGATGCAGTTTGAATGTTTATCCTCTTTGGCTATTTTAACCATTTCACTGCAGTTCAACTGATATAGTTCATCTATGATTTTAGCCTTTGCAAGCAAGCAGTCCCCTTTTGTTATGATACAACTGTCACCCTGAAATGTGACTACATTCCCTTGGTTAGTGAGTTTCTTTACTGACAAAAGGTTGCTTTCAAGATCTGGCACATACAGAACATTCCTCATATGGATCTTTTTAGTGATATCTGGAGAGATAGGACAGTATAGAAAGCCATCTCCTATTCCCACTGATTTCATGAGTTGTCCATTAGCTGTAGTTATCCCTTCTGTTTTGCTTTCATCAAGCTGAGCGAAGAAACTTCGGTTATTTGTCATGTGACTTGTAGCGCCTGAGTCCACACACCATGCTTGCACAGTGGTGACACAATTTTTGGATCCGAATGCATATTCCTTTGTTTCTATGACATTCTTAGCTTGTTGGAATGCACTTTGTTTTTGCATTCTAGCTTTCCAGATTCTACAATCTGCTTTTAGATGTCCTGGTTTCTTGCACACAAAGCATTCCCGCTTTTCTAGCTGCACGTTACTGTGTTTATTTTTGTATCTTGTCTTTAAAGCCGTCTCTGAACACACACTCACAGTACTCATGCTTTCAGTTTTGCGCTTGTATTCATCCACAAGCTTGCCTTTAACATATTCCAGTGTCAGATCATCATCTGGACGTGCATCTAGTGCTGTGACAAGTGTCTCATAACTTTCAGGAAGTCCACTTAATAATAGCGCTGCAACATGAAAATCTTTCATCTCTTCTCCAATCCCTCGCAGTCTCTCCACCATCTCTAAGGTCTGTCTTATATATAGTCCTGCATGTCCTGGTCTTTCTGTAGCTTAGTCTGATAGAGCTTTCTGATTAAATACAGTTTATTGCTGAGATTAACTCTTTCATGTGCTTTCTGTAACTCTTCCCACATGTCTTTAGCAGTTTGACAGTTACATATATGTATGATTTGATCATCATCTATGCACAGGGAGATTGTGCTTTGCGCCTTCTGATCTCTGTCTAACCACTCCTCTGTGGGCTGTGCAGGTCTTTGTTCATTTATGCATTTCCACGTACCTTCTCTTATAAGCAGCATTTTCATCTTGAATTTCCAAGATTGGTAGTTCTGATTCGTCAGATTTGCATTGGAAAACTTTGCTGAGGGGATGGCAGCTGCCATTACTGCTGTTTGTCTTTCTGTTGCTGTCTTCTGCACTGAATTGCTCTAGCTCACTGTATCTGGGGTCCAGGGGTAATCTGTATTATATCCTGGGCTTCTGTAACATGCTCTGGGCCCATAACCTATTAGACATAAGCTTTTGGAGCTAAACAAATTACAGGCAGACAGTCTGTAGGTCGTGGAAACAGGAACTGAACTTTATTATTACTTCTTGTTAGGGCTGTTACTGATCAAAATTTTTGTGTTCGATTAATCGTTTTTTATTTTAATCGATTAATCGACTAATTTCGATTAATTATAACGCACATACAGATCCAATCTCCTTGCAGGCCGATTCCCAGTGCAGCTACCAACCACTGGAAAAATGGATGGCAGGATACAAAAAACACACAAAGGCAGCTTTCGATAGGAATAGCATTACATTTATAGTCTTCAAATAGGTAACCAAATAAATATTGCACTGGAGATAAAATCGATGTAGCTACATAAACTGTAAAAATGGTGCGAGTAATACCAAACGGTAGCAAAAGCAGTCATAAACACATGTAGCTAAGTATGATACTGGTATAAAAATGTGTACAACGATACCACTGCTGAATCCAGATGAGAAGGGGTTAACATCAGTCTGTTGGCATGTAGATGTCCCGTGAAGGGAACTATCACAACTCCCAGTGGATGGTTGTAGGTTGATAGAGGGAAGTGATAGAGGGAAGTGCCCTTGCGTGTGGCAGATAGTAAGGTCCCACCGGCATACAGATATGAAGGCACAGCAAAGGAGCTCTTCAGATGGACACAGCAAGCCCAGCCGGTGTCCGTGATGTCACCGGATCTCCGACGGAACTCCCTGAAGGCCCAGAAGCCGGCGGAGAAGTGAGTACCAATCAAAAGAATTTTAATTGATCAAAAAGATTTTGATCGATCAAAAAAATTTAAGATTAATCGATTAATTAAAAGTTAATTTGCACAGCCCTACTTCTTGTACATAGACAAAACATGAACTAGCAAACGTAACACTGCCATCTAGTGATCATATAATGTAATAGGCACACAGCAATGACATTTAGTAGATGTTGCTCATATAATACAAACCTTGTATGCTAACACTGGCACCCGAAAAGGGGCAGGACACCTGAATAGGGGGTGTCAGCAGCGACCATAGATAGATTCACGCATTGCATGAATCTATCTGTGGTGATTAGGGATGAGCTCCGGCGTGTTCGCACAGTCCACGTGCAGAGCCCGTCAGGAAGTCTGCACTGCACTAACCACAGGCAGGGAGACATTGTCCCGATGCTCAGCTGCAGAGATCGGGAAATGTCTCCCTGCCTGTGGTTAGCGCACCTACTCTACAGCGTCCAGGTGTAACGATAATCAGCACACTGTGCTAGTGAAAAGCACACAACGGGGATGTAGACCTTCTCCTTGGATCGATCGTACACAAACACTCCACAGCCTCCAGGTGTAACGATAGTCAGCTGATGAGCTCAGTCACATGAAGGAAAGAAACAGCTGTTTTTTTTTTGCATGTATTTAGGACCTGAGGGGAAAAAAAACAATCTATGATCCATGTACATTGCAAATAATGTAACAAACTTTGTAGCAGATTACTACCTTTTGTTGCTGTTTTAACCCCCCCCCCCATAAGATTAAGTGAAGGTGTATGTACCTAATTGAACACAGCACCAGGATCGCACTATAATTTGGATTATAGTGTGATAGAATTATTTTAAAAATCCCTATTTGATAGTTAATCTTATGTTATGAATAGAGCCACTCAGATGTTGCCTTTCCTTCATTATATCGCTTGTTTCTTTTTTATTGCTTGATCTATGGAGTTATTATGTATGTATGGATATATATACAGTATATATTGCAACACTTTTATTATCCTTACATGAAGAATCAGATATTGTTTCAAAGTTATGAACCCAATATAGGACAAAAGATTGAAGGCAAGAGCAGATGTCATCCCACTCTCCACTCTTCGCTCTCACCCCATCCCCCTGCTTACTCCTAAATTCCTCATTCCAAAAGAACAGATATGAATTCAGTTTCAAGAGAAACCCTTCCCCCTTTTTCCTGTCTGCATTTTCACTGAAGGAATGTGTGTCTCGTGACCAAGAGAGGACTGATCGAAGGAGCTGACAATTGACTTTTCTTAGGGTCGCACACCGAGTACAGGAGGGAGAGTTTACTGGGTTAATGGGTGTGAATTGTATGATGTAAACCAGGAGTCTCCAAACTATGGCCCTCCAGGTGTTCAGGAACTACAATTCCCATCATGCCTAGTCGTGTCTACGAATGTCAGAGTTTTACAATGCCTCATGGGAAGTGTAGTTTCACAGCAGCTGGAGGGCCGTAGTTTGGAGATCCCTGATGTAAACCAATGAGAAGATTTTGTATGTTTTAATAAACCAGGAGCTGGGGGCTCCTCAGTCTCTTTGGCTGACCATGTTGGAAAGGTGAGATGTGAATCTCTTTGTCTAATGCCGCTTACACACGATCACTTTTTGTGACGAAACAAAACGACGTTTTATGTGACGAAACAAAACAACATTTTCAAACTTAATTTTCCAAAACGACGTTGCATACACACCATCGTTTTTCCAAAATGCTCTAGCAAAGCGTGGTGACGTACAACATGTTCGACGGCACTCTGTTCCATTGAAGCTCCGTCTCATAACTTGCCTCTGAGCAATGCGCGGGTTTGAAAACGTCATTTTCAACATCGTTTTGCCCACACACCATCACTTTTTATGACACAAAAAACGACGTTTTGAAAAACGACATAAAAAAATTGAAGCATGTTCGAATTTTTTTTTGGTCGTTTTTTTGAAGACATAAAACGATGTTTTGCCCACACACTATGATTTTAAATGACGTTTTTGAAAACGTCGTTTTTTTTCATCACAAAAAGTGATCGTGTGTACGCGGCATAAGTCATGCTCTCATTAATTTGGAATCGACCGGTAGAAATGGCATAGCCCTGAGATTGTATCAGGATCAATTAATTAATCAAAGAGTCTTCATCAATAGATTGATTTGTTTTCTATTTGATGCATTATATTATTTGATGAATATTTGTTTCACCTTATATGTGTCTTGTGGGCTGACGAGTGTTTACATGACATTGATTTATTCATGCTATACCTTTTATATCCCCTTTTACGGCGACTGCACGCATATATGCGTCCTCGGCTTTCAGGGGTTATATCGGGATGTTGCCCGCAGCTGCAGGTATCATCCCGGTACCATTTTTTAGAGCGGGCAATCGGCTTTCCAGGGATAAAAACCAGGGCTGCTGATATACCGGGCCCGGCCAGCAGGGGGGCACGGCAACCGGATCAGATCAATAATTTAATGTAGTAAAAAAAAAATCTATAGAGGCGCATTGCGGGCGGTATTAACCCTTTCATGGCCGCTAGCAGTGGTTAATACTGCACCGCTAGCGGCCGCAACTCACGGCAAATCCGACGGTATAGCCCGCGCAATGTGAAAGGGGCCTTAAAGAGGAAGTAAACCCAGGTATAAAAAAAAAACACCACCTGCAAGACAAAGGCCTAATGGGCTAGTATGTATGGCATACAGTAAAGAACCCTCTTCGTAGTTTAAACCTGTTTTCTCATTTTAATGAGTGGCCACGTGTCTTATTAAACTCTTTTTCACTAAAACGTTGTATCCCTATTGTGGGGTCAGAAGTACGGTATTTCTAAATTGAAATCATATCCCCTCTCAAGCGTCTCTTCTCCAGAAAGAATAAGTTCAGTGCTTGTTTGTGTTTATTTTTATTCACTTAGCGTATTGATTTGCTGAAGTTTATTAGTAAATTTACATTTAAATTGAGTGACTGGCAGCACAGCACTATTCTGCATTTACTTCAGTTAAAAATAATAATTTTACATGGATCTGCCTAACCTATTCCGATGAAATAAATTCTGCCGGATACTTTGATTTATTATACTCCATTTCTTGTTTTCTCTTTCTTCCACTAAATCTCTCACACACCTGCTGCACTCAATGTCTGTTTATGATTGGCAGGGAAGTCACGCCCTCCTGAGTGGTTCATACACCTCCTCTGCACATTGTCCTATCCATTGCATTTGTGAAGACATGCCTTCTACTGACAATGATTTACATATGTGATTTGACATACAGTACAGAGATCAGTGTAGTGTACACAGCGCAGTGTACATTGCCAGCATGGCATCCTCTATATTTGGATTGCCCTCTCTGAGTTTTTCAGATCTATTTCACTGTGTTGCCTGTCTGTGTGTCTTATATCTCCTATATAAAGCTTATTCATTGCACCTGAGGAGGAAGCAGCTGCTGAAAATTTTCCGTTCTTTTCCAGGTCCTGATACGCACTGGCTGTATGGCAATACACACGTGGTAAGGCGCTGTTATGCTTATTTTGACAATAATTTAAAGGAATTGTACACCCTCATGTATTTTCACCTTAATGCATCCCATGTATCAGGGCTAGTTCACACCAGACGCAGTTCCGTACACTTTTTTTCTGCACTAAATGCATTCACTGTGTTTTTCATGTATTCCAAAGGCTCTAGTTCACACCGTGCAGTCAGTTTCTGCACCAAAGTCAATTGGAGCCATTGGAATATGTGGAAAACACTATGGGCCAGATTAAGGTAGGACAGCGGTTCTTTATTTCTGAGTAATGTTAGTCATTTACGTTACCCCGCCGAAACTTTAGGAGCAAGTACTGTTATTCACATAGCACTTGCTCCTAAAGTTGCGGCGGCGTAGCGAAAATGAGCCGGCGGAATTCAAATTGGGCGGGTAGGGGGCGTGTATTATTTAAACTAGGCGCAATCCCGCGCGAACGTACTGCGCATGCGTCGACTGTCAGTGCGCATGCTCCAAATTCTGTCAGTGAACGTCAATGACGTCAATCCCCATTCACGGACGTTTTACGCAAACGACACAAAATTTTTTAAATTCGACGCGATGACGACGGCCATACTTAACATAGGATACTCCACCTAGCGGGCATGTTTTTCTTTACGCTGCGTATCGCTTACGGAAACGTCGGAAAGTCACTGCGTTGGGCCCGCGTACGATCGTGAATTTCCGTCTCTCGCTGATTAACATATTCTCGGCGTTAATCAGCGGGAATGCCCCGAGCGCCATTTTTAAATTTGCAGTTCCGATACGACGGCGAAATACAATTACGCCGCTCGTATAGGAACTCCAACCCGGCGTTTCTTGTTTTCTGCTTACAGAAAACAGAAACGCCAGCTCAAAGTGAGAGTTATGCTGGCGTATCACTGATACTAGAGCCTAACTCTACCTGAATCTGGCCCTATGCATGCATTTTTAGTGCAGAAAAAATGCGCACGGAACTGCGTCTGGTGTGAACTGGTCCTTAGGGTCAGTTCACACCAGACGCAGTTCTGTGTGCATTTTTTCTGCACTAAGTATGCATGCACAGTGTTTTCCGTGTATTCCAATGGCTCTAGTTCACACCATGCAGTCAGTTTCTGCACCGGAAACTGATTGCATGGTGTCAATTGGAGCCATTGGAATACATGGAAAACACTGTGCATGCATTTTTAGGGCCAGTTCACACCAGACTTAGTTCCATTCAGTTCTGTGTGCTTTTTTTCTGCACAAAATGCAATGTAGTTCACACCATGCAGTCAGTTTCTGCACTTAGGGATCAATTGATCTAGAATTGCTGCACTTCTCTCTTCTGCCGCTAGGTGGCCAGGTACCTCATGAAACTAGCTAAGCAAGGACAGATTAGGAGTATATGGGGTACCTCAGCCAATGGGCAGAAGTTTTCTTAAATCCCTTGGCCTGCTGGGAAAGCCTATATATTTGGGTGGAGTCAGGTGGTCAGTGTTCTGTGCCACCTAGACTAGGGTGACCAGACAGTCCCTGGATTGAGAACACTGTCCCTGGACCAAGTTTGTCCCCAGTTTTGTCCCCGGATTGTATTTAAACAGGGGCTGGGGCAATTTCAAAGACAGTCAGTGCAGAATTAAAAAAATATATAATTATTAATTACACTCCCCCTCACTGCCCCTCCTACTAGCTATGGGGAGGTGTATTTGTTTCCGTTATCTGTGCCCCTTTCTGATGATCATGTGCTGGTTGGAGCAGAGGGAATATTTCTTCAGTTTCGGGTGCCCATCCAGTTGCGCTCACATGTTCTTCTGCCTTGGCTCAAGGCCCGGCCTGCTGCCTGCCTGCTTATCTCCTTGCCTTCCCTGGCGGAATGATCTTCCTCCGCACCCCACCCAGTAGTAGCCAGGACCCTGAAAGTAAAACTTGACAGGCTGTGAGGCAGGCGGCTGCGGCGATGGGCAAAGAGTCGCTGATTGATGCCAATCATATGTCCCCGGATTTCATTTTAAAAATCTGGTCACCTTAACCTAGACGGCTGTCTGGGTGGACATGTGTTGTATTGACCGGGCTGCTAGGCTGGAGTTTGGGCCTATCTCAGGCACATCTGGCTGCTAGGCTGTCTGAGGGCCTATTCGGATGCAAGAAACCAACGCAGGGTTGGGCTTGCGGCTTGCAGTCCAACCAGACGTGACGGTTCTTCCGGCCGGAAAAACCTGTCGCGGTCGGAGGTAGAGGGGAAGCTGTCGCCACTAAGGGACCATCCACCTTATTACCAAGGACCACTGTGAGTAACTGAAGCAAGTACCAAAGCAGTATTCTCACCAACCGGGGACAGTGAAGAATTGGGAAACTTCAGCAGGTGTCAAGCCAGGGATCCAGCCCGCGGAGTTGACACTTGCAGAGTAGTCTTGTGTGTCAAACCAGGGACTGAGCAGGCCAGTGGGGTGAAGCTTGAGAAGTATCTGCAGTGCCAAGCTAGGGACCCAGCAGAGAAACAGGGATGACGCCTGAGGAAGATGCTTAAGTGAAGATTGGAAGAGCTCAAGGAAATCGGTGGCAGTGAACCAGCAAGTCTTCAGAGAGAGAGAGACTGGGAGCTAAGTGAGTTGAGAACCTGCAAGAAGTGTGTAACGGTCACCACCGTTTACGACCTTCCATCCACCCATGACAAGCTTATCCGACACACTCCGACAATCCAGCAGACACGATCCATATTAATTCCCCAGAAAATAAGACTGACAGCTCTATCTTCTGGTTTCAAAATGAATGAATGCTTTAATGGTTTCTTCTCAGCTGTTTATGCAGTTACAAGCATGTGACAGTAATCAAAGGGACAATTAAGTCTCCACCCCCCTAATCTCACTCTAAGGCTAATTACTATCCAGACATTTCGGCACCGGGCTATAATTGACATGCTAATTCAATACACCTGACAGGAGACTGCCACTTAATTCACATCTTTAGACAGACGTCTGTCTCCGACAGACAGGTACTAACACCTGGGCATCAATAGGCTTTAAACTGTGTTATCACACAATGAAATGTCTTTCAGGAGCAGACCTGAATTAACACCTTTACACAATGGACAATGAAATGTCTAGGAGTAGATGCAATTAACACCTTTCAAAAGAATGTGTCCCCACATTGAATAGCCAACAACTTGTGATATCTCAAGACATCCTGCAAACATGAATTATTATTAATGTCCCATCTCATGTAATGAAGTATGATTCACTAGCCACCCCATGCCCAAAGGGGCACAGGGTGGACTCAGACCCAAGAGTTATCAGTGACGCTGACACAGGAGTATCCCCCATCCTTCCAAAGTCTCTGGTTGTCACGGGTCAAATCCGTTACAAAGTGAATGTAGAGAAGGTTGGTTACAAATTGAGTTAGAAACTGTTGCCGTAGGGGACAACATTCCTACAAATGCAGATTTGGTGTCTTGCTGGATGCCTTTCCCTGCATGGCTGTCTACCTGTAGAAGTCTCGGAGTCTGTCAATTAAAGCAGAGTTACAACCAAAAGTGGAACTTCCGCTCATCATTTCCCCCCACCCCTCCAGTGTCACATTTGGCACCTTTTGGGGTAGAGGGGGGACAGGATACCTGTTGTTCCCACTTCCAGGAGTCCGAGCCCGTAATGTTAGCGCGGGGCTTCCTCCTCCTCCCACCCCCCACCCCCGGCCACCGGGCCAGTGGGAGAGAGGAGCATGCTTCGCAAATACTCTTTAAGGTTCCCGGCTTGAAGCGGAAAGGCTACACTGCCGGGTACCCTTACCCGCAATGGTGGTGGCAGCAACCGACAGCTGATGGAAACATCAGGTGCAGGTCCCGACATCGCTGGACTCCAGGACAGGTAAGTGTCTGTAACAGAATGGCCCGTGACACCCAGAGACTTTTGAAGGATGGAAGGTAAGGATAAGCTTCGCGTTCGATACGAACGTATGTTCGACTCGAACCCTGTCTGTTGGTACGTTCAACGAAATTCGAACAAAAGCGGTCGTTCGCGCCAAATTCGAGTGACGCAAAACAGCCCATAATTCACTGCGGCATTGCGCACTGATGATTGGCCAAGCATGCTGTATGTCCCGCATGCTTGGCCAATCACAGCGCGCAAAAAAAGAAGAGCCATAATTGGCCAAAGCCTGGGTGGCTTTGGCCAATTATGGCTCAGGGCTTTAGCACACGCCCCACACTATATAAGGCCGTCTGCTGGGTGGCCTCGTGTAGTGTGTCTAGGCTTGTTAATGAAAGCAGTCAGAGAGACAGAGAGATTGTCTTTTTAGATAGCTAGATAGAGCAGGCAGGCAGGCTAGTCAGTTTAGCTTAATTTACAGTGTGTAGAGGATATATATACATCCCTAGGAGTTGTACATATATTTATACTCTGTATAGCTTAGATAGATCAGTTCTTCCTAATTTACTGGCAGGCAGGTGATTGTGCTATTTAAAGACGTTATCACACGTATAGACACCCAGCAGGTCCAATTATAAAGGATTTTTTTTTATTTAAGCATCAATAAAATCACTGCTCCTGGAGCAGTGATTTTAATGATGCTTAACCTAAAAAAAAATATGAAAAATTCCTTTAAATATTGTACCTGCTGGGTGTCTATAGCTTGCCTGTGAAAACGTCTTTGAGAACCCGGGTCTTGCCCGAGAGAACATGTATCAATGGAAAAAAAAGTTTTAAAAACGGTCATTTTTTCAGGAGTCCTGCTCCTGAAAAAAACGACTGTTTTTTAAACTTTGTTCCATTGATACATGTTCCCTGGGGTAATACCCGGGTTCTTAAAGACGTTTTCCAACAATAACTTGAATATTGGTCTTTAAAATGATCGTTTTTGAATTCAAACGTTCGAGTCCCATAGACTTCAATGGGGTTCTAAATGTTCGCGCGAACGGTCGGTCTGTTCGACGGTTCTGGTGCGAACCGAATGCGGGGGTGTTCAGCTCATCCCTAATGGGGGGTACTCCTGTGCCAGCCTCACTGATGACTCTTGGGTCTAGGGTCACCCTGTGCCCCTTTTGGGCATAGGGTGACTGAGAAATGACAATTCATGTATTGCAGGATATCTTGAAATATTACAAGTTGTTAAAGTCTGACTCCAACAGGACAATGGAGTGTTTTCATTCAATGTGGGGACACATGCTTTTTAATGTTAATTACGTTTGCTTCCAAGGCCTGTCCATTGTGTTAATTAGGTCTGCTCTACAGACCTTTTCATTGTATGAAGATAGTATTGATAATAGGTGTGGAATGTGACTTGGTGTAGGTGTAGTAATTAGGTCATGTTAATTATGTCAGACCGGTGCGGAAATGTCTGCATACTGATTAGTAATTAGCCCATCTGAAGGTGTATTGAAGCCCCCCATTGTGTGATGAGGGGGTGGAGAGTTTCATTGTCCCTGTGACATGTTTGTAACTATATAAGACTGAGAGTTACCATTAAAAGTGTTCATACATTTGACTCAGAAAACGGAGCTTGTCTCGTCTTTATTCTGGAAAATGGAATGGATCGTGTCTGCATGGGTTGCCGGAGTGTCGGATAAGCTGTCTTGGGTTGATGGAAGATCGTAAACGGTGGTGACCGTTACAGTGTCCATTTATTAAAAGCCAGCAGCTGCAGTATGTGTAGTGTTTTTTTGGGGCGGAACACTGCTTTAATCTTGCAACTACCTAAGGGTGTCCTGGCCCTAAACCCTCTCTCCCACAGTTCTGTTCAAGAGAAAAAAATCTCTTTGCATTCAAGAAGTGTCTGGGGCCCATTAATCTACCTTGCACTACACCTACTATGCCTTACAACCCACTCTATATGGCAGGGTGTCAGCAGCTCTTGAGTCTGGAGATTCCCATTAGACTAAAGGAGGCCTGGGATCTTGCTACACAGTGTTGCACCATATTTTGCACCATGCAGTTTTACTAAAAACCCAGTGTTGTTGATCCCGTGCACCAGCAAATATCTAACACTTTTTTGTGTCAAATACTTGCTTCCTGTTGGCTTTTACATCATGTAATGTACCAGTCCACACGTGGAACCACAGGGTTAGGTGGGAGGAATAGGTCCACACCCAGAAGTGTTGGATACCTGCAGCAAAATAGGGATCAACAACTCGGCAGATGTTTTAACACATGGGCCACCAGAGAGGTATATTTCATCTTACAGGGTGGCTTTATTTTACTTTTGGCTCTATAGTGATAGGGTCACTTTAACAATTGTAAAAGTTGAATTTCAGTGGTGGCACTGGTAAGAAGTGCAGTTGCTCTTTAACCACTTGCCGCCCGCCTTATTCAAAAAGTCGTCTGCAAAGTGGTTTCAATATCCTGAGTGGACGTCATATGACGTCCTCGGGATATTGATCTGCTGCGCGCCCCCGGTGGTGCGCATCTCGTCGATCGTTGTTGCAGGGTGTCAGTCTGACACCCTGCAACACCGATCTAGGTAAAGGGTCTCCAACAGAGACTCTTTACCACGTGATCAGCCGTGTCCAATCACGGCTGATCACGATGTAAACAGGAAAAGACGGTAATCGTCTTTTCTTCACTCGCGTCTGTCACCAGGGATGACAATCCCTATCCGTGCCGCCTATCCGTGCCCATCCATGCCGCCTATCGGTGCCCCATATTAGTGCCCATCAATGCCACCACATCAGTGCCACCTCATCGGTGCCCATCAGTGCCTCCTTATCAGTGCCCGTCAATGCAGTACCATCAGTGCCGATCAGTGAAGGAGAAAACTTACTTATTTACAATGTTTTATAACAAACAAAAAAAAACTTTTTTTTTTTAATGTTTTTTTTTGCAGAAAAGAAAGCTCTATTTGTGGGTACAAAATGATAGAAATTGAGTTTGGGTACAGTGTAGCACGACCGCGCAATTGTCATTCAAAGTGCAGAAGCACTGAAAGCTAAAAATTGGTCTGGGCGGGAAGGTGTATAAGTGCCCTGTATGGAAGTGGTTAAATTACCCAATGCAACCGTTTAGTGTTTATCTTCATACTTTTACCCAGTGCAGGATTCTTCAAGATAGTCTTTCAACAGATTCTATAATGCTTTATTTTCTCCATTGTCAAAAAATCCTCTTTTTTTTTTTGCTCATAGTTTAAAAAAGATGGCACAGATTTGGACATTGTGGCTAGTTATGGGAAAAGATTTAAATATGCATTTCCCATGTGGCTTGGAAGATTCTTTGCTACTGTCAATATCTGTCATCCAGACTATGCAAAGGTCATTTTTTCCAGACAAGGTAAGAAGTTTTTTTGCCTCTTTTTTTTTTCTTGTTATAGAATTTCAATTTATAAAAGGATAACCTGTTATGTGATAAGGATTTGCGATTTGGTTATAGTAATGTAAACGTTTGCAGCCCCTACATGGAGCGAATTTCTTTCCTGTAACCTGAAGAAATTTGCTCAATTCTCCAATCAACACAGTGTTGACAGGAGAATCCCTCCCGCTGAGCCATTGTATTCTCCCAGAGGGGGAAGCCGTTCCCATCAGGAGAAGACAGTGATTGTTGCTAGCGGTTATACCAGCCGGTAGCCAAAATTGCGTGTAAAAACGGGTATGCTGGTTGTACCCAAGTTGATCCATCAACTTGGTCCATTCAGCCTGCCCATATATGGTTTAAATCTTGGCCAGTTGCTGCTAAACCAGCTGAGATTTGAACTGTGTATGGCCGGTCTTTGAGTTGCTTCTCTAAAGCCAGTAGGCAGCAAGTGAAGTCGAAACTCCCAAGGACCCAATCTAGAAACTTGTTCCTGGCTAAGTGGCTAGTAACTCAGAAAGTGTTGAAGCCATTAGCTCAAAATGACAGGCAAACAGCATTTTCAGGAGTGGTTCACAATGAGAATCTGGATATTTCTATCACGATAGGTTCTCTTTCGAGGGCATCGTTGCTGACCTCTTTTGAAGATTCAGAGCATCTGTTGGATGTGTATTGCTGTCTGTGACCTAATTCATCAAGGACACCAGGTTAAATAAATGGAAATATAAGATTGTTTCACTTTTATCACCTTCCTAGTTAGCCAGCTAGCTAGGCTTCATAAACTTTGTTCTTTTGGCTCTACTGTAATCAGTTGAGCAGCTTGTGATTGCTTTGGGCTGCTCTGAGTTTCGCAGGATTTGGGTTTGACTGCTTCCCCCTGCTTTCTGTAGAGTACTGGATGCAGTGGGCTGGGAGAGTCAAATCTACAGTCTGAATTCTTATGTGGTCCCAGACAATTCCTGGGGGAGGGTGCCCAGTAGGTGGCTGAAAGAGTGCAGAAATAGTTTGAGGCCTAGAGCAGAGCCAAAGGCTGCTGCCCTTATAGGCAGTCCCATTGTGCTTCTTCATTTGATCATCAAGCTCCCAGCTAGTGTTGGGGGGGGGGGCTATTCTACTGAACTTCGAGCTGATCAAAGGATTTATCTGGGGATCTTGTCTGAAGAGTTCACAGGAAACTTGTCTGGCTGATTTTGGAATGAGGCATCCAAATATTAAAGAGGAAGTAAACCCTGATGGGTTTTACTTCCTCTTTTGCTCTCTACAAATGAAAAGCATAATCGGCTAGTATGTACTAGCCCATTATGTGACACTTACATGCAAAAGAATCCAGCGATGTCCCCTGTGTAGGCAGCATTCATCTTCTGGCCCCTCTTCCTTCCGGGCTGCGGACTCCAGCTCCGGCTCTGTGATTCGATGGAGCCACTTGACGTCACTCCAGCGCATGGGAGCCGCCATTAACGGCACAGGCTAGGGAAGAAACTTCACTTAGTTAGCATTTTCGGCGGACTTCAAGTGAAATATCTCCTAAACGGCATACGTTTAAGAGATATTTCCACTACCTATAGGTAAGCCTTATTCTAGGCTTACCTATAGGTAGAAGCCCAGACAAAAGGATACCCCAGGACTAATTATTGAGCTAGAAAAGTGACTGAGAATGTGTGCCTATCTGCCAGATCCCCATCTTGGGTAAAGAGAGGCCCGGAGTGTGACCGCAGGGCTGGCATGACAGGGGTTAACTTGGCAGAGACGGAGTACATGCCGGGGGATGACTTAGGGGCAGAGCAGGGGGGCCGTGTGATGGGCTCACGGGGATCGTTCAGGGAGGAGGACTGCCAGCAGGAAGGGGAGGGTTCAGTTCACCATGAGGGAGAGCAGGGTAAGGAACTTCCCACCGGCCAACCCTACAACTTGGTGGGTGTTGTGTTTGTATAGGGTGGGGTTGCAGGATTTAAGGTTTGATTGCTGCATTTGGCGGGGTTCAAGGTCCTTTTAGGTCTTATGGGCACGTTAAAGGGCATGATGGAGGGACCCGTCTGAGGTAAGGCTCCCAGGTGGTACATGGGTACCTGCTAGTTGTCGGTGGTTTTTGTGACTGGAGGCCTGAGAAGTACAAGCAGGTACAGTTCTGTTTTTTAGGCCATTGGGACCTTGGGCTCCGGTGTAGGGAATAACTAGTGTTATGTTTAAAAGAGTTTGTTAATTAATATGGTAATTATTTTATATTTTTATATTTGGTTAATAAAACAGCTGCAATGGCCAAATTCTCATTTTTAAGTGTTGCGTGGTTCTTAAGAGCAAATATGGGGTTATTGGTAGCGGTTACAAGACATAGTTAATACCATAGTCAAGAACCATGGGACCAATCAGTGAGCACATTTGTGTGTGAGCGCTATACACTAGAGTGGGAGTGTGGTGGGAATTTCACAATGGGGACACTTATTCCAATGACGGTGATGATCTCTGTCCAAGGTGAGATAACACATTACCATTTTTCTTCCTGCTGAGTCTGACAGGATATAAGGGGGGATATTTTCAAGTAGAGAGACGAGCAGAATTAAAAACCCAAAAGAGGTCCTTTTGGACACATACGCAGCAATTACAGTTTTACTTTATTTATTTTACCTTCCCCTCATTTTATTTTACCCTACAATGTTCATTACCACTGTTACCATAATAAAGGCAGATAACACCTCATACATTTTAAGTCGGGAAGCCAGGTATATTTAAAAAATTTTTTATTTTTTTTGACTATATAATAGTTTTGACTCCCTTTTAATAAAAAAATATATAATATATATAATAAAAATGGGGTCAAAACTATTTCTGTGATGGACTTGGAAAAGCATAAAAATATCCAACTTGCCCTATTTTAGAATCTGCAATGTTCCCCCTTGAATGGAGTACCTGGAACTGTTCAGTGCTCTGTCACCTATACACAGGACTATCACGCTCTGTTTTCTCTTACAGATCCAAAGGATAACTTTGCCTATAACCTCCTTATCCCATGGATTGGTATGTAACAGCTTTCTTCTCCGCTAACATTAGATTAGCATCTGCATACGTATGTGTGTATCAGGGGCGGACTGACAACTCATGGGGCCCCCAGACATCGTGAGGACACAGGGGGACAAGGACACATGAGGACGCTGTGGGGGACGCAGAGGACACAGGGGGTGCAGAGGACACAGGGGGATGCCTTGGGGGGGGGTGCAGATGACACGGGGATGCAGGGGACAAGGGGATACAGCGGGGGGCTCAGAGGACACTGGAGGACACGGAGACACTGTGGGGGCACAGAGGACATTGGGGCATGAAGCACACGCTGTGGGGGACACAGAGGACACAGGGGCATGCAGAAGGACATAGGGGAAATGGGAGGACACTGGGGTGCTGTGGGGTGCCTGTAGGACACTGGGGGACTCTGTGGGAGGAGCGGAGGACACGGTGGGACTTCTCTGGGTGCAGAGGATACGGGGGTGCCAAGGGGGGCGTGGAGGACACTGGGGGCGGGGAGGACACAGGTAGACTTAGTGGGGGGTGCGGAGGACACGGGGGGATGCCTGGGCGGCACAGAAGACACACAGATGCCTGGGGGGGGTAAGAGGATTTGTCCCCACCCCAACCCAGCACAAATCCTCTCCCCCTCCTCTGGCTCTAGGAGTGCAATGTGCCCCTCCCCCCCCCCCACCCCCTGCAAATCCGACACAGAAACCACCATTACATTGTTTACAGGACCGCCACCTAAAGAGAGATGGATACCTCGGTTGTGACAGCAGCTGCTGCCGTTAACAAGATATCCCTTTTTAAACAAGGACGTATATAGTCGTGCAGCGGTCCTTAAGTGGTTGATATGAGTAGCATTAGCTATCACTTCCATTCGTTCATTGTTACAGTACTCTACCAATCTGGAAGAAGTTTACTGTACACCTCTCCTAGTGACTAGCACAGTTCAGCATCTTCCATCATTTTGTGTCTACTACCAATATACTTTTATCCTTAAAGCTTGTTTGGGGGTCTCTATATGTTATTTTTTACACATATGGCTCTATGGTTCCGGTACCTCTGTAGTGTGATGGATGTACTGTATGCAATAGTGGGTGGCTTGGAGTTTGGTAACAATGTTGTCACCATATCCACAGTGGGAATTTTTGATGGAGGAGGGCTTTTCGTTTTATTTAAAAAATAAAAAAATCTGTGAAATAAATGGTATATTTGTAATCAACAGACCATTTTACTATATCCTATATTTTGTATTGTATCGTATTTTTGATAATATCTGCAAAATTCTGACTCTCAACTGCTGCAATTTATATTCTCTTCATCGGGGTCAACTAGGGTTCCTCCAGAGGTTGCTAGGGGTTCCTTGAGCAATTTCTACCTCTCAGATATACAGTATGTTCCCACTGACACCATTGTTCCTTTTAGCTGTCTGTCAGGGGGTAATTCTTCCCAATGAAATGTAAGTGTAGCCAGGGTCGGCTATTATGTCTATAATCTAGAGACATTTTCTGTTAGTAATGTGGGTTTGGCTCCCTCAAGTGTTTACTGGACTCTGTGTTAATTTTCTATTTCCTGTGTGAGGATTTAGAGCAAAGCATCATGGGATGTGTAGTTCCGAATGCTGTGACTGTGCCAGCAGGACTGATCTGAACTACAATTAACAGAATGCTGAGTGAACAGAACAGATTGCTGGGAAAGGATATAAAAGGGGCTGGCATGGCCTAGATCAGCCTCTCTGGATGCCATTTTGACTCTGCCAGCAGGAGGTCTGTGTGACAGGAAGTTTGCTGATGATTTGCGGGGAGCCGTACAGCTATACCCAAATGGATCTCTGCGGACAGCATTGCTTCTTCAGTGCAGTGGACCAGAGGGTGTTCCAGGTCATCCAGAGACGCCTGCAATTCAGATTCCAGTGAGCTGCAGCGTGGCGCGGCTGACGCCTTTACCCAATGTCAAGATACAGAGAGGGAGTTCCGGATGGAGGCTTCTCATCATCTGCATCGTTGCCAATTTCATCTGAGTTCCAGAGTAGTGAGCGGGCTTAGCCAATGTTATAGTTAAGGACTGTCAGGAATGGTCCCCCCTGCTGGTAAATATGCCTGTTATTCTGGCTGCAGTACTGGCCTCCACCAGCGGGGGGTTCTTGGTCTTTTGGAGCTCACAGCCTTTCCTGCGTTCAGGTGTGACCTGAACGTAATTAACACACCCCCTATTTATACCCGGCGAGCTCAAGCAGAGCTCGCCCTGGTATCTTCATACCTTCTGGACCTAAGCCTGTACCCTGACCTGTCTTCTGTTCCTGATTTGGTACCTCGATCCTGTTCTATGATCCTGATCCCTGATCCCGCCTGGACTTGTCTGCCCTGCTTCCTGATCCCTGTCTCCCCTTAGTCCGTATCCTGCAGCTAGTCCATCCATCCGACCCCTGCTCCGTCCTGTCCCATCTGCTGATATCCCTTGTGTATGACCTCGGCCTGGCTTGACCTATGTGTACGGTATTCCCTTTTTGATTATATATATATTGTTTGCTGTCTTCACTGGTTGTCCTCATTTACTTATAATTAAACACCTTTTACTTCACTAATCATATTGTCTGGTCTCTCTGTGCAGTCACACGGGTCTGATCTATCATCCCTCCTGACAGTATACCAGGGCCACTCTTGATCAGACGTGACTGCATTTGGGAACCATCCTGGTGTAGTGCATTGCTCTAAACATGGATTACAATGACATCCTTTATTATTCTCTGCTGGCTGAAGAGGATGAAGGGTATTGTCGCCAGGTTTTGGAGGGTTGGACTGGTGACCAGCTAATGGAAACTATCCGATTAGCTCATTCCTGTGTGGATCAGGGTTACATGACTTTTAATGATGTTCAGCCATTAATTCGGTTGTGTGTAAAACCAGCCCTGTCATCTATTCCTGTCGGTAGGGACGATTTCTCTCCCCCCTTCAGTCATGACCAAGTTGAATCCCTGGTGTGGTTATTAGAGGATGATCCGGCGTCTTTTGATGAGTATTATTCCTCCTGTCCCCAGCAAAAGTTATCTGAGTGTATTAGCTGTGTGCAGTCTCTGATTAGATAAGGTGTGTGTGATCCTGCTTTTGTTCGACCTGTGCTGCAGGCATGGTCAGATCTCCTGATCCCAGCCAAGCCGGTCTGTTTCAGCCCTGCTAATAACCACCTACCTTCCCAAGGACCTACCCGCCCATCGCCAATGACAACCTCAGCTTTCGCCCAGTTAATTCCGCACCCTACCAAATATTACTACCCAATTTCTACTAATTGTACCTACCCTGCCTATAATCCACCTGTAACAACTCCACAAGAACCTCCTCCAGTCACCATCCCTGTGTCTCTGCCATATTCCAACCCCTCCTCCTACTTAAATCCATCTTCTTCATACATCGCCTCTTTTAACAAACCTGTAGTGTCTAAGTCTAAAAAGAAACGGAAGTACTTCCCAACTCACACCATCGTGCCAGTTACCCAGCCTGTCCCAGTGCCATCTGCTCAGCTTGTTCCAGTGCCATCTGCTCAGCTTGTTCCTGTGCCAGCTGCTATGCCTGTTCATGTGCCAGCTACTCTACCTGTTCCAGTGCCAGCTGCCCAGCTTGTGCCAGCCTCCCAGCTTGTTCTAGTGCCAGCCTCCCAGCTTGTTCCTGTGCCAGCCTGCCACCCTGGTGTTCCTGTGCCAGCCTGCCACCCTGGTGTTCCTGTGCCAGCCTGCCACCCTGATGTTCCTGTGCCAGCCTGCCACCCTGATGTTCCTGTGCCAGCCTGCCACCCTGATGTTCCTGTGCCAGCCTGCCACCCTGATGTTCCTGTGCCAGCTTGCCAGTCCGATGACCCGGAGCCTGCTGCCCAGCTCGATGACCCGGAGCCTGCGTCTGCTGCCCAGCTCGATGACCCGGAGCCTGCGTCTGCTGCCCAGCTCGATGACCCGGAGCCTGCGTCTGCTGCCCAGCTCGATGACCCGGAGCCTGCGTCTGCTGCCCAGCTCGATGACCCGGAGCCTGCGTCTGCTGCCCAGCTCGATGACCCGGAGCCTGCGTCTGCTGCCCAGCTCGATGACCCGGAGCCTGCGTCTGCTGCCCAGCTCGATGACCTGGAGCCTTTGTCTGCTGCCCAGCTCGATGACCCAGAGCCTTTGTCTGCTGCCCAGCTCGATGACCCGGAGCCTTTGTCTGCTGCCCAGCTCGATGACCTGGAGCCTTTGTCTGCTGCCCAGCTCGATGACCCGGAGCCTTCGTCTTCTGCCCAGCTCGATGACCCGGAGCCTATGCCCTCTGCCCAGCTCGATGACCCAGAGCCTTCGTCTTCTGCCCAGCTCGATGACCCGGAGCCTATGCCCTCTGCCCAGCTCGATGACCCAGAGCCTATGCCGTCTGCCCAGCTCGATGACCCGGGGCCCTTATCCACTACCTGGCTTGACACCATGAGCCTTCCCCAGCAACAACTGGTTGGAGCGTCCGGAGGCCGCTCCTTTGAGGGGGGGTACTGTCAGGAATGGTCCCCCCTGCTGGTAAATATGCCTGTTATTCTGGCTGCAGTACTGGCCTCCACCAGCGGGGGGTTCTTGGTCTTTTGGAGCTCACAGCCTTTCCTGCGTTCAGGTGTGACCTGAACGTAATTAACACACCCCCTATTTATACCCGGCGAGCTCAAGTAGAGCTCGCCCTGGTATCTTCATACCTTCTGGACCTAAGCCTGTACCCTGACCTGTCTTCTGATCCTGATTTGGTACCTCGATCCTGTTCTATGATCCTGATCCCTGATCCCGCCTGGACTTGTCTGCCCTGCTTCCTGATCCCTGTCTCCCCTTAGTCCGTATCCTGCAGCTAGTCCATCCATCCGACCCCTGCTCCGTCCTGTCCCATCTGCTGATATACCTTGTGTATGACCTCGGCCTGGCTTGACCTATGTGTACGGTATTCCCTTTTTGATTATATATATATATTGTTTGCTGTCTTCACTGGTTGTCCTCATTTACTTATAATTAAACACCTTTTACTTCACTAATCATATTGTCTGGTCTCTCTGTGCAGTCACACGGGTCTGATCTATCATCCCTCCTGACAAGGACACTGCTTTCAGACATCATTCACATGGTTAAGCTGGTGGAACTTGTAGTCCCACAGAAATCAAATCCTAGGTTATACCGAATACTGAAAGCGGACATCTATGACCAGTTCACATTATTGACTCCAGTAGCCATATTGCATAACACCTTAGAATCATAAAAGAAGGAAGTCATAATACAAGGATAAATCAAAGTGCTGCCAATTTGCTACATTTTGTCATCTAGGATTACCGGTAGTTAATTTACAACATAGAGGGTAGCTGAAGATATCTGGATTTCAAGGAGTACCTTTTTTTTTTTTTTTTTCCCTCATCTGCCTTAATTGTATTGGACTTATAGGGGGAGCCATCTTATTTGAATATAATAGTTTGCATAGTGTTCCTCCATATTGTGTAGGATTTTCAGGCCTGTGAGTCGAGGAGGCAGAAGGGAGAAATCTGACACCTAAGATATAGGGGTTGATTTACTAAAATTGGCGAACGCAAGATCTGATGTAGCTGTGCATTCTAGCCAATCAGCTACTAACTTCATCTTGTTCAATTAAGCTTTGACAATAAAACCTGGAGGCTGATTGGTTTCCATACAAAGCTGCATATTTTGCACCAGTTTAAGTAAATCAACCCCATAGTGTCAGTTGTCCACCCTTCTGTTAACCTGTTTACTCAGGTTTCTGTGATTGGGTTAATATATTTGTTTTAATTTACAACCAAAAGTTCTTTGCACCATTATATATATATATATATAATATATATATATAAAATAAAAAAATGTAAGTATAGATAAAATAGCTGTGTGTGTGTGTGTGAGTGTTTTCTTACTGTGTGAGTCTCTATTTACTACTTCAGTTAGTGAGATGATGGAACCTAGGGTGTCAGAGGTAAGGGAGGAATTGCAGAGTCGAAATAATCACATACATAAGGAATGAGTTATGTTATCTTCCTTTTTCATGAGGCATGAAGTTTCTTCCTTACGACTTGACTTAACCCAGTAAATGCTACACTATCGTGCCACAATGGCATGCAATGTAGGTGGTTCAGAGGCAGTTGAGGCACGGCCCCATAGGCTTGCATTGGTCGACTTTGGTAGCCGTAACACCTGCCAAGTGCAACATGTACTGTACATGTAACTTTGGTTCTTTTGCTCTGATCCATTTTTACTGTGCTTTTATTATGCAGGGAAAGGATTATTGGTATTATCTGGTGAAAAGTGGTTCCAGCACCGCAAGCTGCTGACCCCGGGTTTCCATTATGATGTTCTAAAGCCATATGTGAGAGTGATGTCAGACTGCGCCAATGTGATGCTGGTAAGAAACAATCAGTGCTGAGATATAGACTGGCCCTGTAGAGGGTGAATAAGCAAGCCGTTGCCCATCATTTTCCAAGCTGGTGAAGGTGAAACTGACCTCCTAATAATTATTTGTATGTTAATTTGCCTCTCCTACAAATGCTAGAGCCCTGGCTGTCATGGTAGAGTCCTTTAGTTCTACCATAAAGAGGATTGTATTTCTTCCATGGTTGAGATGCAGGATCTTTCATTCTATGAATAGTGCAGGACCCAATGATAATGGGGTACTTTGACGCAGTAGAAGGCCTAAGGACTATATGGCTATATGGTGTGACCAAATATCCACATTTTTGCTACTTTGCTGAATATGCTCAGGTGTTTTAAATGTAATTTTTATATGGGTACACTGTAATATTTTGTTCTAGGTGAGGGATAAGCCGCACATGGAGCCAATCCATTTTGCTGCAATGCTCATGTGCTAACTAGAAAAATGCTGATAGGACAGAGCAGAGTGACAGTGTGATGAGCTCATTGATCTGCTGCTTTTTTCATTGTTCAGTCCCAGGCTGGGGCAGGGACAAGACCTATGTCAGACCCTGTACTTCTTCTCTTTTCAATGTTTTACCTTAAAGGGATTGTAAAGGTTTATGTTTTTTCACCTTAATGCATCCTATGCATTTAAGGTAAAAAAACATTCAACGATTGCAGGATTGCGGTTTACTTACCTGAGCCCTCGAAATTGCGATTGATATGGGCCCGGTCTTCTTGGCTCTTCATTGGATAGATTGATAGCAGCGCAGCCATTGGCTTGTGCTGCTTTCAATCAACTCCAATGACCCGGGGGGCGGGGCCGAGTCCTGTAGTCGGCGGCTACAGGACTCGGAGCGTGCACGCAAGGTAATCCCCTTGACTGATGCGGGAAGGAGCCGAGACAGCCACCGATCGACCCCAGAAAGCGTGGATCGGGGCCACTCTGTGCAAAACGAGCTGTATAGTGGAGGTAAGTATGACATGTTTGTTATTTAAAAAAAAAAAAGTGAAGCTTTACAATCACTTTCAAGTGACACTAAATTATATCCTTCCTTTTAAAACATAATCCATACACATCTACTTTTGAATGGCCCTGTGAACTACAGTATTGCAGTGTTCCTACTAGGGAGATTTCTCATCACTTCCTGTCAGAATGGGGCAAAAATAGTACAGTGGAGAAGGGATAGAACTGAACTTGTTAAGTGAGCAGGTTTTCAAATGAATGTTTTTACAAAAATTCCTTGATTTGGACAAATGTTGTTCAACAGTGCTTAAGATTTGTTAAATGTAATTTCCTGAATGAAAACCACATATCACTTCGTTCAAAAAAAAAATTCCACCCCACTCCTTAAAATTTTCTCATCACCGTGGTCAAAAAAACAATCTCTAAATTTGACCCATTAATGACTAGAAAATCACATCTCACCAGTGTAGTCACAGGCAGTACTAAAAACCAGACAAAAGCTGAATTTAGTCTTTAATGAATAATTGCATTAATATATTCCCTCTGGTTTGATCTTCATTAGGACAAATGGGAGCATCTGGTCTCAGAAAAGAAGTCTATAGAGCTGTTCCAGCATGTGAGCCTCATGACGCTGGACACCATCATGAAATGTGCCTTCAGTTACCAAAGCAACTGCCAGAATGACAGGTCAGTATCTTCTGAAAGCAGTATGAAAATTGAGAACTTTTTGTTATTACTATTGGGACACCTGTGTCTACAAAGATTATGGCATAGACCGCTCTCACATTTTGTCCCCTTACAGTGAGAGTGAATACATCAAGGCTGTCTATGATCTCTCCTATTTGGTGGATTTTCGATTTAGAAAATTCCAATACCATAGTGATCTCATCTTCAACCTCAGCCCCCATGGATACCGCTTCCGGAAGGCACGAAGAACGGCTCAAGAGCACACAAGTAAATGTCTACTTCTCAATGCTACACAACATCTCTCACAGGAAAAGTATATTGGCAGACGTTGCTGACCTTCGAAAAATGGTTTGGTTTTAGTAATTTATTAACATTGACCTGGAAAGACTAATCTCAGCTCCCGATCTGAGTACTGGTCAGTGACTCAGAAAACACTGCAGTTACAGGATCAACATTCATCAGCATCCTCTGGGCCAGCTATTCTCAACCAGGGCTGATTGACTGCTCATTTTATGGTGCCTATCACTGTTTGAGGGCCAACACCACTTGGCAGAGGCAGCAGCATGACACCAATTATTATTTTAGCTGCCTGTAAAGGTGGTATTCTGACCAAAACTGTAAGGGGGACACTCTTCCTATTTAAAATGCTTACGATGGGCAACGTCATCAACATATTTGTTTATATTAGGTGCTATCATGCAACCAGTAACCATAAAGTACAAAGAAGTAAATGATCTCATAAAAAAAATAGTTCAGCCATGTGCATATAATAAACAAAATCACTGTAATAATAAATAATCAAAAAAACAGTTCATCTTCATAAAGTCCATGCTATCATGCAACTGTTGCCCTAGTGACGACATCTCATACGAAGACGCGCACGCTGGGCGGAGGTCGTAGCAGTAACTTCAACACGCCCATTAGGGCATTGGACGGTTTAATTTACTGAATGCCTGTTTTTATTTTAATATACTTGTGAGTATATGCACTTTTTTTTTTGTTTGTTTCTTTTGTGGGTGTTGCGCAATTAGTACTTCTCTTCCTTTTTTCACACATACCCTGCTCCATATGAATACATAGGACTCCTAAATTGCAGAGAAATCCGGAGATCCTTACTTAGGGGCCGATTACTGTATGAGCCTTTCTATTGGGAGATACAGTATGTTCCATACCCAAAGAGAGAGATGTTCTCACTAAAGCAAGGCTAGACCCTGTTATAAAGTCTTAATATCTGGTAAGAGGCAAATTTTTACACCTACAATATGGAACACAAATGGGTGATCACCTGGAGCACTAGAAAAATAGGAGGTGCATGCTTGGAGCACCATTTTTAATGTCATAATTTAATTTATGATTCTGTCATATACAGTACACAGCGTTTATGGATTTTGCATTTGACTTTTGCATAATATCACAGACTTATGGGTGATTTTTTTTTTTTTTTTTTTTAGTCACTTACTGTATATGCACTTTATGGTTACTGGTTGCATGATGGCACCTAATTTAACAAATGTGTTGATGAATTTGCCTATGGCAACTATTTATACGTTAAGAAGCACTTATAAGCATTTTAAAATACATTTTTGTATTGGTATGTGCAATACAGTGAGTGCAGCTGTCAGTATTATTGGCACAATCTGTATAATATTCACACTAAGCACAGAAAACAGTTTTAAGAGTCTTCCCATTGGACATTATTGTAAAAAGCATTGTAAGATCCCCAATTGGTTTATTTAAGCAAGGGCTCCTTCAGATCTAAACATTATTTGATAAGGTTCTTCTGGGGTAAAAAGGTTGATAAATGCGGCTTCAAGCAAAACCAGCAGGTACACCTTGCAATAGGAAGCTACATTATGCATATTTATTTTATATAAAATGGTAACTTAAAGTTCAATAGGAGTGATAACAAGCAAAGTTTGCTTTGGTCCTATGTTGGGCAACGCTGCCCAAAACAGTCCAACCATAGACACCTATAAAGACCATAAAGGGTAATCCAAAATGTTATAGTTGTCCCCAAAACCAGAGGTAATAGAATTTTCCAACAGACACCTGTTTTAATGTGGAAAGAAACGTCCCTAACCTTGGGAGATTTCCCCTAACTTCTTATTGCGTCCCTGGTACTGGAAGTAAAGGGAAATTTCCCCAATGTTGCACAGGCAGCACAGAGACAACTTGGCAGGGATTTTAACACTTTCCTGCTCTATCCAAAACTAAAAACAGTTTTGGGTTTACATACACTTTAAATGAAAGCTGTGTTTGAAAATTTGTTAAGTTATGATTAAACCTAACTGCTTTTAAAAGGTGCAAACTCCGGGCCTGGGGCTTGTGAATTTTCACCCAAAAATGGGCACATACTTGTGTTGCTTATAGCTGCACTTGAACTTCTACATTAATAATCCCTTCTGAACCAAGGTTGCCAACCGCCCACAGCATTTTTTTACTGACAAAACATGAAAAATTTACTGGCAAAGCAAATTTTTTACTAGCAACTTGAGAAATTGCAGAACTCCTATTGAAAACTAACACAGTGAATATTTGAACAGTATAAACATGATATAGAAGCACTGACAATATCTAGAACAACGTCATTTGCTTGATTTACACTTAAAAAGTCAACATAGCATGAAATTATCAGCTCCTGATATTTTACAGGCAGTTGTAAAAAAAAATCACTGATTTTTGACAAATTGTCAGTAAATTTACTGGCGGTTGGCAACCCTGCTCTGAACGTTTTGTACTAAGTGTATGATATTTTCACATTTCAGAATTTTGTAATTTGGCAGTTACAACATTTTATACTTTATAACATCCTGATTAGTGGAAACAATGACTGTAACGCAATTTTTTTATTTTTTCCAATACAGATAATGTGATCAAGCAGCGGAAAGAATCTCTTAAACAGGACACTGAGCTGGAGAAAGTCAAGCAGAAGAGACATCTGGACTTTCTTGACATTCTTTTGTGTGCCAAGGTACCAAATCTAATCTGAAAGTACCACTTGATTTACAGAAGATGGGATAATCTTCATCAGTTATTCAGGCAGTACAAATTGTATCCACTTCCATGGATCATGTGTACAATTTTATTGGATTGTCAAACTAGAGTTATAGAAAAAGAAACATGGTTGCCTATTTACTTATCATTCTGCAAATACTATTTTTTTTTTTTTTTTGCTATAATGTTTTTTTGCTATAACTTTATTGTTCAAAGCCGACACATGAACATGTATGCAAAGGCTGATCAACGTTCTTGTTCTGGGGTCAATGTCTCAGGATATCATGAAGCCAGAGGTCAACATCACAGCCAAGTAATAAGTATTTTCAGAAGGAAAAAAAAAAGTTTTTCTTTAGTTTGAGGGAGCATTGTGAAAATAGTATTAGCTAGCTCAGATGTGCCTTCCTTAACAGGAATTCTATGGCCTTGTGTACACTGGACATTTTTTCATTTGCTCCTAGGGGAATCTGGAGTGGCGTGTGTGGGGTATTTTTTTTTTCTGCCTCTAAACACCCCTGCATGTTGGCCTATGAGTCCATGCAGGAGTTTAGAGGCTTGGGTGTTTAGAGGCAGAAAAAATAGTTATGCCACATATACACAATCGGAATTTCCAAAACAAATGTTCGATGGGAGATTTTTGTCGGATATTCTGACCATGTGTAGGCTCCATCAGACATTTTCTGTCAGTTTGGTTCTCAAATTTTCCGACAACAAAATCCGTTCTCGGAAATTAAGAGCAAGTGTAGACAATTCTGACGCACAAAAATTCCACACATGCTCTGAATCAAGTACAAGGCGGAAGCGCTCGGTCTGGTAAAACTAGCGGAAAATAGCACATTCGTTGTGCTGTAACGGACTGAAAAGCACAAGGCTGAAAAGCGCGAATCGTCTCTCACCAAACTGCTACTAACATGACTGGTATTGAACTTCCCTTTAATAGCGCTGTCGTATGTGTTGTACGTGACGCATTCTTGGCGATTCGTCGCCTTCTTCCCTCTTCTCTTCTTTGATGTTGACTCGACGCTCCCTTCCGCTGTAATGCCGGGTGTGCGGTGCGCAACGATAAATAAAGACTTTTTTATGACGTCCCATCGTGCTCCGGGTGGTGATGACATAAGGGGGCGGGGTAATTATGTCATCACCACCCGGAGCATGATGGGACTGTGATGTCATAAGAGGCCTTTATAAATCTTTGTGCATTACAGCGGCCCCTGCTTGTAAAAGAGCTAAAGAAAAGACAGCAGAGGTGCCTGGAAGAAAGGAGAGAGAACCGGAGAGCGGGAGAAGAGAACGGAGAAGACCCCCCGAAGTTGGAAGAAGGGAGAAGACCATGCCCCCGCTAGTAAAAGAGCTGGAAGAAGATAGCGGAGGTGCCCGGCAGAAGGGAGAAAGAACTGGAGAAGTCGGAAGACCCCCGAAGTCGGAAGAAGACCCCCAGAGCTGCCTAATTACTTTAAAAACCTGTCTAGTGTGTTTTTTTCTCTTGACACTCCCGGCCCCCCACCCTATGTGAATGTGTACCCCTACCAATTCACCTGGGGGGGGATTTGGGGGCCCCCTCATTAAAGGGGGCTCCCAGATTCCGATAAGCCCACCCGCAGACCCCCCCGACAACCAAGGCCAGGGTTGCCCGGAAGAGGCCCTTGTCCCCATCAACATGGGGACAGGGTGCTTTGGGGTTTGGGGGGCCACAGGGCGCCCCAAAGCACCCACCACCCCATGTTGAAGGTATACGGCATGGTACGGTTCAGGAGGGGGGGTGCTTGCTCATCCCCACCCCCTTTCCTGACCGGCCTGGTTGCGTGCTCAGATAAGGGTCTGGTATGGATTTTGGGGGAACCCCCATGCTGTTTTTTTGGCCTGGTATGCTCCTGGAGGGGAACCCGTGCTGTTTTTTTATTTAAAATTTGGCGTGGAGTTCCCCTGTGGGAGGGAATTGTTTGCCTTAGAACAGGTTCACACTGGGCCAAATTCCTGTAAAGTTGCCTCACTATGAACGGGGATCCGACTAGGAGGCGACTTCTATTTAAAAACAATGGGTACAAGTCGGATTGAAGTAGTACAGGAACCTTTTTTCAAGTCGGAGCGACTGCAGTAGTGTGCATTAAGACGACTCCATTCACTTACATTGATTTCTTCATGCCGCACGACTTAAGACGACCTGAAGTCGGATCCAAAGTCAGACCTGTGTGAATGGGCTCTTAGTGAACAGCTTCCGTGACTTCACGGATTTAGCTGAACAAATTTATGTTTTTTTTTTAACAGAAAAGAGTTTTATTAGACAAATCAGCATTACAATACAAATACGGTACAGAAGTTACAGCAACGTAGAAATCAGAGCGTCAGAAGTGTACATCACATCCAGGGGCACAACCCAAGCAATGAAGATCGGGTAGATGTCAAACATATATAAGAAGTATATCTTATCAATAATACTTTGGCCGCCTCAAACAACAGCGTCAAGGGAGGGGGGACAAAAACAACAACCGTCGGGGAAGGGCCAGCTGTCCTGGTCATTCAGTCTGGAGGGGGGTCAGGGGCATCGCGGGTCTCCGTCCAGGCAGACCAGATTTTGTCAAACTTCCCCGGGCATTGTCTATTCTCATAAGTCAACCTGTACAGGGGCAGGACCGAGTCTACCGAGCGCTGCCAAGAAGCACAGGCGGGGGGGTCCTCAGATTTCCATTTCAACAGAATCTCTCGCCTAGCATAAAATAGGGAAAAGGTCAGGCATAGCTTATCGTATCTGTCGCCCTCCACATCCTCCAGATGGCTCAGTAACAGAACTGTCGGATCGACCGGGACAATCGTCCTGCTCACATCAGACAGCCTGGAGGCAACCGCCGTCCAGTACGGTCGGAGCTTCGGACACGACCAGACCATGTGCCAGAACGTACCTATGTCCTGTTTACACCTTTGGCAGTTAGGATCCCGTAGCGGGTATATACGGGCCAGCCTCTCCGGGGTATAGTAGGCCCTGTGGAGAAATTTGAACTGTATAAACCTGTCTTTCGCAGCAATCAGAGAGGGAATGTACGAGGAGATGCAATCCTCCCACCCCTCTTCGTCCAAGGACGGTATATCGGCCCTCCATTTATCCCAGGATTTGGTAAGTTTGGTGTCATACGCAACAGTGAGATATAGGTATAGGGACGAGAGAGGGCGGTCCATTACACTAGAGGCCAAGAGTCGCTCTATGGAGTCAGACTCCAGAGTTAGGGGTTCGGGAAATTGGGCCTCAAAAGCATGTTTGAGCTGCCAGTACCGGAATTGAAAAGAGACAGGCAAGAATTACGTCCGACGCATCGTCTGGAAGGGCATAAGTCTACCCTCGAGGACTATATGGCGCAAAGTGACGATGCCCTTCTTTGCCCACAGGGAGGGGTCCGGAATGTTATTCAGGTGGGGCAACATAGGGTTACCCCATAGGGGCATATGCGGTGTCATGTGGGCTGGCCTCCTGTATATGGTTCGGGCCTCCTGCCAAACCTTAACTGTGGTCCGCATAAGGGCCGTCATAGAGGGGGCCGCTCTTAGGCCTCGGAACGGCAGGTTACTCAGGGCTGCATAGGAGCCCAGGATAGCCGAACAAATTTATGTTTACTTTAGTATGGTGATGTGATCTCTTCTCAACAAACAGACCTTCTGCTGAGGCCGCGTACACACGATCAGACCGGTCCGATGAGAATGGTCCGATGGACCGTTTTCATCTGGTCACCGCTGAAGTGGCCTGATGGTCTGATGTGCGTACACACCATCAGTCCAAAATCCGATTGGGTCAGAACACGGTGACGTTGAACACAACGACGTGCTGAAAAAACGAAGTTCAATGCTTCCAAGCATGCGTCGACTTGATTCTGAGCATGCGCAGGTTTTTGGTCCGATGCTTTTGCGTACTAACCATCGTTTTGGTCCGATGGTCAGGCGTCCATCGGATCGATTTTAAAGCAAGTTTTAAAACTTTGGTCTGATGGACAAAGGTCCAATGGGCCGTACACACGATCGATTTGGTCCGATAAAACTGGCCTTAAGGCCAGTTTCATCGGACCGGTCTGATCGTGTGTACGTGGCCTTACACTCTTAAATGCACAAACAAAAATTGTTATATTGTGCACACAGTTTGATAATTCAAACAATACTTATGTTACATTTAGGGTCCTTTCACACGGAGCGGACCGTTTTTGATCCGCTCCGTGTGTGTCCGTCGCCTCAGCAGGGATCATCCGTAAATCCCCGCTGAGCTGTCGGCGGACAGGGCGGTCCCCGCACACTGTGCAGAGACCGCCCTGTCTTTCCTACAGTTTTAGTTTAGTTTTTGCTGTTGTTTCCTGTCTCTCTGATGTACAGAGCCAGAGAGCCAATAGAGGGCAGTGATGGTTTGTCTAAAACTCCTCCCCTATGGGGAATCGGAATGAATACGGACCGTCTGTTCGTATTCATCCAATCCACCAGACGGAAGAAAAATCGGGTTTTCTTCCGTCCGAAAAAACGGATCTTTGCGGACGTTAGCGGATGCTGAGGCTTCAACTCCGTCGCAAACTACGGGAGAGATCCGTTGGCAGAGCTCGTCACTATTGGACCCATCCGTTGATGGCACAGAGATTTTCAGTTGGCTATTTTACCAATATGTATGTCCAGCTGCGTACTTATCCAGAGAAATTTTTTCAAATTTCGAATTTTTCAAATTTCGAATTTTTCAAATTCTGAAGTACGAAAATTGAAAAATTTGTAATTCAAAAATTGAAAAATTTTGAATTTCCAATTTTCGAAATTTCGAATTTTTCAATTTTCGAAATTCGGAAATTCGAATTTTTCAAATTTCGAAATTTTCACATTTTCACATTTCAAATTTTTCGAAAAATTCGAAATTTGAAAATTCGAAATTTGAAAAATTCGAATTTCCAAATTTCGAAAATTTGAAATTTTTTCAATTTTCTAATTTCAAATTTTTCAATTTCCGTATTTCAGAATTTGAAAAATTCGAAATTTGAACATTTTGAAAATTCGAAATTCTAAATTTCGAAAATTGAAAAATTAGAAAATTTGAAAAATTCGAATTTCAAAATTTGAAAAATTCCAATTTTAAAATTTCGAAAATTTGAAAATTCGAAATTTGAAAATTCGAAATTTGAAAAATTTGAAATTTGAAAATTTGAAATTTAAAAATTCGAATTTCAAAATTTAGAAAATGTCAAAATTTGAAATTTAGAAAATTTCAAAATTTGAAATTTAGAAAATTTCAAAATTCGAAATTTGAGAAATTCGAAATTTGAAAAATACGAAAATTTAAAAATTCGTCACCTGCCACAAGTTGTGGATTGTCCACTTGCCATGTCACCTGGCCACGTCACCTGCCACATCACCTGTTCACATCACCTGTCACGTCACCTGCCACAAGTTGTGGATTGTCCACAATGCAATACAAGCAATTACAGTTGTTTAGTTTTTTTTATGTTTTTTCATCATTTGCCATCATTTTTGAGATTTCTAATGTAAAAAAACGCCAAAAGCGTCTGAACCCATTTTTTTGCTTCTGAAAAAAACGAGCCTAAACCCAACTGCTTTAAAACGCAAAAAAACGTGAATGTGTGCATGGACACATAGGATAACATTAAATGCCCAAATGCCTCTGAACTCGAGTTTACCAGCGTCTCGTGTGCATGGGGCCTAATTTTTAAAAGGAATCAGTTTACTATTATGTCTCTATATCCTGTAAACAGTCATTTCAGCCCAATTTTTTTTTCCTTTTACAACTCATTTAAAGAAACCAATTTAGAAAATAAAAGACAAACATTTACAACCCCTTTAACCTAAATAGGTGTAAGAAAATTGCACCGCTAATTAATATAATACTAAAAAAATTAAATAAACAATAACTTATAAGCGCAATAACACCACGTGACAAGTGATATATAAAGTCCATAAAAAATTGATGAACAAATTCGATGAGAAAATTCCTTATTTTGTGAATCTTCCACCTCACCACCGTGCTGTGATAACTCCCCTCTGAAAAACGCACTCACCAGACCGATTTGCCTTTCACACTCGTATTAGGCTAAATCACTTTTGTATGATCCCACAAATGGATAAATGAATCTCAGCTGGACCAGCGTGATAATCCCTCAATAAGGTACATGAAAACAAAAGAAGTCCTCCAATAGTGTAAAATTGTTCCACCAGTTTAATTAAAAATCACAGCAACACTTCATTCATTAAACTCGCATGCAAAAAAAAAATCAGCTTCAAACAAATCACAGCAAACATCAGTGTTTAGTAGGCTCTGCAGTGCTAGGCGGTCACGATAGACCTGAGGTGTGTGCTTAGTTGGTATAGGCCAGTGATGGCTAACCTTGGCACCCCAGATGTTTTGGAACTACATTTCCCATGATGCTCATGCACTCTACAGTGTAGTAGAGCATCATGGGAAATGTAGTTCCAAAACATCTGGAGTGCCGAGGTTCGCCATCACTGGTATAGGCTCACTACACTCCAGATTCCCGGGTCCCAGTAGCGGCAAGTTGTCTAAACAGCAGCGGCTTCTCTAGTCAGTGAAGCTAGTAAAACTGTAGCCATGTTCCCCACTTCCTTTATAGATTCCCCCTGCCTATCACGTGATTGGTCATCCTGCGCATGCGCGCACGTCATGTCCCCATGATCGCAAAGCACAGCAATCTGCAGACCTTAGGATAGGAAAGCTGCTTGAAGTGCACACACTTCATCACATCACAAAAAAAAAGTGTGCTAGTGTAGCCCTTCCTTCAGTATTTTAGCACAGCTCAGCGCTTAGAATAGTTCCCTAGAGATAAATTGGCCACAGACGGTCAGATAGATAAATAAATATTGCAGCAGCTGCTTAAAAAGTGACAATGTTCAAACAAAACAGTAAGGGCTCTTTCACACGTCCGTTCAGTTCGTCCGTTTTTTGGACGTCCGTTAACGGACCTCAATGCTTCCCTATGGGTTAGCGTCCGTTAGCGGATGAGCATCCGCTAACGTCCGTTAACATCCGTCTGCGGTAAGCTCCGTTTTTTTGGACGGAAGAAAACCCTATTTTTCTTCCGTCAAAAAAACGGAACGGACGAAAAACGGACGTTAGCGGATGATCCGTTTACCATCCGATCCGCTAACGTCAGTTTTTCATCAAAATATGTAAAAAAAAAAAAAAAAAAGTTCTAAAAAAAAAAAAAACGGATGAAAAAACGGATGAAAAAAACTTATGAAAAACGGACGGAAAACGGAACGGAAACGGATGTAAACGGATGAAAAAATGGATCAACTGAAGGGGGAAAAAACTGATCTAAAAAACTGAACGGACGTGTGAAAGAGCCCTAAAACAAAAAGAATAGTTAAAACTTCAAGTCCCAAAAATCTATTGTAAAACTGTAGCAGCGCTACTTCCAAACGGACGTCTGGAATACTTCCATATAACAGTCAATATATAGGAAAATAAGATGATGGTGCAGACGGATGTAATATACAGATAAACTTCCTCTGAGGACGCCCTCAGAAGAAGTCAACCAATGACGAAACGCGTCAGTGTGTGACGCTTATCCAGTGACCTAGCAGTCTGTACAGCCCCCGGGATCAGGAACAGGAGAAAGGTTAAACAAACCACAACTCCATAGTCCGGCCAGGAGAGGCCTACAGGCACAGTACTATTATATTTGCTTGTCAACTTTATATTGCGGTACGCATATTATGTAAGGGGATGTTTTTTTGGGGCTCAATAAAATTGTTTAAAACTATATCACACTATATGAGCTTTTCTATTATATGTGATTGAACAACAACAAACAAAAACATACTGGCCGGTGGAGAGTGCAATACCCAGGACATACAGGGAGACACTAACTCAAGGCTCTATATTTCCATAATTGTGGTGAGTGCATCCCCAAAAGGGGAGTTAATACCCCCCACGTGGTGAACACCCCCCTTGGTGAAAGGAGCACTAATTGAGGAAGTTTATCTGTATATTACATCCGTCTGCACCATCATCTTATTTTCCTATATATTGACTGTTATATGGAAGTATTCCAGACGTCCGTTTGGAAGTAGCACTGCTACAGTTTTACAATAGATTTTTGGGACTTGAAGTTTTAACTATTCTTTTTGTTTTACTGTTTTGTTTGAACTTCATCACATCAGCCTTGTATCTATCAAGGTGCCAACTTAATCTGCATATAAATAACACGGTAAAAGTAGTAGTTAACTAAAATTGATCAATTAAAATAATTTTGAGCGAGAACCCTATATTAAAATAATATTGCTAGTTACAGACGGCATGATTCACATCAATCCCTGAAATATATGGTCACTAAATTAAGCGCATATAAACAATACTAAAATGAGAAAGCATTATATAAAGGCACGTTATCCAATACCAGGAGTAACAATGGATAAACGAATCTCAGCTGGACCACAGTGATAATCCCTCAATAAGGTACATGAAAACAAAAGAAGTGCTCCAATAGTTGAATAATTGTACCAGCAGTTTAATTCAAACATTATATAAAAGGCATGTTATCCAATACCAGGAGTAACATTAGAATAAACAAATGAAACCATAGCATGCCACCATGATCCCCTGACTCAGGCTGTCACATTCCAAGGGGTGATGCGATCTATGATCAGTGCACTAATATAAACCAATTGTTAAATACATTACTGATTTATATAAAACTAAGAATAAAATAATGAGTGAAAAAAACATAGCATTCAGAGTCAGTGGATCATGGTGGTGTGCTATGGTTTCTTTTGTTTATTGTAATTTTACTCCTGGTATTGGATAACATGCCTTTTATATAATGTTTGAATTAAACTGGTGGAACAATTTTACACTATTGGAGGACTTCTTTTGTTTTCATGTACCTTATTGAGGGATTATCACAGTGGTCCAGCTGAGATTCGTTTATCCATTTGTAGGATCATACACAAGTGATTTAGCCTAATGCCGCATACACACGGTCGTTTTTTGCGATGAAAAAAACCGACGTTTTTTAAAACGTCATTTAAATTGATCGTGTGTGGGCAAAACGTCGTTTTTTGTCTTCAAAAAAACGACCAAAAAAAAATTCCAACATGCTTGAATTTTTTGTGTCGTTTTTCAAAACGTCGTTTTTTGTTTCACAAAAAGTCACCGTGTGTAGCAAAAACGTCGTTCAAAACGACGTTTTTCAACCCGCGCATGCCCAGAAGCTAGTTATGAAGCGAGCTTTAATGGAAAAGAGTGGTGAACGTAACCTTGCTTTTTGTGAAAAAACGATGGTGTGTATGCAAAATTGTCTTTGAAAAGTGACGTTTCAAAAACGTCGTTTTTTACTTCACAGAAAACGTCGTTTTCTTTCATCGCAAAAAACGACCGCGTGTACGCGGCATCACACAAGAGTGAAAGGCAAATCCGCCTGAGTGCGTTTTTCAGAGGGGAGTTATCACAGCACGGTGGTGAGGTGGAAGATTCACAAAATAAGGAATTTTCTCATCGAATTCATCAATTTTTTTATGGACTTTATATCACTTGTCACGTAGTGTTATTGAGTTTATATGTTCTTGTTTATTTAGTATTAATTAGCGCTGCAATTTTGTTACACCTATTGAAGTTTTTTACTGTTTTTACTGTTTTAGATATACAGGGTGGGGCATTTATATGAATACAACTTAATAAAATAGGAATGGTTGGTGATATTAACTTCCTTTTTGTGGCACATTAGTATAAGTGGTCAAAAACTTGTAAATAACTCATAAAAGAATAAAGTTACATTAAAACCAAGCACATAATTGTTTTTCTTGTAAAAATTCCCAATGAGTTTGATGTGTCACACCCTCTTCCTATTGAAAAAACAAAAGTTGAATTCAAAATGGCCGACTTCAAAATGGTCACCACCCATCTTGAAAAGTTTCCCCCCTCACATATACTAATGTGCCACAAACAGGAAGTTAATATCACCAACCATTCCCATTTTATTAAGGTGTATCCATATAAATGGCCCACCCTGTGTATTTAAATGGTTTTAGTTAATGCATATGCAAAACAATTCAATTACCAAAAGGTATAATAAACAGAATAATACATTACCAGTAGTTAAGAGTTCTGTCTGTTTGAGAAGCTTCCCATGAGGTAATGATGAGTCCCTTTAAAGACTCATCCATATCTCCCTACATCTTTCCATCTTTCAAGTTCTCCTCCTCCAGCTTTCCTTTCTCCCTAGATAGATAGCCAGATGTCCAGCGAGCGAGATATTTTCAGAGAGAGAGTCCTCCTCACTGCTATATCAGCTGCTATACTTTTATCTTACTCCCAAAAGTGTGTGTGTGTCACAGCTATGTAATTGATGACGTCAAATGACGATTTGTTTAGTAGGTTGTCATAGCAACCAAGTATGCGACATCTTGAATAATTATTTTCACCACTAGAGGCAGTCTTGTATTAGAAATTAATTCTAATGTGTTTGGCTCCCATGACCCGGTCCGAAGCTCTGGGACTCGCGGACCCGATCGTCGCTAGAGTCAAGCGATCAGTCCCCGGAGCTGAAGAACGGGGAGATAATAATGTGGGGAAGCTTCTGCGCTACTAAGTGTGAATGATGTGTCCAAAAAAACAAAGGGTGAATGCAGCAAACATAGAGGCCCAGATTCACGTACATCGGCGCAATATCGATCCGGCGTAGCGCACCGCGATTACGTTAGACGTGCGCAATCAAGCCGCGTAATCCCGCGATTCACGTAGCTTTTGCGCAAGAAATTGCGCAAGCGTAATGTTTTTTCCGGAGGCGTAAGGAGGAGTAATACAAATTGGGTGGGACGTGGGCGTGTTACATTGAAATGAGCGGCGCAATCAGTGAAATTGGAAGTGGACTAGGGCAATGTTGTGAACTACGCAGACAGCATAAATAGACACACACAAACGCCCTTCCATTGCAAAAGTACATCCCTTTGTGTCCCTTCCCATTGAACCAAGTGCTTTTGCTCTGTTGTTCGTTAGAGTGTGTTTTGTACAGTAGTTGTGAGATTAGTGTTCTGTGTGATCTAGTGCTTGTTGGTAGTTTTGTGAAAGTGTATTTTGATAAGTGTTTGAGACTGTTTGTTTGATTGATATATTTCTGAGCGTTTGTTTTCTTGCTTTATTTTTTCATCTTATTTTTTTGTGTCTGTTTCTTGCTGAGTGCTAGTGTGATTTTTGGCTGTTCTTTTTCTCTTTGTGTGTGTTCTTGTCTGATTGGTTGTGCTTGTATTTTTGACAGATTTTTGGTGACTGCTAGTGAGTTTGTTTGGAAGTATGACTGAGAGAAAAAGAAAGCTGAATTTTACAGTGGGGGAAAAAAGAATTCTTGCCCGGGCCATTACCGACTATGGGCGTTTTCTCCACGGCCCGCAGAGTGCCACCACCACCCCGGCCAGGAGGAGGGAGATCTTGGATAGGATCACGGAGCAGGTCAATTCATCGGGGGAGGGGGAGACACGGACCCGCTCTGGGATAGAAAAGAAAATAAATGACCTCCGGCGTGAGGTGAAAAAAAAACTGGCCGCAATAAATGCCCATGCCAGGGGCACAGGAGGGGGCCCACCATGCCGGGTTAGATTTACAGCGACGGAGCGTGTGGTGGCCCTGACCTTTCACCGGCATGAAGTGGAGGGCCTGCCAGGCTTTGACACAAGTCCGGTCCCCGCGGTGCCAGGTAAGGTTTTTAGTTCTCTCAGGTGTGTAGCATGTGTGGGGGAGGGGGTGAAAGGGAATATGTGGCAAGTGTGTGGATCCTCCAACCTGTGAATGCTTTGTGTCATCCACAGATGTGCAGGAGGGTGCAGGGCCATCTGGACTTACCGCTCCAACCCCAGGACAGCAGCCTAATGAGGCCCCCCCAACATGGCCAGAGTCCGCAGAGGAGGAACAAGAGGAGGGGGATGATCATGAGGAGGACGATAATGAGGAGGAGGAGAATCATGAGGAGGAGGAGTCCATGGAAGGCACTGGCCGTTTGGTTGCTGCGGACTCTTCCCCTCTGGCTGCAAGAAGCCTGCCCTCCCTAAGGGTGAGCCCCCCCCCTCCTCCCCCAACATGGCTCCCCTCACAAGGGCCTCCCCTTCTCCCCGGCCACAACCATCAGCTGGAGCCAGGAGGTCAGCCCAGAGCACCAGGGGGGCGCCCAATCTCCTGCCCGCCTGTCTGAGAAGGAACCTGGCCACCCAGACCCGCCTTCTGAGACAGCTCTGCCAGACTATGGGGCGGGTGGATCAGAGCCTGTCCTCCATGAACGAGAGCCTGGGTAACCTGGACTCCCATTCCCGGGCCTCCACAACCTGCCTAAATGTCCTGCAAACTACAGCAGCAGGCGTTGGGCAGGATGTGAGGGCCCTTACCCAGGCTATCCAGGGCAACACGGCAACACTTGGTGCTGCCCTGGACAGAATAGCCGTGGCCTTGGAGGGCAGGCCGCCAGGTGGGCAGATCTCAGGGGCTGCTCCTCCTTCCCCGGCTTTTCCCCTCCCCCATGCATCTCCCCTGAGGGGCCGGGGCCGTGGCCGGGGGCGCCCCAGGCGTGGCTCACGCAGAGGGCATTAATTTTTTTTTCCCCCCTTTTTTTGGTTTGAATGCTTTTTTTTTTTTGGTCCTCTGCATTTTTTTTTTTGTTCTGTTTTTTTTTTTTCTATGCATTGTTTTTTTTCTATGCATTTTTTTTTTTGGTTTTGATGTCATTTTTGGCATATTTTGGGTTGTGAATGATGTTTGAATGTGGGGGTGACATTCCTGCTGGAAAAAGGGTGTCATCCTCAATTTGGGTGGAGAAGGGTTCCCCAGGACCAGGGAGAAGTGATTCCCAGGTCCGTGTGAATGGTGTATGAATGTACAGTGACATAATTGGAGCCTTGACGTGGCGTTACTGCTCACCAGTCTTGCATGGCGGACTGGTGCCAATCCAATTTGATGAGGATGTGGGGTGTCTGTGCTAGGGACCACAGTGGTGTGCATGCATGCCTTCTCATTGTGCCATGATTAATGTGTGTGTTTAACGTGCAAAGATGCATAATGTGAGCTGGCATGAGATGGGGTCATGAGATGGGGTACCAGTGCATATGCAGAATCACCTTGAAGGGAAAAGACAGGAGGATGTTAGTCATGCATGTGCCACTTGTGAGGTGTGCATCACGGGAGGGGATAGTCATGCCTGACTCCCATGTCACTCAACAACCAGCCAGCTGTCCCCATACATGTTCTGTTGGAAATCTGTGGGGATGGGGCTCTGATTGTATATGTAGCTGTCATGGGTGGTGCCATGTGTTGGGCTGCTGATGTCCTCCTGCAAGGTTGTGGTAATTCCATGATGGCATGAGGGGTGAATCTGAAGATGCGAGACACCTCAGAATCTCTCATGCCAAAGATGTCTATGCGTGTGTGATATATCAAGTGAAGAGTGAGGGGCTTGTATCAGATAAGAATATTTGTATTAGATTAGATTAAATTGTAAATTGTAAATTTTATATAAGCAAAAAAAAAAAAAAACATCTCCCGTGCCCTCCTTAGTGCCATCCTCCGTGCCCTCATCCTTCTTTGTTCATCTAAAGTCAGTAGTATAGCTATGCGCGACGATGCCCCTGGCATGTTGGCATACAGATTGTTGGGCAACACGTGTGACTGCTGAACTCCTCACTAACAGTGTTGCTTTATCTGACAATTAGACTTTTTTTCAAAATTTAGACCAGCTTTTAGGTCCTCTAACTTTAGACAGAACATTTTGCAGTTGCGCACATCGCGTAGCCTGCGCAGCAACTGCGTTTTTTTGTGAATCCCCGTAACTCCCTCATTAGCATATTTGAATAGCAAATCAATGGTGTGTCTAGCGCAGTTTTGCGCGAAGGGAAGCGAATGTCTAATTCTATTACGCCGGACCAAAAAACGTAGATTTCTGGCGTATATTGTTTTGTGAATCGCGTCCAACTATACGCACGCGCACATTTAGACTTACGCACGCGCAACAGCAGTTGCGCAGGCGTAATCGCTCTGTGAATCTGGGCCAGAGTGTTTACTATACACAAGTGGGACAAATGATAAAAAGGGGGAATGCGCAAACACTAACACTACCAAAAAGATAAAGTGACATATTAAACAATATGTGGTAAATATAGTAATAAGTGAAAATATAAAATGTGTGTATATATAGGGATATGATCCAGAGAAAAAGTCCCGTGTGCAGCAGTGCAATGCTGGGCTGCCAAACTGAGGATATAGTGGAAATGTTAAGCTAAAATTCCACTCAGAGGATGATGTGAAGGTATCCGTCACAGGGCTCTCAGAACTCTCACCTCAGTGTGGAATAAGGTATGCCTATAAGCGGGTCCTGTCCTGTCATCCACCTCCTCAATCACCAACCAATCTTTTTTCCCACTTCCTCTAGATTCTATGGTGTGTCTCCTATGGGGTATCTCCTGTCTCTCCACCGTTAACCACTCAGGACCTATAAAGCCAGAAGTCTCAGAGGGGAGGGAGAAAAGAGAGGGGTAAAAGAGAGAGAGGCCTCCAATAGTGTAGTGGTCAAAGCACAGGGAAGGTTTATTGAATAAGAAAAACCTGCGCTCACATTTAAAAACAGTAAAAGCAATAAGTAAACAAAGCAGCGGTGTGTCAACGCCTGCCTACGTCACTCCAGGTGTACGCCGTCCATTTATAGGGAGACACAATCGATGACGTCACACCTGCAGCCACACCCCCCTACAGTTGTAAACACACATTAGGGAACACATAACCCCTTCAGCGCCCCCTTGTGGTTAACTCCCAAACTGCAAATGTCATTTTCACAATAAACAATGCAATTTAAATGCATTTTTTTCTGTGAAAATTACAATTGTCCCAAAAATGTGTCAAAATTGCAATACAACTATCCCCTATTTTGTAAACACTATACATTTTGCGCAAACCAACCGATAAACGCTTATTGCGATTTTTTTTATTTATTTATTTTTTACCAAAAATAGGTAGAAGAATACGTATTGGCCTAAACTGAGGAAAAAAATATTTTTTTTTATATATTTTTCGGGGATATTTATAATAGCAAAAAGTAAAAAATATTGCATTTTTTTTTCAAAATTGACACTCTATTTTTGTTTATAGCCCAAAAAATAAAAACCGCAGAGGTGATCAAATACCACCAAAAGAAAGCTCTATATGTTATCTACACAGATACATTGTTAAGATATTTGAAAGAAACAATATTATTTAAGATATACAATAGCTTATTGGTGGATGAGCCCTACATATTCCGTTAACTTTACACAGTATGTTGGAAGGTTTTCTAATATATGATTATTTTTTTTTTAAACCTCAGGATGAAAATGGTCAGGGTCTTTCAGATGAGGACTTGCGTGCAGAGGTGGACACATTTATGTTTGAAGGACACGATACAACAGCCAGCGGGGTCTCCTGGACATTATACTGTATGGCTACACACCCTGAACACCAGGACAAATGTCGAGAGGAGATCAGAGAGCTTCTGGCAGGTCGGAACACCTTGGAATGGTGAGAACGTTATTTCATTGTCCTTTAATTTTGATGACTTAGGCTCCATTCACACCTAGGCGTTTTTACGCCTGAAGCGCGACGCTACAATACGCCGGAGGGTCGAATTTACATTGTTCTCTATGGAGACTGTTCACATCTCCTAACGCAGAACGCCGTACGTCGATAGAACGTCGAATTTAAAACAAGTCCCGGACCCTTTTTCAACACGCGTATCGGGCGGCTTCGGCGTTCCGCATAGCCGACAATACAATGTAAAAAAAACGCGGTTAAAAAAAGTTAGAATATCTCAGTTTTACAAATTCCACATATAAGTTGGTGGTTAAACCCACAATTGTCCATGCCCAGCTTTTTTTATCAATTTTGGTTTGACTGTGCCTTTAAGCGGAGGTAATAGTCAGTGGAGAGAAGGGGTTGAATCTTCACCCTGCCTTACTCATGTGAATGAGACCAGAATATAACTTTTATAGTTTGTGATCATACAGTGTCACTATTCATATTAAAATTAAATTATGGCCTCCCAGTTAAAACAAAATGTGTGCTGTAACAGACATGTGCAATTCTTTTTGTTTTCCAAATAGTTTTTTTTTACAAAATTCTACAAATTCCTTTAGAAAATATTCAAATT
The DNA here is from genome assembly GCA_029574335.1 of Rana kukunoris. Lineage (NCBI taxonomy): Eukaryota > Metazoa > Chordata > Amphibia > Anura > Ranidae > Rana > Rana kukunoris. The sequence goes on from CM056055.1 coordinate 194,344,871, forward strand.
ATTGTAAACCTGTTTAACAAATTTTTACAAAATTCGAAAATCAGAAATATTAACTAACTAACTATTAAATTATAGTTATTGGAATTTCTTCGGATAAATTTGTATTAGTTATATTCACTAAAAGCCAAATTTTAAAGGGAATTCCAATACCTATAATTTGATAGTTAGATATTTATTAGTTAGTTATTTTCGGATTTTTGAATTTGCGGATTTTCATTCTTATTTTTGCATTTTCAAAGTCACAAATTTATAAAAAAATAACGAATTTTGATCGAAAAAATTGTGACATAAAGTATTGCAATGATAGCCATTTTATTCTCTAGGGTGTTAGAAAAAAATGTATGATGTTTGGGGGTTCTAACTAATTTTCTAGCAAAAATAAAAATGTTTTTAACTTGTAAACAACATATCTGAAAAAGAGGCTCTCTACTTAAGTGGTAACCCAACTGTTACACTAGATAGGATATGGCCAACATCACATAGTGCTGAATTGCAGGGGGTATAAACAATAAATAGACCGCTGTGTGCACAGATTTACCCCATTCACCCCAGGCATTTGTTAATATTTAAATTATTTTTCTATATGCTTGCCTTACCAAACTCTTCAGATTTGGAATGTAACTTGGAGTCCTTTTACCTTTTGGATGTTCTCCAAACAAGAGCAGTTCTCAATGATGCAACGCCATCATGTCCTCACTACTTCCGGCATCACTCTATATTGATCGTGATCTACCTGTCATTTGCAGTCATGTCACAGTTGGATTGTGTCCAGATGACCACTAGATTGCATCCCTGGCCCATCGGCCCCTGGTCTAAACTTCTTCTCTCACAAAGGCAGAGAGGCACAGAGAGGGAGCACACCTAGCATGCAGTGCTGATCCCCCACACCATCCTCTCACAGCCATCTCAGACAGGGGATGGACAAGGGGATGGACAAGTGAGGAGGGGTGACGGAGATCAGTGCACCAGAGGAGCAAATAGCAGAGTGTAGCCAGCACTTCACTGTTCTAGGTGCAGGAATTTTCTGCGCTGCTGTGACCACTGTACATGCACATTTCTGCCATGCTGATCCCATCCATTGCCCCACTGCTTATTGACTATTCCCTGCTTAATGACCATCCACTGCCCCGTGCTTACTGACCATCCACTGCTTAGTAACCATCTACTTCCCCACTACTTATGAATCATTCCCTGCCCTATTGCTTACTGACTCTGTCCACTGCCCTACTGAGACTCTGTCCACTGCCCTACTGAGACTCTGTCCACTGCCCTACTGAGACTCTGTCCACTGCCCTACTGAAACTCTGTCCACTGCCCTACTGAGACTCTGTCCACTGCCCTACTGAGACTCTGTCCACTGCCCTACTGAGACTCTGTCCACTGCCCTACTGAGACTCTGTCCACTGCCCTACTGAGACGCTGTCCACTGCCCTACTAAAACTCTGTCCACTGCCCTACTAAAACTGTACACACACAGTTCACTGCCCTACTGAGACACTATTCACTGCCCTACTGAGACTCTGTCCACTGCCCTACTGATACTCTGTCCACTGCCCTAGTGAGACTCTGTCCACTGCCCTACTGAGACTCTGTCCACTGCCCTACTGAGACTCTGTCCACTGCCCTACTGAGACTCTGTCCACTGCCCTACTGATACTCTGTCCACTGCCCTACTGATACTCTGTCCACTGCCCTACTGATACTCTGTCCACTGCCCTACTGAGACTCTGTCCACTGCCCTACTGAGACTCTGTCCACTGCCCTACTGAGACTCTGTCCACTGCCCTACTGATACTCTGTCCACTGCCCTACTGAGACTCTGTCCACTGCCCTACTGAGACTCTGTCCACTGCCCTACTGAGACTGTCCACTGCCCTACTGATACTCTGTCCACTGCCCTACTGATACTCTGTCCACTGCCCTACTGATACTCTGTGCACTGCCCTACTGAGACGCTGTCCACTGCCCTACTGAGACGCTGTCCACTGCCCTACTAAAACTCTGTCCACTGCCCTACTAAAACTGTACACACACAGTTCACTGCCCTACTGAGACACTATTCACTGCCCTAATGACCTTATGCCAAGTTTTTCACTAAAGCTAAATTTTAAGGTAGGCTAAGTTTCTAACTTTACAGGGAAATTTTTTTTTTTATCGTATTTTTTTAATAATTTTTCTTTGTGTCATCTTTCCTATTTATTGGGGGCTTGCTAGTTAATTTAAACAAAAACAAACCATATATTAAAAAAAAGCTCCAAAACCTAGCGATCTCTTCCATGTTGTTATGGTAGATCTCCACCTCCTGAAAGGTTGCCTACGCAAAGGATGCTCCCTCACTGGGAGAGTCTGTGATGTACTTGTACCCACCAGATGTCCTCAATCTTTTGTGCATCATTCAACTTAGAAGACAGAACATTTAGTCACACAATAGAACTACTGCAGAAGACAAGAGTAAGAATTAAAGCGGTTGTAAACCGCATATACAATTTTTATTTTTTTAAACCTGCAAGGCAAAAGCCATAATAAACTAGTATGCACTGCATACTAGCTCATTATGAAATACTTACCTCGGAACGAGGAGAAGAGAACTTACCTGGTCCACGCCGAGCGGGTAAAGTGCCCACTGACAGGTCCTCCACACTAGCCTGGCAGCGGAGGTGTCACTTCAGATCTCTGGGAGGAACCAATCTCTCTATCTCAGATCTGGCTATAGGGCGTTTGCAACCGGCTAATTGCTTCAGTAAATTACATGGGTGAACGGAGCGAATCCTCCCAGTAGATTTTCTTTAGCATTGGTCACCGGGTGACAGCACAGTGTACCTGTCAGCATCCTGGTCACCAGATTCCCGATTAGTTTGTTCAAGCCCTGTTGGACGACCTCCCTCCGGGTCCTCCTCAAGCCGATCCCCCAATCGCACAGCACCCAGCCTGGGATCTCCTCAAAAGAACTGGGGTCCCCTTTGACCTCCGGTTGAGGTCCAGCATAGCCTGTAAATTTGGCCGGGTGGGCCACGCTGGCGGGGTCCATGGATGCGCGCACCCTGAAGGTGGATGCTGCACCTGGAACCGGGACCCCGCAGAACTGCCTTGAGCACATGATGCCTGTCCAGATATATCCCTCCCCAGCATGCCCCGCAAGGGAAAACTCCTCCAATTGGCTGCTGGGAAAGCTTGCTCTGTCAGAACCCCCTCTGCCACAAACTGCGGACCAGGGATGATACCACATCCCCAGAATGCAGACTGGCCCAAAGGACACATTTGAAACAGGGGTCACCATCCTGAACAATTGTGTGAATGGGAGCGAGGTAACTCTCCCATTCCTGCTAAATTCAGACTAGTGCCCGCATTTAGAGGCGGCTCTTTAATTAGGCCGCCTAACTTACCCATTGCAACAGCAACAAGGGAATATCGGTGACACCACCCCTTGTGACATCAACGACCAAGCATGCCCTCAGTCAATGACGTCACAAGAGGGCGGGTTCACCAGGTGACATCACCAGGTGGCCCCCCGCCCCTTAGTTATTAAAAAGCAGGATCTGGGGGCCGCCTTGTTAAAGGGGGCTTCCAGATTCCGATAGGCCCCCTGCCCGCAGACCCCCAAAACCACTGGCCAGGGTTGTGGGGAAGAGGCTCTTGTCCTTGAATTATTTTTTCCATCGTGGGTGAGTGGGGTCCCATGTCAAGTTTTGCCTAAGGCCTCACAAAGCCTAGAGCCGCCTCTACCCGCACTGAAAGTAAAGGGGGCGCTACAGACTTGGAGACTATTATAAAAAAAAATATATAAGATTTGGGCTTTAAATATTAACATATATTTAATTTTGTGTGTGATCAGGGATGATCTGGGTAAGATGCCGTACACCACCATGTGTATTAAGGAGAGCATGCGCCTGTATCCACCTGTGCCAGGAGTGGTCCGTCAACTTGCCTCACCTGTCACCTTCCCTGATGGACGGAGTCTCCCAAAAGGTAAGTCGTTACAAATGCATTGTATACTGACATTGTGTGTTCTGTGTCTTTTTTAAAGCCCAACTATTGTTTTTTTAAAGTTTACTTCTGTGAAATTGCACTTCTAATATTACTATTGCCATATTTCTCCAAATACATAATTAGGGTCTACTTACATTTGCAAACTGTTTACCCATGGTGCACTCCAAGAATGTGGCTGCCACTGAGTTTTGTCTTAATCATGCTAGTTAACATATTAAATTGCTCTATTGTAATTTGTTACCATGACATCCAGATCATTTCAACTAACTGCTCTTAGTATGATGTCCACATGCCACACTGACTATGCTCAAACATGCCACATTAACATTGACTATGCCTGCTGAATGCACCTAGGCCAGTGATTTTATAGCCTTTTTTAGATTGCGGTATGCTTTAAAAATACACAATTTCGAAGCACGCCTGTTTATAATGTAAAAAAATTATGTTTCCAATAATGGGGAACCCTGAGCCTGGGGCGATGCACAGAACCACCTTTTATGTAATTTAACTTCAGAAGCCCCTTCACATAAAAGGTCCCTCCTTAATTTCAGTGCCCCCCTTCATAATAGAAGTCCCCTCATCACATCAAATTCCATCCCCTATCATATCAGAGTCCCCGCCTCCCCCTTCTTATCAGAGTCATCTATTACCAGCAGAGTCGTCTCCCCCCAATCACATTAGAGGTTGTCTACTCACATCTGGGACTCCCTTTCACAATGTGACCCTTTACAGTTTCTCTTTACAAAGACCCCTCATCATAATAGTACCCCCATTACATTAGAGTAGCCCCCTCCACCTTTTACATAGTCCCTCGTATCACATTAAGTCCCTCTCAGGGCCGTCTTTAATGCAGGGCAAAAGGGCAAGCTGCCCTGGGCTCTGTCATTGTCGTGGGGCCCAAAGCAGCTGCCTCATACTTGCCAACTATCCTAGTTTAAATTCCCTTGTAACTTGAAGTTTTAGTCCTTGTCTGTGTCCTGAAGTGTGAAGTGCTGCTACTAATGCTGCCCAGCTCTGCCCTATTGTTGTGTAGAGATGACTCACCTGTAGATCCTGTGTTTACATGTAAATAACTGTCATTCATATGGAAATAACGGCGGCATTGATATGTAAATAAAGGCAGCATTCATATGTATATCATGCCCCTCTGCAGTGAGAAGATGATGTGCTGTAACCTCTAGCAACCAATCAGCGAGCAGTATTACCATACAGTAATCTCTAGCAACCAATCAACAAGCAGGAAATAATGTGCTGTAACCTCTAGAAACTAATCAGTGAGCCATAATGTGTGCTGTAACCTCTAGCAACCAGTCAGCGAGTGGTAATGATCTGCTGTAACCTCTGGCAACCAATCACAATCACTGCCTGATCTGATACAGTAAACTGATTTTAAGTCTAGCTGATATTTATTGTATGTTTTCAGAGCATGTGGAGAGGGAAATTGCATGGGGGGCAAGATTATGTTTTTGTTTTATTTTTTTGCCTAGGGTCCAATCAATATTAAAGATGGCCCTGCTCCCTCTTCCCATCCCTCCTCCATTTAGAGTTTCCTCATTACATTGGAGGACCCCCTATCACATCAGAGTCCCCCTTCAGGGTTCTCTCATCACATCAGCAGCCCCCTCTTCCCATAGGAGGCTCCCTGTCATATCAGTTATCCTTTCACATCAGAGTCTCCCCATTACAGAATCCTCTCATCACATCCGAAGCTTAAGGGCGCTTCCCATTAGAGTCCCCCCATAAATATGAGGACCTCCTCCTCACATCAGAGTTTCCCTATTAGTTCCCATCAGAATCTTACTCCAGCAGGAGGAAGAGCAGGTCTGGACAGAGGTGCATGTCACTTGCCCTGGATCAGCTTCATGCATTGCCATGGTGTAGGGAGACACTATATGGTTGATTTACTAAAACTTGAGAGTGCAAAACCTGGTGCAGCTCTGCGTAGAATCCAATCATTTCTTTTCCCAAGCTTAATTCAACAAAGAGAAATTAAGATGTTGATTGGCTACCATGCACAGCTGCACCAGATTTTGCACTCTTTAGTTTCAGTAACTCAACCCCTATGCGTATTGGCACTGGAGCCTCATTGGTTATTTTGGTGCTGGCGGTTGGCCTGCCCACACCACGGCAATGCATGACACTGATCAAGGGCAAACTGCATCCCGCAGATTTGGTATTTTTCCACGTTTCATGCGGTGTTGACAGGATGTCTTACAATATAAGTTGTATTGTGTGCACATATGGCCCATCAAATTGTACACTTCGTGAAAAACAAATATTCAATCATACCATCTTACTTTCCCACATCTGAGATTTACAATGTTTAAAGCTTTGTCCTCTTTTATCTGGCAGATTCTATTGTTTTTCTGAGTATATTTCTCATGAACAGATGCCCCAGTGTCTGGGATGATCCAGAGGTAAGGTTGGTCTACTTTAAAAATGTGTAGAATAACATGTAATGGATTGCTACTTCCCTTTCTTATTATTTTATCCGGTGATCTCTACAGTCATTTAGTAAAACCTCTGTGCAAAATCACATCCCTCTTAAACAAGTTTAGTCTTTTATACAACCAGTTCAGCCCCGGAAAAGAATTGGCTGCCCAGTGACCGGGCCATTTTTTGTGGCACTGCGTTGCTTTAACTGAATGCAGTGATCAGTAAATATATGATCACTGCAATCAGTGACACTGTGATAGGGGGCTGGGGGGGGTGATCGGAAGGGGTTAATGTGCCTATGTGTGTGGTGTCAGTGTGCCGTTGGTGCGACTTACTTGTGATGTCTTCTCTCCTCTCGCCCGGATTGAAAATACCGCCGAGAGGAGAGGTGACATCACTTCCTCTGCCTGTGTTTACATTACACACGCAGAAGAAGTGCAGAGCGGGGGGGGATGCTGGATTGGCTGTGAGCGATCGCACGGTCATGCGACGTTGCACCCAAACAAAGAATTTACCCCCCCCCCCCAAATAGAGCCTTCTTTTGGTGGTATTTGATCACCTATGCGGTTTTTATTTTTTGCGCTTTAAACAAAAAAAAGAACAACAACTTTGAAAAAAAAGCAATATTTTTAACTTTTTGCTATAATAAATATCCCCACAAAATATATTTTAAAAAAAACTTTTTTTCCCTCAGTTTAAGCCGATGCGTATGGAAGGAAGGGGTTAAGTGTGTCCTAGGGAGTGATTCTAACTGTGAGGTGGATGGGCTACAAGTGACACGACAGTGTTCACTGCTACCGATGACAGGAAGCAGTAGATCACTGTCCTGTCATCTGTTTACAATGGCATCTCCCCATTCTGCCACTCTGTGATACGATCGTGAGGTACCTGCGGCCATCGAGTCCGCGGGTCCCTCGGGCACGGTCATGGAGCTCGCATTGGGCGTGCATGCCCACTAGGCGGCAGATTTAAAGCAACGTACAGGTACGGTCCAATCTACTGACGTATATCTACGTTAGGCAGTCGGCAAGTGGTTAATGACATACACCAACTTTAACATCATTTTCTGTGTACAGCATTTTGTGAGCCATGGTGTGTTCTTAAAGTTAAACTAAACTGTATCTGAACACCACAAACTGAAAACGCTATTTAACTTGCTAGCATTCTAGATGTGTCCATTTTGAGTAAGAGCAGATGATTTATGTAGCATTTACTTCCTGCAACCCATTCACCCTTAGTTCAGGCATGCAGGCAAGAGGGTGTGCTTAGCTAAAAAAGCCCCTTCCCTTTCAGATGGGGTGGGGGGGGGAATCCCAAGAAGACTTCTGGAATGAATGACCTCATTTTGGCCTAGACCAGAAACCAGGGTGGCAGCATAGGGATTAAAAATAAAAACCATTTAAGCCCCGAGCCCCTTTTTGATCTTTTTTTTTTTATAGTATAAACTATAAATATATTTTGCTATTTAAATAACATTTCTAATCATATGAAGTTAATAACAAGAGTCCCCCCTTACATCAGAGTCCAGAGTTCCCCTTTTACATCTGAACTTGAAGAGTTCCCTTTCGCTGTAAGGGGGGACTCTACAGACTCTGACGTAAGGGAGAACTCTGGTGCTTTCAACAGAAGGGATGCTCTGGGAACTCTGATTTAAGGGGGAACACTGGAAACTCTGATGTATGGAGTAAGGTGACCAGATGTCCCTGATTTCCAGGCACAGTCCCCGGACTGAGCATACAGTGCCCGGAGGAAGTTTGTCCCCGTTTTTTGTCCCAGTTTTGCAGGGTCGGGGAAGTCCGGCCACCGACAGTTCGAGGGAACAGACTAATTCTCCCATCCGTAGGACAGGGGAATCAGTCTGCACATTACTGGTCGATGGCTGCAGCTGAGCAGAGTGAGTGTCTGACACTCCTCTCACACAGCCCAGCGAGTTCACTCCCCCTCCCAGCATCGAACAGGAGATGCGATGCATACAGCTCCTCCTCCATGTCTGCCCGGTTCCCCACCCACTCTCCTATCTTGATGACTTACAGCCATGTGCAGGAGAGAGGGGAGATTTGCGCGGGAGATATGAAGAACCGCAGTTCTGCTACACATTCCAAGCTGTGTGAAGTGTTCCTGAGCCACCAGCTTCCAGCCTCGTCCATCCAATGAGTGAGCTCTGCATTTACACTTTGATCTATCTCCCTCCCTTCTCTCCTCTATCTATCCCCCCCCTCCTTGTTGTTCCAAGTTCCATCTAGCACTTTTATGCAGCAAATATGCTTTGAATGCTTGCTTTATTTTATTTTTTCGCACGAACAGTACACTGAAGGAAAAATAAAATATATGATCCAGTTCCCCCACGTATACATTCCAAGTGGATGGCAGAATCCTCCCACTGTGCACCAGTGGCTGAACAATCAGGGTTGCAGTCCTGCCCCTGTAATTGAAAGCGCTAGGTTTCTGTCTCCATTGCAGAACATTAGGACACCGTGCTGGTTATGTAATGTGGCTGTTGGGCACATGTGCAAGTACAATTGGCTATAGACAGCGGAGCCTCTCACTAATCGCTTAGCAGAGGTAGCACTGCCTAGCCGTCTCTGACATGCTGATCGTGATGTGATCCGGGTGATGCAACCAGTCGGATCTAATAATAAATACAATAGTGATTTAATTGATCAGAAACCCAACTTTACTGGCATGGAGCCCATGTGACTGCTAAACATATATTTTTGCTATACACAGTATGATTGTACTCTTGATTCTTATAAATAATGTGTTATAAGATCCGACTGGGAGCGTCACCTGGATCACATCTGGATCGGTATGACAATAGAGAAGGCTATGCATCAGTACTGCCGCTAGTTGACCGGCGGGCGAGTACAACTTATAGTGCCAGCCCTCCCCGCATGCACCCATCACACCCATAATGTAACCAGCACTGGGTCCTAATAGACTGTTACCCCTGCCGTGGAGACAGATGCCAGAACAGCGCTATCAAAAGCAGATGCTCCCACGGTGGCAAAACACCAGGGCTGATCACAAGTGTGACTTTTGCAACTATGGTCATTCTGCCACAGCGTTGGAACCTTATATGGAGTTCCCCTGGTGTGCTGGTGACTTATCTATTGCTTTCTCTCACCGTGGAGTGGGCCCAAGACGGTAGGAAGGGAGCCCACTGCAGAACACATAAAAGGACACTGCTGCAGGGCCATAATAAAAGGGCCCCGCAACAGGGGTAAAGAGCCCCATGATCAGTGGGGAGGGCCATGGGACCCGAGAAAAGGGCTCAGGGACCAATTAAATCATGGGGACCATCAAGGTTTTTTGCACAAGGGCCCTGAAGGTTCTAGTAACACCTCTGGGTCACCCTACTCTATATATTTGTCTGGGCTGTAAAATGTCAATCCAGAGCAGCAGCGCCCCCATCCTCCGTTAGGTCCCACTGGGGCTTTGTCTGTCTTGGACGATGGGGCGGGGGGGGGATGTCGAGCACTGTTGGATTATACAGAGCGGGGATCTCCCGCATACCCAACTGTCAGAGGAAGTCACTCCTCCTGGACTGGCTCCTATTATAGGCAGCACACTGGTATGGTCTATTATAGGAGGCAGGACGTCATCTGAGGACAGCGACCGTGTGGGGTAAACAGGAGATCCACACTCTATATAATCAGTCTCCTATACTCTGGTAAGGCTGCATTTATGGGCACTGAATAGGCTGCATTTATGGGCACTGAATAGGCTGCATTTATGGGCACTGAACAGGCTGGGCACTGAATGGGCTGAGCTGCTGGGCACTGAATGGGCTGAGCTGCTGGGCACTGAATGGGCTGAGCTGCTGGGCACTGGTGAGGCTGCATTGATGGGCACTGGTGAGGCTGCATTGATGGGCACTGGTGAGGCTGCATTGATGGGCACTGGTGAGTACAATGCACTCTTCAAATGTGCTTTACAGTGCATGGTTTTCCCATATGAACAAGAAAATAATGAGGTTATGCGGTTGGGCTGGCATAATAATGCTATGGGGCTGGTATAAAATGATTTCCAAAAATAATGTGTGATAGATATATATATATATATATATGTGTATATATCTATCTCTATCTATATCATTACATAAACACATACACTGCATATATCATTTGAGGAAAATATGCTTAGTTTACTATTTGCCAATAAAAAATTAAAAATGTCCCCGGATTTAATTAAAAAAATCTGGTCACCTTAGTATGGAGAAGACTGATCTGATGTAATGGGAAACATTGTGGCCTCTGGTGTAAAGGGCAACTCTGATATAAGGGGTGCTCTAAGAACCCTGATTTACCTTGGTGTACTCACTCAGAGGTAGGAGAGAGAAGAGGGAGACTTCAGTCACAGACAGGGATGGATGGTGAGCTCAAAACCCTGCTGGGAAGTCCTAGTCCAGTCTAAATAATGTGGCAGTCTGAAACCCGGACACATGATTCCAAACCCAAACTGTCTGGGTGTATCCTGGACAGGTGGCAACCCTAAGGACGAGACAGGACGTTACAGGATCATTGGTAGACCGGTTTCACGTGGATAACTCATGCTTGCTCACAACAAAACATAGAGGGATGTGCAATTAGCATACCTCCAGCTCAGTGGCGGCCCGTCCATAGGGGGCGCAGGGGCGCCGCCCCCCCTCCCCCCAAAGCCATTAAAAAAAAAAAAAAAAATTTTTTTTTTTTTTTGGTCCCTTTAAGAAAAAAAAAAGGTCCTTTAACAGCACTACTATGTGCAGGGTGGGCGCTGGTCACAGTTTACTGCTGTAGTGTCATTCAAGCGTCATGCCAATGCAAGCAGGCAAGACGCTTCATTTGCTTTTTTTTTTAAGCTCTGTGGCTATGTGCTTTGCGCCACAAGCCAATCACAATACAGTGTCTCCACTCTCTCCACTCCAATTGGGTCTTGCTGCTTCCTCTCTGCAGAAGGAAATGGGCGGTGCTTTCCCCAGGGCAGTGTTACTTTAATTTTTGGCTGCAAAAGGAATCTAAGGTAAGTAACTTATTTAAAACACTTTATTTGTCTAAATCTCATTGTCTGTCCTTTCCAGTGTCACTGTCCACCCCATCCAGCAGCACCTTGTGCTGTATGCTCAGCCTGTAGTCCTGTACTGTGATCGGGCTGGAGGAAGGGGGCAGAGAGCCGTGCTTCACATCTCCTGTATGTGTGTGAGGGCTTAGAGTACTGCGTCCTGCTGCAGCTGTGCTTCACAGATCTTTTATCTCTGTCTGTCTCTATTAGGCATGTGCATTTCGTTTCGTTCCGAATCGAAATTCGGACGAATTTTCCATTATTCGGACATTCGGATGCATACGAATTCCCGAATTGCTATATTAGCGAAAAATTTCGACCGTTTTCGGAATTCGTTCGTTTTCGACCGAATTTCGAAAAAAAAATGGTCGAAATCGAAATTTTTTTTTTTGAATTCCGAATCGAATACCCGCGGACTAAATTCGATCGAAATTCGAAAAAAAAAAAAAAAAAATATTTTCGGATTTAATTCGAAAAAAATTCTATTCGAAAAGAGACTATTTGTTTTCTAATCTGGTTGAAATATTTTCGATTTCGACCGTTTTTTTCGAAATTCGGTCGAAAACTAACGAATTCGAAAAACGGTCGAAATATTTTCGATTTCGACCGGATTTTTCGAAATTCGGTCGAAAACGAACGAATTCCGAAAACGAATTCAACACATGTAACGAACCGAACTTAACGAAATTTATTAAATGACGAATTGAAACGAAACGAAACGAATTTTTCACTTTTGCACATGCCTAGTCTCTATCTGCCCCCCCCCCCTCTCTCTCTCTCTGTGTCTGTGTATCTATCTATCTATCTATCTATCTATCTATCTATCTATCTATCTATCTATCTATCTATCTATCTATCTCTG